>VWZS01009153.1:502093-777903 GCA_013397075.1 Rhabdornis inornatus
CAGCAGTTCAACTGTATACATGTACAACTAAACAAGTTGTGCATGGTAATAATTCCTTGATTTTACTTATGACAAACAGTAATTAGCTTGTGATTATGTAAATATATTCTTATCCAGGTAACATTTTTCACTGCTTGTGTTGCAGACAGGAGCTCTACAGCTAAGAAATGTGCACAATTAGTAGGAAAAAAAAAGTTTTAAATTATGATAAAGAGCTTCTAAGATTTGTCGTGTCACAAAACCTCCCAGTGTTTCTCCCAGTTTCCCATTACCTATATAGTTAATCAAGCAATAATTGATCTGTAGAAAAGCCACAAGGCATACTGCAGTATGATCAGAGTGAGACTTTCTGCTGAGGAAGACTTTTCTGTCCTGGGATGGAGGTTCTTCATCATAACCCAGAATGGTTATGTCCATTTCCCACACAATTCATCCAGGGAGCACTTGGCTGTATGATTGAAGGGGTGCATAGCTCTCACTCCCCAAGAGGTACTTCTTCATATAGAGGAGCATTAATCAGTTGAGAATTTACAGATCAAAGCCTGAGCTGTTGCCAACCACAGTCCTAGAGAAAAGAGTGGCTGTACAGAGCCCTGCTACATGTTCCACACTTGTCCTGGTGAAGACCTAGGCCACTGAGTTCTGCAGTGCCATAATCTCTGTGTTGCTACTTCATTTAGCTTTGCATGCAATGAATGAAAGTAATCCACTCGGATTTGATGAACTAGTTTCAGTGGCCATATCCTCATCCGTGGTGGAAGAGGTGCAGCCTTTTGGCAATGTTCTCTGGGTGTTTCTGTATGACACATGTGCTAGTGCTGCTGCCCTGTGGGCCCTCACATCAGCACAGTCCTGCACATGAGCCAAGCAAGTACAGCAGAGAATGCAGTATAGTATATATGTATATATACGTACATATTCCAGGAATAGTTCAGAGCTGTAATCACCAGAGTTCACAGAAGCATTTGGCCAGACACCCTGTGTGGACAGTCTGGTTAACCCTCCAGAGTTCTTCCACCCCAGCTAGCTGCATAAACAGATTAGTAACATTAATTTTGTGGCCAGCTTGGCAGTAGTTGCAGAGATGGAGCAATGTAGTACAAATGTCTGAGAGTTGAGTTTGTACTACAACTAGAAGACAGAGATCAAGAAGTGACAAACATGCAACAGTCAAGAAAAGCTTGGGATGAGCAGAGCAGAGAAGGAGCTGCAAGAGATGGACTGAAAGTCACTTCAAAGCTGATATTTCTAGTGCTATTTCATTTTTGTAAGATATAAATGGAGCCTGACGTTTTAGAAAACACTGTGACAGTAATGGCTGTCAGAGTATGCAGCTGACTGTTTTCAGTCTTATCAGACCCCCGTAGCATCTGTGACTAGTTTAAAAGGCCTGTTGTAGTGTGTAAATGTGGGACACTGTGACAAATGTGTGTCACTTATGAAATGGTGGACTAGCCCTAAGAAATTATTTCATAGCAGAGGCTTGTGTCAAAGAATCACTGATGAGTAAAGGGTTGTTTTCTTTGTTGAACTGTCGCTTCCTCCTTCTGGGACACAGAGGCAAGTTTACCTCCTTATGAAATAGCCTTTTTTCAAACGCTTCCCAGAACTCATAAAGAGCATTACTTTTAACAAAATGCTCAATGATATTGAAAGTAGGAAGCCTGATTCTCCTTATGCTGGGTTGAGCCTTAGGACTAAAGCAACAACACAAAACAATTTGTCTGGTTTGTAAACTGAGAACATTTTCCATGTGACTGACTGGAACAGGAAGCACATGTTGAGAGCCCCCAAGTACCATTTCCGCAGAAGGATTCTGTTCACTGCAGTGAGACCTTTAAAAAATATCCAAGATGTGAAAAGATATTTCAGAAATTTTCATGGAGAATTTTTAGTACCCTCTGCTGTAATAAGCAGAAGGTGTTTAATAAACATGATATGCAGCAGTTGCTAAGCAGAATCTGATTTATGTACAGTAGCAGTTAGAAGCATCTACACATCAGGGTTGTACACTTTATTTGACTGTGAATTCTGATTTTCTGATGGAAGCAATTCTGCTGAATTTTATTTATAATCAGCTTACAACATGGGTAGCAGTATTATAAATGCTTCTCAAATTACATAGCAAATCTTGTTGTCTTCTTGGGCAAATAATCATGAGCTTTAGTTGTAATACAGGTCATTGTCAAGGGTATAACACTTTCCAAACCCTTCTGATAGTTGAAATCATACAGCATTTTTAAACAGAATGCATGTCAACTCAGTGTACCTGAGATGGCATGGCATCTGCTCAGTTCATATATTTCAAAACAAATTGTTCCTAATTTTTAATTCCCCCCATTAAATTAATTATTAAAATTTAACGGATTCCTGTATGGATCACATTTGGGTTTGTGCAAGTGAAGAAGAGGGAGCCAGAAGCCCTATTCTCTGCTCCATCAGTGTAAACAGAACACAGTTTCCACACCAACATAAACCTGTTAGCTGTTGTATCAGGAGAACAGAGATCAGAGCCTGACCCAGAAAGACAGCAAGGGACAGAAGCACAGGTTCAGTTAGTGGTGTTCAAGAATCAAACACAAGTTGATTCAAAATCAACAAAAATGAGCATGTAAGCTGTGCCTCATATGGGATTATATGATTATGGTGCTCTATCTTTATCTTACTAGAAGTCAGCAAAATCAATGGAATAATGTTTACTTGTATCAGATGAAAAACTTGACAGAGAGAAAGCAGACTTGTTATAGGGAAGTCTCCAAACGTCTCTTCCCCTTCCACTTCTCTTTCCAATTCCCTTTTCCTTCCTCAATATATTAGAGTTTTTTAAATGAAAGGAGACTTAATAGAGCCCCACAATGAATTTTCAGTGCGAGGAAGTGGATAATGACATTCATATCACTCAAGTCAAACAGACGAAAAAATCCTGCTTTAGAATGGTTCCTAAACCCAGTGAAAACATTTCTGGGCATAAATCTGTCTGCCACATTGGAAGTAGAGAAGCAACAGAATCCCCTTTCAAGGAATAAACTTTACTTTTATCTGAATTAATTTGATGTTATCAGATGGCTATCATAATAATATTATATATAAATATATATACACATGCTTTTTTATCCTTCTAGACAGTCTTTCCAAATTTTCCAAGTAGGCCACTGCTGTAAGCCATTTGATGCACAGACCCTAGCATGCCAAACTCTCCCATTGAGGGACTATTCAAAGAGCAAGGGTTCTGCAGCAGAGCACTTGCACACTGTTATTTCTCAAGGTCATGACACCATATGCACAGAAATAAAGATTAAGGGGCTTCATGAGGCAGAACAAGAGTGAGTGGAAAGGATTCTTGCCTGAAGTAAGGTGGGGTTGAATCTTAAATCCTTGGCCAAGTGTTCTGTTCTCCTTTGCAGATGCAGAAACTTAGATGTTCCCTGCATCATGCAGGTTCCAGGAAAATCTGTTATAATGCAGTGACATGACTGAACACATCCATGGCCATGGGAGAAGAGCACTCCAGTCTAAACCCAGCCAGACCTAACTCTGGCACATACAAAGGTATCACAAAGGCTACCTGAGCTGTGCCAGTGCTGCCACACTGTACAGGAGCCAGACAAGGATCATGCCCCATATTTTTCCTGAGTTAGAGGATGTTTATTTCTAGAGCAAAATGTTTCCCCTGTCAAAATCTGCAGAATGACCATTGATGAGGACACCTCCTTCTTGCACATGCAAGGTGTGCTGGTGTTCCACCTGTGCACACACAGTGCAGTTCTCTCTGTTGGTGGTGTCCCACACCAAGACAGATCCTGCACTACAGCACGCAGTGGTGTACATAATAACCTTCAAAGTCCACTTTGTTTACAGTGTTAATGTGTTATGTCAAGCTAAGTTCTCACCCTTTTTCCTACCAGCCTGGTCTATGAGGTTTGTATTTCCCTCTCTCAATCAATAATTGCTTAAGTAGCAAATAGAGTTCCCATCCCCCAGCACTAATACACTCTCATGCAGTCAGGAAGCATCAAGATGAACCCTCAGTTACCACTGTGCACCCTGTTTAATGTACGCATTTTTATAGCGTCTGATGTATATGGTTCCATTACTTTCTTTGAATGCAGAGTACTGGAGCTAGTTAATGTATTATTTATTCTATTACCCTTTTGTATAAGCTGGTATTTGCAATTTGGAATTTTATATACTTTGGTTCTATAATGGTTTCATAATGTGTACACAGCTCAATAATTAAAAAAATATATCTTACCACCTCACCTCCAGAGCCAAGTGTGTTTGTGCTGCTAGCTGCACGTTCTGCACCAGTCCCACATCGTCTGCCAGTCCCTCTGCTCCTGGCCCCAAAAGCATTGCCAGTCCCACTGTCAGGACACAGCCCTAACCTCACCCTGAGAAATGCAGCACCATTTTGTTCTTCCTCTTTGGGACCAGAGGGAAGTTTTTTAGAATTTCAGAATTTTCAGATTTTTAGACCTAATATGTGGTTGTCTGGTATGTCCCCTTCATTTCCAAGGATGGAGCCCCACTAGCACAAGGGCTGCCTGTCTCAGCCCTATGCAGGACTTTACCTGAGCAGCAGCAGAGGCGGTTTCTCTCGCCAACAGAGCAAGTTCCTGCCAGTGCAAGCCATCATGCAGCACTGGGCAACAAGAGGGACTGAAAAGAAGAGGCAATTTCTCTCTCCTGACAGGGCAATCAGCGTGTCCTACATCCAGCTCCAGCTGCCCACTCCTACCCTGGGTGTCCTGCAGCACTGCTGATTCTCCTGCAGGCTTATGATGAGGAGCATGTCACTCCTCCAAAAGTCCTGGAAGTTATCTTTCGAAAGTTTACAGCCATATCCCTTGAGATATCATGGCCTTGCTGCACAACTGTGGTTATGAATTTGATTAAGTACTTTTTGCCTGGTTCAAATTTTCAAGCTAAACTATGACCTGTCCAAATACATATGTATAAGAAAGCATAGCACACTATTATTTTCTATCTTCCTCCTCATGGATGCCAGCCAAACCACATGGCACCTGTACAGAAACCCTTTGGTTTCAGTACTGGGTCTGCAAAATGTTGCTCTGCCTCCGCAAAGGGTCTCTACCAGCTCCTTGGCTGGTACAGGTGCTGCTCTTAAACCAGCTTGTCCACTGGACAGGGAGTTAAATGTTAGGGATTGTTTGATTGTGGCTCTCTGCAGCAGCACAAACACATGTTGGTTTTGGCTAAAAAGGCACCAGTAATTCAATGTCTCCGGAGGATTGTGTTTTACTGCTGCTGGGAGCAATTGGAGGTGTTGTGGAGCTCTGTGACAACATATTTAAGAAAGGGGAGAAAAAGGGGAAGTTATCACACAGAAGTAATTGTGGCCATAGAAGAGAGGAGTAAGAATATATGAGAAGATCAGCTCTGCAGGCACTCAGGTCGATGAAGAAGTGGGAGGAAAGGCTCCAGGTGCTGGAGGGTGCTTCCTCTGCAGTCTGTGGTGAAGACTGTGGTGAAGCAGCTTGCCCTTGCAGCTCACAAAGGTCCACAGGGATGCCTGCATCCCCTGGAGCGCAGTCTACAGAGAGCACCCACAGCCCCTGGAGAAGCCCCACCTCAGAGCAGGTGGATGCCCGAAGGAAGGCTGTGACTCTAAGGGGAACCCAGGCTGGAGCAGCCTGCTCCTGAACAGAGGGGGGAAAAAAAGAGACCATGCTGCAGCAGTTCATGAAAACTGTAACCTGTGGGAAGGACTCACACTGGAGAAGGACTCTTTGTGGAGGACTGTCTCCTGTGTGAGGAAGCCCACATTGGAGCAGGGGAAAGACTCCTGAGGACCAAACAGCTGCAGAGAAAACATGTGATGAACTGACCATAACCTCCATTCCCCTGCACCATTGAGAGGGGAGAAGGTAGAGAATTGGGAATACAGTTGACTCTGGGAAGGAGGGAAGGGTAGAGGGAAGGTGTTTTTAATAACCATTTTACTTCTCATTATCCTGCTCTGATTTGATTGGTAATAAATTCAGTTAAGTCAAGTCTGTTTTGTCCATGATGGTAATCAGTGAGTGATTTCTCCCTGTCTTTATCTCAACTCATGAACCATTCATGAAATTTTCTCTCCCCTCTCCAGTTGAGGAGTGGTAGAGCAGCTTTGGTGGGCAGCTGGCCTCCAGCCAAGATCCAAGCACCACAGATTCAATCCTAAAAAGACCAAACTGACACAGAAAGGATTAAGGAGCATCAGGATCAGGCAGCCTGACAGAGGTCCTTGTACCCAGGCAAGTCACCAGGGGCCATCTTGCTCCAACAAAGACATCTTGCGGGTGCCGCTGTGCGCGCGGACACAGGGAGCAGGGGCCACAGGAGGGAGCTGAGGTGCTCAGAGCACAGTTCAAATCTGACGAAGAGCTGTGGGCAAGTAATGAGACCTGGGAAAGATTGAAGTGGAGAAGCCTTAGTCGTGTCAGTGTTCAGCACACAGAGGAGTGTGAATATTCACTTTTTTCTCTCCATTGAATAAAATATTAAAGTTAACAGTACTCACACAGAAGGACAAAAAAGCAAGAACAAAAACAAAAACGAACAAAAATCAAAAAAAAAACCCCAAAAACCAAACAAAAAAATTTACCAAAAAAAATAAAAAAAACCAAAACCAAAACAAAACAAAACTTAATTAGGCAGGTCTTTAGGAGAAAGAAAAAACAAAGATGGAGTGAGGAGAGTTCCAGGTTATATGGCACCAAAACAGGGAAAGATATTAATCCAGACCCCATAACCAAAACCAAAGACTGACAACACCTGGTAGAGAGGGTTAGCTACCAGAAAGAGTAACACTCTGTCATGACTATCAACATTTGTTTCCAAAATATTTGTGTCAGAGTATTAGGTAGAAAGAGGACTGGATGGCTTGTGCTTAAACCCGTGGGTAGGAGCTATGGGTTCAGTTTCAGTGTCTCCTGTAACCTTCCTGCATGAGCCTGGCCACGTTCTCTCTCTGCTCACCATCTCTCTGGCTCAGATGGTGAGTACCACACCACAGAGGTTGCCTTGCTGTGTGTGTTTACAGCCCTCCTGACAGAGCACACTCTGCTCTCAGGTGGGGCCAGCAAGCACAAGTCAAAGAACTATTGCCAGCCATAAATTGTTTTAAACCAGTTTCTATACCACAAAACTGGGTTGATATGAATAACCAATTCTAGTAACAGGTGATAAAAGCAGCAGAGTGTTTCAGAAAGAAAGCAGCTTTCCCTGTTTAATTTAACCAAGTACACACACACACACATGCAAACGAGACAGTTTTTCAAAAATGAGGATGCAGATGAGAGACTCAAGGACAGTTCTAACTTGCCCTCTGTCAATTTACAAGAGAATTTATTCCAGACTATTCATACATGAATATTTAGCATGGCAACAATTACATCCAATGACACCCATGAGATACATAGTACTGAAGACCCTCTCCAAGGAACATGCACAATGCTTTAACTGGACTGAACATTTGATTTTTAAGAATTATTTTTCTTTAGATCTTTCAATAATATTTCCTTTAACTATTATGTTAATTTCATATATATTGCTGCTATATTTTATAAATGAGAGGTATGATTGATTCACATGAGTAGAAATGGATATGTGACAGGAAGTAAAGGGGAGAGACAGTGGCTGCTGAGGCATGTTAAAATAGCCTGTGGTCAATCTTATTCTTAATGCAAAGACCTTGTTTTTGTTGTATAAAGGAAAAAGGAGGGGGAAGGGAGAGAGTCAGTTAGGAGCAATCACTCAGGGCTCAAATAGCACAAACCTAAAGACATATAAAAAAGAAAAGTCGCTTCAAGTCCGCAAATAAGATTTAACACCAAAACCACAAAATACTGAACATAAGGTCTATATATGGCTAGGCAGAATGCTTTTCTGTATAGATAATTCATTTATTGTCAATATGAAGCTCTCTGGTTTTCATGCCCTATTATAAGCTCTTGCTGTGGAACACATTATTAGTTAGGGAGAAGAAAAAAAAGGCAATGAATATTCATGCTAACATTCCAGATACAAACCTCTGACAAATCCAGTAAAATGGAAACCAGGGAATACTGAGGTCACAACACATGCAACTGGAGTTGCGATGACTTACATTGAAACCTTATTTAATTCAGGGTCTATATTAAACTGGACATCATTCCAAAGAAAATGTTTGCCCAGGTTTGAGATGTCCTTTGCTGACCATGGAGCATGCTTCCAAAGCAGGCAGTACAGTGTCTGTGATCTTCAATTCACATGGATACTGACTCCACTGCAGAAATAAATGCAACAGGCAAAGCCCCAGACCAACACCTAGAATCAGTTTGCTGGTTAAAGTAGAACCTTTATCACTCCCAACAGCTTTCTGGTAACCCCTAAAAGTGCAGTCCAGAGCCTGGATGTCCACCCATCTCTTTTGCATTGTGCCAAGGAGAAAATCTTTTGCCAGGAACAAAGTGGAATTCAGCAGTTTTACTAAGTGTACTGACAAGCAGGGAAAGAGGCATCTTAGCAGGTTAGTCTTCTGCTGGCCCACATTACTTGGTAAAAGACATTTAAGTAGTCCACTTAATGTTTTCCACAAAACACAGAAGACCATATGACAATAATCCTTGGTTTAGAACAATTAAATTTCATTAAACTAATGAGATTTTACAGCCTTATGAAAATGTGTTCTTTAGGGGAACAATAAGTTGCTTTACCTAAAAAAAGTGGTTCTGGAATTCTTTCATAAGGCATGGGAGTGTATCTGCATCTGTGGCCTGAGAAATACAATCCTCAGAGAAATCCACTCAAAAGTCCACCTGCCAGTTGCATGGTTGATTTTGATAGTATAAACCCCAGATGCTATGGGACTGTCTCCTAGGCAAAAGTGTTAAGTTGCAGCATATTATTCACTGAGTTAGAAAAGAACAAACATTTAATTATTGCAAATTTAAAAGCAAAATTCTGTAGGACTGGGATAAGGAGATAAATCATTAAGGGATTAGATACTGCTGAACAGAGTAATGCAACAAGGTCAGGAGATGAAACTAAGCCTTTGGCTCATCAGCATTCCCCTAAAAAAGCAATGGCACTTCCTCTCTGAAATTAATTTAGCCCTGTCCATGCCACCCCTTAAACATTGTGGGAGAAGTCAGATATTTGCCTCTGTTCACTCATTTCTAAACGAGTTTGTTTGGTAAAAAGTCCTGCCCATCTGAGAACCATGAGATTGGTGGTACCATTTACCAAAAACATCCAGTAACATTTTCTTCACACATTGCAACCAGTTTCTTGTTTTCCCACTAATAGTTCAGATGGTGACTGATCCTTGTAAGAGGACTGTTTCTTAGTTTTCTACGAGCAAAGGTTTCATCCGTGGTGGACATTTGAATTTGGGACTATGTTTCCTGTAGACTGTTTACCGCTTACAGTTTAGCCAAGGCAGCAGAGACAAACATGAGTATTTCAGGATTAGACTTGTCTCCTGTCTCGAGTGTAGGCCTCCCCAAAACCTGACAATTTATCCTACAGCATGCAAGCCTTAAAAACTTTGAAAATAACACGGCAATAATCAGGACTGGCTGAAGTCTCAATTCTTATTGGGACAATACCATGAAGTCATACCATGAGGCAAAGGAGCAGCTGATGCTGATTTGGACTCAGCAGCAGTGCCACCACCCTTTCCCAATCAGGCTAATAAGGTTGATAAAGTCAGAAGACAGAGGTAGAAAATTATATAAATTTAAGGAATTCCTATCTGAATGAGGATTATGCAATTCTTCCCACTCTCTGTAAGCTCTCCATCTTAAATAGTTATTGTTTTCCTGAGTAGGCATTAATCCAAGATTGGAAAAAATACAAAATGCTGTTTATTTTTTATATTATGTTTTTCTATCAGTCAAACAAGTCTCCTCTGAGGTGAGACTCTATTAACACTTGCAACTCTTTTTGACGTGCATTGACCAGCCATATGCATTGTGGCTTTTGATGTCCTGAAGGAGAGAGAGAGATGACAGGGAGGATTAGGCATTTTTAGCTACATTGAAGCTTTTACAGAGAAGCCTAAAATAAGGCTAGAGCCTACTCCTGGCTCACTCTGGGTTGTCGAGGGAGTGGATTTGGGAAGTGCTTCCCAAATGTAATTTATCCCTTGAGATCTCAGCCACTCTATAGAAGTGTGTGTCTGTTTCCATTTGGTTACTTAGAGTGCCTTTGGCAATTAGGCTCTTTCTGTAACTCAGATGTGTAAATTTAGGGACCAACTCAAGGCTTTGTGCCTTAGGGAAGAAGGTTAATGTATGCAAATGAGATTTACTTGAACTGTTTTGTCACTGTATTGCTAGAATTTTCATTTGGGCAATCAAAGTATTAGAAGGTTTTACTGGGCACTTAAGTTACAATTCCAGGAAGTTTACAACTGCTTGAATATAGAGAAATATTTATGTATTTGTGCTATTATGGCATACAGAAGCTTTCTGATTTTGTTGCATAACCCTGACCCTATGACACCATTTTCAGGTTTTATCTCTCTGCTCATCATTTCCTCCTCTCATGGACCCTTATCACTCTTGATTCATCGCCCTCAGTGACAGCTCTCTGCTCAGTAGAATTCCTGGTCTTGTACACTTTCTATTGCTTCTTCTTTCTTAACAGAACTTCTCTATTTATTTCTAATCCTGAATAAATTTGAAATAACTTGAGCTATTCTGGACAAATAAACAATGAAGTCTTTAAAAATCAAGCAAAGCCTTCTTAATCTCTCCATCTATTACTATAAGCAAATTGAGATTATTTTACTTTAATTTTTGGAGCTGCAGTCTGAGAAGAAAATAATTTTGTGCTGTGCTGACAATCATCTTTCTCAATTACATTTGAAATACTGATTTCCTTGACTATAAGCTGTAAGCCACAGATTCAGATCCTATTGAATTCACTTAGAGGAGTGGCTGAGGGAACCATTTGGTGCAGTGTCTTTTGTGACTTATGCCAGGTCACCCTCCTTCCAAGTTGTAACCAGAATCCTGCAACCACTTAGGCAGGCTCCTTAATCTTCATGAAAGCTCACTGAAGACCTATTTTCAAATAAAGAATTTTCCTTGCACTGCTGTTTGTAAGATTGGGGCCACTGTGAAGCTCAGCAAGTCCTATTCCCTCCCTGTGCTTCAAAATTTCCTGGATTTATGTTATCAGATAGAGAACAGCTTCTCAAGTATAGCTCTTGTATGTTGAAATTTCACACTCATACATAGAGCCATCACTCATACATCGAATTCAGGAAAATTATGATTTTTTTTTTTAAATCCTCTCAAAAATATTTTGAATACACAATAAAATAACAATACCACTGGTAAAGGAAAGGTCATAAAACAGGGCAGGGATTCAAAGCAAGAGTCAAGAAGTAAGAAATTATACAGTTAAATTCAGAGGTTTACGTATGTCCCTGCAAATGCAAAAATTTGCATCTAAATATTTTTTTTAGTCTAGCATACTGGCAAAAACAGCTATTTCGAGGAGTACATCAGCCTTTTCTCCTCCTTTTCTTAAGAAACCTTTCAATTCAAGAACATTGCACAAAAGTTCTTACCCATGAAAATAATTCACTCACACCCAAACAGCTGATAGAATCAGCTGTAGCATTCTGGAGTCAGAAAGGTAGGATCACTTTCCTTTGGCTCACCTCTCTCTGAAGGTCCTTGCATTCCCACAAAAGGCCCCTTATTTTCCATCTCACTTCTCAGCAAATCCACATCCACAGTCACTCCAGCCCAGCACCATCCTGGCTTCATCCCTAGCATGAAGTTCCTGTCCAGCTGCTGTAATTGGACATACTCTCATTCCCTTATCTCACCGTTAAAAAAAAGAAAGCCCTCCAAAAGCACACCCTCTGCTTTCTTTAGGTCAGGTGGACAATTGAAGGTTTGCTGATGATATTTCCAGCAATTCCCCCCTCCCCCCATACTGTGAAAACAATTACAAGTGAACGAGCGGTACCAACGAGCTCACACTGAAACCTGTGATTCATGCAAATAGCGTCCTTCCAGAAGTCTGTGGACTGTAAAAGCACACGTGCAGTGATTCAATAGAGCCATGCTGTGAATAGCTGGCATTGTAAATATGAAATGTATGGCCTTTCTAGCTATGATTTTTCTAACAAGCCTTTAGCAACGGTTACTCATTCTTTCTTTGCATCTTTCAGTCTGGATTTATCTCAATGGCAGAAAAAGGCTGGGGAAATTAAAAATTGGGGCATCATCAGGCAGCCTCTTGTAAGACCACAGGTTGGAAAGCCAGGTGCAAAGGCAGTGGGTGGAAGCATTTGCTGCATGAGAGGAGAGCTGGATAAAGCAGCTCAGGATATCAGAGGTGGGGATGTCCCCACTACCATGAGTGGCAATTGTCCCAATAGTGAAAAGTGAAGCAGAGATTCAGAGCGTTATTTCTTGCCCTGTCCTTTGTATGAGGCAGGTAGAAAAATTAGTTCTTGCAGATATGTTTGTGCCAAATCGCTTTCTCTGTAGTGTTTTCTTTCTGGCAGGGGCCCTGGCAGTCAGCAGCAAGAGGAATTCCTCTAGCTCAGAGGTTCAGCAAGCAGCAAGCACCGCTCTGAGAGGCCTGGATGTGTCCCCTCTGCCTCCCTACCTGGGTGGAGACCTGCGGGCTGGTGCCTGCACCAGGCAGGGCTCTTCATTCCTGTGCATCATCCTGCCCTGAGCTGGGAGCTTGAAGGCTCCACAAGACATTCAAGGCACTGTCTTGGCTTGCAAAGCGGGATGAGACCAAAAGTATGTATTCTGTCACCATCTGTTAAAACCAGGTGGGGCAGTTTTCTTTATCTTTTCCACAACCCATCCTTCCTCCGGGCAGATATCTTCTGTTAATGGGCCATTGAGTCCCACTGCATGACTGATAAAATTATATCATCCCACTGGGAGATGCTCCAGCCAGGGGGAGGAGCCAAGCATTTCCTACCTAAATAAAAACTGAAATTTGGAACACCAAGGCAGCCTTTTTCCACTGGATTCCAGAGAAAACCAGACCCTTCTACGTCATCACTGGACCTTCAGAGGAAAACTGCACCCTTCTACAGGAGCACTGCTCCAACTGAATCACATCTGTCATCCAGGAGGATGCAGCCACCATTTAATGGGACTGCTACCAACACCCTGACTGACTGACGGGGTTGTATTCTGACTCTGGCAGTGTTTTGGTTTTTTCTGTAATAGTGTATTTCTATTTTAACTTTTCCGAGTAAAGAACTGTTATTCCTATTCCCATATCTTTGCCCGGGAGCCCCTTAATTTCAAAATTATAATAGTTTGGAGGGAGAGGGTTTACATTGTCCATTTCAAGAGAGGCTCCTGCCTTCTTAACAAACACCTTGCTTTCAAACCCAGACAGCCACCTTCTCAGCATATTTTGCCAGAGGTCTTGCTATGTACAGCATGACAGTATCCAGGCAGCATGTGGCACCTCCAGCTTCATCCCAATCCCCTAGATATCTGCCCAAATCTCAATGCCCATTAAGTTCTGTGTTTGCCCAGCCATTTGGTCTCTACCTCTTTTCACCATCACCAATTTTGCTCCCGTATCTGCCAGATTTGTGTCAGAAAGGGAAGGAGACAAGATTTCTGGGCCCCTCAAAGACCCCAATGATTGATGCTGCAAAAATTGTATTAAAAATAAAAATGTGTATTGTGCATACATTCCAAATATTGTCCAGCACTGGATCAATGTAAGTATATTTATTTTTCCCTATTAAAATTATTGGGAAAAGAACAGCCTTTTATTGGAGCTTTGATGATTTACACCAACTGATGTTCTGTTGCTTTATGCTCTTCTTATTTTCAGAACAGCAGGGAAAATTTCACTATTATAGAAAAACCCCACAGATGCTGTTATTAATTTCCCGTAAGTTTTGGAAGCTAGTAGTTGTGTTTTCTTCTCTTTTGCTCTCTCACTCTCTCTCTCCCAAGAACAATCAGAATAATAGAAAAATATACAATGTTGTTATGATTACATCTTTTTTTCATGCCTTGGTCTAATTTTTCCGACACTTTTGTTTATACTCTTCTGGAAGAAGGAATTCTTTGAGCAAGAATCCTTACAAAGAGAAATTATAGTCATCTTACACCTAATGTATCACTGAAGAAGAAAGAGGATTTATTATCCTTCAAGTATCTTTTCATGAAGAATTTATCTCAGCAGGTGGACTCAATCTATGTCGGGTAGGTAAACATAAAATATGGTCCACAGATTTTAGAACTACTTTAAAATAGCTGTTTATGCTGGTACCTTTACTAATAAGTGTTTCACTTTATACTGAAAGAGATTACATTGAATTTCCTCTACTCCTTGATGAAGTATAGTATGGCAAATAAGTGTTAAAACTATTCTGTGGCTGGAAAGGCTTATTTTCTTACACAAAACTAATAAATTTAAAAATATTTTTTCTTTTTGTGTTTCATTTTCATCCTCTGTTCCTTCATCTTTCCTTCCTCTTAAATTCTCCCCTGCCCTAATTTTCACACACACTCTAGTAGCTTCATATTTTTTAGATTATCATCTATAAGCAGAAGTAGCTTACATGTTTGCAGTACTGGTCAAGGATAACATTCATACCCTTGACAAGAGACTCACTCAGCTATAATCTACTTCGATTCTAATTGCTGAGTTATTAAAGCCAGAGACCCTCTTGTGCTCTGTCAGTACCTACCACTGCTGAAATACCAGCAGTCATGATGGTGCTGCTGCCAGCTTTGGGTTGCATTACATCTGTCTTGGAATTGTTTGGGAAGGGTCAGCAATTTCACATGAGCATGAAGAGACTCCCTTTGTTTGAACCAGTTAGGGGAAAAATTCGCTGTCTTCCAAACAGTGTGTCTGCTATGAAGGAATAGCTGTTGCAAAATATTAAGTACTCTTCAGCTACCAAAAAAAAAAAAACCTCTTATAAGGAAAATTGAGCTATCTGCTTACTTGAGCTTTTAAATAGCCTCCTCATTGATTTGAAAGTGCCTAACAATAAACATGACCACCTGAGGATAGACAGTGTCCTCCTCATATCCAAGCAATACTCAGATGGGCCCAGAATTGCAGCATCAGGGACATGGCCAAACCTGGTTTTCATAACAAGAAGAGCCATTCCTCATTGTGTTCTTGCATGTGTACTGGAGTCAAGCACAAACTTGAATGAAGCCAAGGGGCTGAGGTGAGGCCATGGATGTGCCACTCCTGCTGCCTGCTCATAAAGGCCACCACTGCAAGAGCTCAGGCTGCTCAGCATTTCCAGGCTACTCTATCTTCATAGTTTGCAACTGATCTAAAACAACAGGGACCAGATAGTGTAATTTGTTTGCCTGGTGCTTGACTTTCAATCCCTTCTGGACCCATTCATGGTAGCTGGAACAGCAGTGAAAGTTGTGATGTCACATTATCTGTAGGCGTTGTAGGAAATGCATTTGTGCCATGGTATTATGTAGCAAGAGCATTCGCACCACCCTGGTGACCTTTTCAAGTGTAAACCAAAATTACCTTAGTCTTAGAAAAGCCAATGATATTGCAAAGACTGTTTTAAGCTTATTGTTTCTATTTTTATTTATTTTTTATTTTTTAAAAGTGTTTTCTGCTGGCCTTAGCACCAGAAAACACGTTTTTTTAAATGAAGCCTATAATTTGAGTCTAATTTGACCTGACAGAGTCAACTGACCATGCAGTTACTTGGCACCTGCTGAATGCCTCCCCATTAAGCCAAATTTACATTAATAAACAGCAGTCATCACTGTTCACTGTCAGTGGCACAAATGAGTTACCTGAGACACCTCCCAATCAACAAAAATCTTGATGAGGTGCATTCCAGTTAAGAGCCAAATTGTCCCTTCTCATCCCTTTTCATTGGCCATGCCCACCCAGCAGGCAGGATGCTCTCGCAGCTCCTCTCTCCTGGTGGATCAGAGGGAGAGGGAAGGATGGGCTGCGTGCTGCTGACAGGCTAACAGCAAACTGGGATGGCTTGCTGGCCACCCAACTTCATCCACCCAACCTCATCTGTGCTGCCCTGCATGTTGGGAAGCAGATCTCAGACTTTTATTTTTCCTATCCCCACCATGTGCAGGAGAACAGTGGGATCCATTGCAGACCTAGTTGGAGCCTTCCTTTTCCTGTGTTTTTAACTTGTTCTTATTTTGTATAGAAGTATTTTGAGTTCATTTCTATTTCCAAAAGTTCTGAAACATACCTGCTTAGACTGCTGTGATATTTTATTTCATTTTAAGATTATTTTTGCATTACTTTAGGACATGCCAGAAGTAGAAATGCATAATATGATTTATACAGTTCAAAGCTGTTATGCTGTATTCTGTCCCGACATGATACAATTGTTAAAATGTTAACATAATTTATTTTACGATTTATTGGTTTTAGCTTACTGTAAAAATAACTAAGTCTAACTACTGCATATTGTAGTTTGAAATGCTGTCATTTGCAGATGAAGATGTGCCTTATTGGATGGCAAGGACATTGCCTGACAATTTGCTTATATTTTGTTTGGGATGTGTTCTGTTTACATTGAAGTTAAATGAAGTTAAGTGGTTTGCAGAATAAGTTAATGTAAACTTTCATTTCAACATAAAATTTGATGTAGGAAAGAAATATTTATATAGGTATTATATAATTTAAGTTGCCTTAATTATTTAAAAAATAAAATAGAGAAAAATATAATATAAAGTGGCAGAATGTTTCAGCTATCTTCAAGTTAATATTGTATCAGAATTAGCAAGGAACAGCTGTGACTTAACAGTGACAATAAATTTTAGTGTTTTGGGGTTTTTTTCCATAACACTAAGTCCTATGAGAGAAAAAAAAATGGAAAACATTAGCTTAGATGAAAAACTTTGTTGAAAGTGACACCACACACTCAGAAAACACATATTTTTTCCAAAATACTTTTTCTTCCAATCAAAGTTCTGCAGGCACCTCCAAAACATTTCCCTTACATGATGATCTGGATAGCTCACACGGAGATAGAAAGAGGCTTTTTACTTTACTGTTCACTAATATTCTTATATTTTGACTCAGTCATCCAGTGGTACAGGCCCACATCTCCCTCCTCCTAGGTGACTGTATTGGAGTTTGTACCATCTATCCCCTTCAGCAACTCAATGAACTGCTTTGAGTTGAAAACACTATTTTTTCAATCACATACAGCTGAGGAGATGGTTCACTGAGGTAGGAGAAAGCAGCTGGAGTCAAACACACATAAATTCATCATACATGTGCAGGAGGGGGTTTGCTGGGTTATAGAGACACAGTGACAAGCATTAAGCATGTTCCTGGGAGAAGCCCTTGCAGAGAGTCACCAAATGGTTTGGACTGGAAGGAACCTTCAAAGGTCATCTAATCCAGCCCCACTAATATGGCTGGGACACCTTTCACTAGATCACGTTGCTCAAAGTCCCGTCCAATCTCATCTTGAACACTTGCAGCTATGGGACATCCACAGATTCTCTGGGCAACCCGTTTCAGTGTCTCATCATCCTCATTGTAAAAAATTTCTTCCTTAAATCCAGTCTAAATCTATTTTCATTTTAGGACTATTGTCCCATGAGCCCTGCAGGCAGTGGTATAAAATCCCTCTCCATCAATCCTGTAAGCCTTCTTTAAGCCTTGAAAGGTCACAATAAGTGCTCCACAGAGTCTTCTCTCCACCAGGTGTTAAAGACCTCAGCTCTCTCAGCCTTTTCTTCACAGACAAGATGTTCTAGCCTTCTGACAGTCATCAAATCTGTATCTCTGCAAGCTAGTGGCAAGAATGTGGGTGCCCATATCGAAGGCCCTGAAGAAGCCCAATTAGATGACATCAGTAGCCCTTCCTTTGTCCAGTGATGCACTACTCCATTCCTATGCAAGGCACAGGAAAAACAAATCCCAAATTCTTTGTCCTTGTCAATATAGATTTTCAGATATGTGGGAGATTTTTTTTATCTTGAGTTTGAGGATTTTTTTTCCAGTATCCAAGATTTCCCATGGGCTAGCCAGAGGCATAGGTGTTGTGTGTTCCACTAAAAAAGTGGAACACCTCTCAGAAACACTGAACCTAATGATGTGGCATGGGCACATTTCGTTCCCAAGAAATCTTTGATATAAATATGGAGGAGGCCTTAGCACAGGCATGTTTCTAGTAGGAGTCATCACGTTTTTCCAGGTAACCATGCAGTTTGAAATGACAAAGCCTCTTCCCCAATGACCCACTTAGCACACAGGACCACAATAATCCTACAGTTAAACACATGCACCACTTTTATACACAAATTTTAATCCTTTCAATATTAGCAATAGTACCTGGCTCCTAGGACATCCTAGATCTCTGAATGCTTTACAAAGGAGTAGTATCCATCTCACAGCTTTTCAGATGGTGAAACAAAGGTATGTATCACAGGGCAAGATGACTTGTCCCAATTCACCCTCAAGGCCAGCAGCAGAGCTGGGAACAACAATTCAAGTCTTTTTGATGTTAAAATTCCCACCTTCTCAAATAAAGCATATGACCTCATTGCCATTTGTGATGAATAACTCATTTATTGTATACAATGAATGGAGCATTACAGCAATACAAATCTGTCATTTTCCTCTGTAGTGGATTCCTCTTGGGCTGTCATGAAGAGTCGCTTGAAAATGCCTTTTTTTTTTTTACCCAAATGTGTACCCAGGGTTAAAATTCTCTGTATGCAGATATTTATTTTTAGGTGTCATCTGTATTGGTTGCTAGTGAATGCTTAACTTTCACAGAGGGTCAGAAAAGGTCATCACTATAGTAAAGCTTTGTATAAACTAACAACACTGTTTCTTATTTAAAGGGAATAATATATTGCACAAAAAATACTCTGAAAATGTTCTGTTGCAAAAAGAGATGAAAAATCTATGTTTATTCAAGCCTGCAGCATGCCATAAAAATCTGGGGGTTTTGAATATGCTGAGTGACATACACCCATAGACATATCAAATAATTTACACAGTACATAATGGGAGCAATAATGATCTTACATCCTCAGAAAAAAAAGCTTTGTTCAAGCAAAATTAAGTTCATGCATACATCACAATTAAACTAAAGAGCAAACCTGGCTCTGGTTCTAAAAAGAAAACATTGGCATATATAGAAATTCCCTATTAATGCCCAATTCAAATTTTTTCTATTTGAAAGTCAGGGAGTTTATTCTTTAGGTTCTGCAATCAATGAGTATCCCTCCCTACCTGGCAATGATCTCCACCAACCATTTAGCTCACTGTAGACAGAGGCCATACCTTGACTTTGGAAATCCAGAATATCACAATCACACAAGAACTTGATTCCTAGTAACTACCTGCTTGTTTTGTGTTACCTGATATTCTTACAATCCCACCAGGAGGATGTCTTGAACTGCTGGGGGCATGGAGAGCCATTTTGTTAGTATATTCTCTTCCAATATGTTTGGAGAAGGACTTTACAAATTTCTTTAGAAAAGGAATGGAAATGCCATTTGTGAGCAAGCGTATTTGGGACCCACAGGTCCTGAGTCTCTTCTTCTACAAAGGGACCCTGGACTGAACTGGAGCTTTCTGTCCTCTTCTATATGTGTGGATTGAGCTTTCTAGACTATTCAAGATCTTGAGATCAAAGGTTTCCAAATTACCTGCTCAGATATCGGTGCACACCGTAGCTGCATGCACTGACGTTTTGAAGGATAAAAAGTGAATTATTAGTAGCAGCTTAAGTCAAAGCAGCAACTAAAATATGAACACTTTTTTGGTCCTTGAGTGAGATGAAGCAGGAGAAAATATGGTTCTGTGATCTGGATGATGATTATTTGGAGTAAGTGGAAAAAAATCACGCTGGTTCAGGATTAGGCAATCCCTGGAGTTCAGTCTTCATGTTTGCAGGTTTAATACTGTTGTGTTTGTTCAGGGCATTGCTTTTGAAGAGGCTTGAATGATTAACAAGTTCAGTTTAGGCAACATTTGGCTGAGCAGAGCTATGTCAGCTTGGAAGGAGCCGGGACAAAGGTACAGAAAGTCAAACCAAGGAGAGTTATTTGGCATAGGGCATCATTTGCACTAGAGTTACTCAGATAGAAGGAACTTCTAGAATTATGTCCAGACCTATTCTAGTCCCTCAGATTTCCCCACTCAGAAGTGTTTTATACTGCTACAGCTGAATGCTTTTCAGAGTAATCAGGCAATTTTGGACATTGTTGGACAAAGTAATTTTCTGGTTTATGTTTCTGTACAAGAGCACATGAAATGTACATAACTTAGAAGAAAGCATGTTGTTCAATGCTCCCTTTAAGGAAGGGGGGAAGAAAAATAAACCTTGTCAGTGCTGAGGATTTTAAAACACTTAGATTTAACTGACAAAAAGAAGTTATTTTTAAACATTGCCTTTTGTGAAATCTCTAGTTTTTTCTTCAAGCTGTGTCAAGTGGCATAATAAAGTTGCCTCAGACATGAGAGGTTGTAGCAATTTCCCCCAGCTTTTCTTTTCCTTTCTATAGCAGCTCTGGGCACTGTTAGTTGTGCTCATTTTGTAGGAAAGCTTCTTGCAGTGGGAGGGAAATTGTGGGAGAGCACTTGTGGAATGAGAAAATTAAAATAACAATGGAGTCATGTTGTGAGGTGCAACCTTCTGTCACTGACTCAGCACGTTCTTGTCCATGTGGGTGATGGTCTGCATGACCTGTACTGACCTAGTTGACTCAATCAAGGAATTTGAAATAAAATGGCACTAACAACTTTTGGACTTCAAGGGTTATTAAATGTGCCTACAAAAATCTTGGGCACATTGGGCTGGAAAAGGAAGGAGATAGATGTAAAAGCAGGATGTGAAAGAGGGATTCAAGGGAGAATTGTAGAATAAGCATGGATGCTGTTTAGTATTTCTAATTTTAAAAATAATGGTTAGAACTAGACAAAAACTTGCTAGAACTCATAATTTTAGTATGGCTCAACATTTGAAATTTTTTACTAAGGATTAGGTTCTTCAGTTGCCTTAAACTTCAGGAGAAAGTATGGGGCAATGGATACCTTTTCTCCATACCAATTAACAGCAGAAAAAAAAAGTTGGGGGAACATCTGGAATATTGGGACTGTCAAGAAGAGATGTGGTATTAACAAAAGGCAACAAGCAAGCACATGGTATGGGAAAAACACTCCATCTGTTTGAAAACATGGTGAAACAAAGCAACAGGAGACAATTGGTTTTGGAATAGTCGTCTTATCCGGCCTCCTTTAGCATTCTGATTTTGTCCCTGTCTCTCAGTCCTTCTTCTATTACAGTGCTGTGTTGGTCTGACCTTAGTAGGAGGCACAGGGAGAGGCAAAGAAGGGAGTTTACCCTGTTCTGTGAAACCAGATATTCATCTGTCCCCAGTAGTCTAGAGAAACCCGCAGTCCAGTGCACTGCAACAAATCTAGATTGTATTGGGAACAAAAAGGTGGAAATCACACTTCCCAAGTGTCCCAAAGTCAGTGTGGGTTGGCACGGCCATTCCTTGTAGTACTGGCAGAGGGTGCTCAGCCACCATCCCATAGCTATTTGATGTTATGGCAGAGAGGGCAGGAGGAGGGAGCACAGAAATAGCTGCAAGCTTTCCATCAGCTTTGCCCCTCTGCAGCCTTGCTGTGGTGAACAGGAAGGCTGGGCCATAGCTGGAGGCGTGCACAGAGCTGGGCAATCCAGTGCCACACTGAGACCTGTCCTCCACCTGCCTTTGCTACCAGCCCGCTTCCTCCCTTCCACGAGCAAGTCAATGCCAAGTCCTGCTGTGCCTATGCATACTGGGGGTGAGGACTGAAATCCTGAGGCATTGCATAGGGCAGTGTTAGCCAGAAAAAAGAGAATTTTTAATTGCACTTCTCTTCCGAAAACTTCCTAGTTTGCCTTGAGGAAATTGTCTACAGAAGCATGCAGGGTACATACATGCCTGTCTCCTTGTTCAGAGAGAATGTGTAGGGAAGGATGTAGGATTTGTGGGAAAGGGAAAGGAAAATATGAGTATGACTTTATCAGCATGAGTTTAAAGGGAACAGATTTGGATTAAATACAAAAATAATTCAGGTAAGGGCGAAATGTACCTTTCACCAAACTTAGACCATTTTTATCTGCACTTAGACTCAATTCTTAGTTTGGCTGGGACATGTGAAAACAGAGAGATAGAGAGATATGTCCTGAGTTCTATTTGTAAGGTATCGTTGCAGCTACCAGGAATAGATGGGGTTTTTTGTTTGTTTGTTTGTTTGTTTGGTTTGGTTGGTTGGGGTTTTGGTTTGTTTTGTTATTTTCTTTGGTAAGGAAAAGAGAAACACTGTGAAAATTACTAGGCTTCTAAGGAAGTGCAGCTAGTGGAATACAGTTATCAGCAGATTGCATGCTTTGATTTGGTCTGAATAAGTTAGGTGCATGAAAAAAAATGTGATTTACAGATTTCTCTGCAGTTTGCCTCTTTTGTGAGGTTGACTCATGTGCAGCAGATCAGATTGGTTTGGAATAATCACTCTGGAAAAACAAGTTGCATCTTTAAATGGTCTCCCTTGGAGGAAACACTGTACAATGCACAAGTTGGAACTGAACTAAGTGTTCATTCTGAGTAAATCATTCTTGATTGGATGTATCCTTTAGTTTTGTGTATTAGTGACCCACAGAAGGACATTTCTCTTCATAGGATTTTTTGTTAAGCTTCCCTTTTTTGTAAATGTATTACAATCTTGATTTTGTTTTACTGAGATCATTGTTGTTAGGAAGCATTTGATATCTGCAACTCTAAATTCTAAATTGGTCTGTCAGAGGCTCAGGCTATTGTTTTTATTCTCTGAATGTAAGATACCACATTTAAAAGCTGACCTAGTATTCTGTAACATTCATACCCTTCCCTATTCTAAATCCTTGTGTAAAATAGATTATTACTACATACATGTATTTCAGACTTTTATACATCCTGTGGTCCTTCCAGCCACTCCCTGGCTTCTATCTCCATCTAGAATCTTTCCCTCTGTGTTGAGTGGCCAAACAATTGTATTTATTTTCTAATTTTCTTGTTGCAATGGTTGATTCTTAGACAGATACACCAGGAACTAAAAACAGGGGCTCCAGGACTAAATGAACTGGTTTAGCATATGGCTGAGAGCTCAGACCTTGCCAATTCCCATCCTCTACAGATCTCAACAGGGCTTTCAATTCACCCGAGGGTTTTATTCTCTCTCATCCCACATTCAGTATCATTATTCTTTGATATATCTTCATTGTCTCTGAAAATACATGTGGTCTGTTTCTATTAACAGGAGCCTTGCACCACAGGTGCCTTCCACCACATCTGCCCTTGTGTATTTCTGTGGTGAATTGACCCTGGCTGCATGCCAGATGCCCACCAAAGCAACTCTGTCAGCTGGAAAGCTCCTTCCTCAATTGGATAGGGAAAAGAAAATATAAGGAAATTATGATAGTCGAGATAAGAACAGGGAGAGATCCTTTGCTGCTTACTGTGACAGGCAAAGCAGACTCAGGGAAATCAGTCTAACTCATCAACAATTAAATTTGGATAAGGTAGTGAGAAAACCAAACCTTAAAAACAACTTATTCCCACCCTTCCCTTCTTCCTGTGTTTAACCTCACTCCCAAATCCACTACTTCCTCTGCACCAGTGGCTCAGGGGACCCAGGGCTGGGGGCTGTGGTCAGTTCATCACATGTTGTATGTGCTGCTCCTTCCTCTTAAATGGGACAATCCTGCTCCAGCACAGGACCCCTTCTACAGGAGACAATCCTCCACAAACTGGCACAGGTCCCTTCCACAGGATGCAGTCCTTCCTCCAGGCACAGGCTGCTCCAGCACAGGTCCCCTACATGGTCACAAGCCCAGGCAGCAAACCTGCTCTAGAGTGGGCTCCTCTCTTCATGGGTCTACAGGTGCCAGGAGTCTGCTCCAATGTGGGCTTCCCATGGGGTCACAGCCTCCTTTAGACATCCACCTGCTCTGCTGCGAGGTCCTGCATAGGCTTCAGATGGATCTCTGCATCCCATGGACCTCCATGAATGCAGGGATGCAGGGATGCAGCTGTCTCTCCACGGGCTGCACCGTGGGCTGCAGGGGAATCTCAGCTCTGGTGCCTGGAGCAGCTCTTGCCTCCTCTTCTCCACTGAGTGTGCATATTTCTCTCACAGATTCTCACTCCTCTCTTCTGCTGCAGTTGTGCAACGTTTTTCTCCCCTGTTTAACAAAATTATCCCAGAGGTTAATTACTGGTGTCACTGAGTGGCTCAGCCCTGACCAGTGGAAGGTCCATCTTGTCTGGCACAGAAGCCACTCCTGTAGCCCCCCTACTACTAAACCTTGTCATGCAAACCAAACAGAATTTGGCATGACAGCAATCTAATGAGGCATTTGAGTCTGATTTGAGCCTGGGGGTGTTGGTCAATAGCAGCTGAACATGAGCCAGCTGTGCCCAGGTGGCCAAGCAGGCCAATGCCATCCTGTCCTGGATCAGCCACAGTGTGGCCACAAGGATCAGGGCAGGGATTGTCCCCCTGTACTCAGCACTGGTGAGACCACACCTTGAACCTCTGGACACATTCTGCTGTCCATCCTGGACCGTGGAATGTGTCCAGAGAAGAGCAGTGGAGCTGGTGAAGGGTCTGGAGTTCCTCATGAGGAGCAGCTGAAGGAGCTGGGGGTGTTTCTCCCAGAGAAAAGGAGGCTGAGGAGGGACCTTATTGTACTCTACAGCTACCTGAAAGGAGGCTGTAGCCACATGGGCATTGGTCTCATCTCCCAAGTACCAAGCAAAAGAACAAGAGGAAATGGCCTCAGATTGCACCCAAGGAGGTTTAAATCGGATTTAAATTAAGAAAAAATTCTTCACTGAAAGGGCTGTCAGGCATTAGAACAGGCTGCCCTGGGAAATGGTGGAATCACCAGCCCTGGAGGTATTTGAAAGATATATGGGTCTTAGGGGCAAGGTGCTTAGGGACATGGTTTAGTGTTGGACTTGGCAGTGTTGGGTTAATGGTTGCACTTGATGGTCCTAAAAAGTTCTTTTCCAATCTAAAAGATTCTATGAGTCTATTCTATATGTGATTTTATGATATCCTGGTTTTCTCTTAAAGAAAAGAAAATGATGAGACATTTTCTAAGACAAGACCCTTTGTGCCAGAAGGTGAAAGTTGACCTTTGGATGCTAGAAACTTCATTCACAAATAACATTCACATTGTATTTGCCCATGAACAGGTTTTCCCTATTTGGAAAAATATCCTTTCTATCTCAGTATTTTCTGAATTTATATAGTTCTTTTGTTAATGTAAAAGCTTTAGCAGGGGCTCACACACTTTGGTGTAAACACTCAGTGCAAGTGAGGACCAGAGGTGTATGCTTCCATGAAACTGCCCTCTTCAGTTTTCACTTTATCAAATAAATTAAAGGTGCTTCATCTATACTTATAAGTACATCATTACTTCTAAGTGCTATATTATTATTATCGAAGTGTTCTTAACACAGTCACAGGAAGACCTTGACATGCTGTAAATAACTTTGCCTCTCGCTTTGATACTACATAGACTCCTGCAATTGTGTTTATTGTCTGCAGGCATTATAGAAACCTAATATGAAAGAACTGGAGAGCTCACACTCAAAATGAATGGATATACATTCTCTTTCTATTTAAGCTGATTTGCTACCTCAAGGAATGTTTGATACATCATCTTGGGCTTTGGGACTGAAAAGGCAGAAAGGGAAAGGAAAAAAAAAGCCCATAAACTGAGACTTTCAGAACTTATTTTTCTTCACCACTCCTTCAGTAAAAGAAGGAGAGGCAAAATATTATGGAGGTAGCAGTGGCTGAACTTCAAAAGCTTCTTAGGTACAGGGTAGATGTTTAATTACCCACTCTTGTGGAGGAAACCCTCTGATCACTAATCTTGTAATACACTCTCACGATGTTTGGTAGTTGCTGTGTTGAGTTGGGCAAGACAGCCTGCAAAAAGCATTTGAAATATAACAGTAATTTAGTAGTACTTTAGTGTCCAGTATCAGAGCAGAGAGACAAATAAACAGAAGTCACACCACACAAATGACACAATAGTGGATAAAACTGTAAGATATACTAAATATCAAATTTTAATCTGTGAGTACAGTGTCTTCAGCTCTAAACAAAATCTGTGGCAGCAGAAGAAATAATGCCCATAACCACGGTGTCTAACTAGGGAAGAAAATAAAGAATGGACAAATACATAGCCCCACCACCTTCCACAAAGGTCTGAAAACTTTTCTTGGTGAAAGTGCTTCTTCCTAGCATTGAAACTTGCATCTATTCACACAATTGCAGCCAGAGACTTGATGAAGCCTGTAAAAGCCTTTATTATACTGCACACTGTTTGCAAATGAGACAGATATATGGGATAACAATGATATAAAATCCCTGGAAAGAGAGTTTACATTATTTCCAGCAACCAGAAAATTTTTACATGATATTCTGTAATAAGCTGTACATTATAATAGAATCATTCTCCAGCTATTGAGAAATCAGATATTTATATGGAGTGACACAAAATCCTTGAACCTGTTTCTTTCACCAGCCATTGTAGCTACCTCTTCCTATTAACGGCCAAGTTTCTGTTATAACCATTCTCATATTTTACCTTCCATATAAACCAGATGTTGAGAGAAAAAGACTGAAAATAACAACAGCATTAGATGTAAGAGAAATACCCATGCTGGCTTTATATATAAAAGCCACTCTCCCCACTGCATCAAGAAAAGGCTACATTTACAACTGGCAGTGATTAAAATACCCAAATGGCTATATAGAGAATATGAAAGAAGTTGCTTATAGTGACTTCTAGCTGCCAGCTCTAGAATAACTTTCCAGTATAAGAATCATGTACAAAACCTCCAGGCAATTAGTTTTCTAATGAAGCTTGATACATACAAGAACAGGATTATACAGCTTCACTGCTTGTAACTGGGGGCCTGCTGATGACCTGAAGGGTCCCTTCTGGTGCTGTATCCTAATTTGCAACTAGGTTTGTTTCTGCTCAGATAGCAGAGCCAACCTAGGGCTTGAAAAGTTGGCTGGTTCAGATCTGTTTTCCTTTATCAAACAGCAGTTGCAGAATTTTTGTTGTTACTGAGATGTGAGCCAGAAAGAAGTCCCCTTAGGAAAAAGAAAAAGGCCACTGTGCTTTTACTTCTGTTTCACTTACTGTGTCTGTGGGCAAAAGCTGCTCCTAGAATATTTTTATTGAAATGTACTGATTTATTAGATTATGTATTGGATTGAAGTTTAAGAAGCATAATTAGTTTAATCCCACCTTTATCCACCTATAATTGCTGTGCCCATCACAAGGGTATCTGCACAATTTGGTAACTGAGTTGCAAGCTAGAAATCATCATCAAAAATGCTGACTTTGACTTGTCACTCCAAAAGATGCCAGCAGTTTATTAGGATGTTTATCTGAGGAAAACTTGAGTGACATCATTAGAATTTGGTATCTCTCCTACTGATTAATGTAGAGAACAAAACTTTATTTTTATGTGAATAGAGGATCATTTGCTTTCAAAAGTAAATATGCCTGAGCTGCACTGAAAGTAGCTGGAATTTGTGGTCACATTGGACAGAAAAAAATTATGCTGCTCAGAGGTATATTGATCACACTAAACAAATATCTAAAATATTGCCTTTTTCAGAGCCAAAATTTTAATTCCATGCATTAATGAGATACAAATCTCTGTTCCAAAAGACTGTCATGACTTCCTCTGTAATGCCTGCTGGGGGGGTGGGTTTTTTCAGATTGAACGAGGTAGAGTGCAAACCTCTGCATGGTCTTCATAGGTCTATGGAAAATAATTTCAAATTTCAATGGCAACACACATTATATGACCACTACCACCTAGGCAATGACATTAGTTGCCATAGTAACCTCAGGTTGCATCATTAAGAATTTTAAATGTTGACAGTTGGGAAGCATAGCTTGAAACACTGGGAGAAGAGCAGGAAAGAGGCAGGTTTGACAGAAGTGGGCAAAGCAATCATGGGCATGAGCGCTTTCTGTTGTGCCAAGCTTGGATAGGAAACAATGGAGGAAACCAGTGGCATGGATATATCAATTGTCTTTTCTGTTTTCTTCCCAGATCATTGAATCATCTTTCTTATTCCTCTCTTTTTCTAGAAAAAAAAGAAAGGCAACATGTCCATATGAAACTGGTTTCTGATGATCTCATTTTGCATTTTAGACAAGCTAGAAGTACACGTGTGTCTGGCTGGGGAGGCACGTCTGGCTTCTCTGGACATGGTATTGTTTTTTAGAACTCGGTTATTCTGAGTACACAGATCGTTTGCACTGGTGTTGCTGTGTTAATTCAGATCACTATGCATTAAACTCTCCTTTAACCAGGGCATTTACACCATTCCCTCTGCCACAGCATGATGTGGGCTAGTAAGTGTCAGGAATAGCCAACTGTCATTTATAATAAGCCATCTCTCCATCAAATCTCTCTCCAGCCACTAATTCACACAGGCAACTCAGCTTTTAGAAATACATTCCATCTAAACTATAAGTGAGCAGATCCAAATTAGTGATTTCTTTACAGACATATTCCTGTTTGATCCCTCATTCCAAAACTCTGCTTTTCCCTGTGGTTTTGTGGTGAAAATAGGAGAATGCCAAGATGAGAGCCAGAGGAGCTGAATGAGGAGCTGGTGTTGCAGTGTTCAGACCCTTATTACACCCTGTCCCTCCTGGCTTTTTTTTGTGTGCAACTCAATAGCTGTTAGTCACAGACTGACTCTAGAAAAGTATACTGAAACGTGAGTGTTTGTCCAGGAAAACCCTGGAAGAGGTCAAGTGCAGCAGGCAAGTTTAATGTTTTCATTCTTGTGTTACTTGGCAAACATGAATGTGATTATATTTGAATGCTATAATAAACATGTGAAGGAATGTCCAAGTTCCAATTTCTGGATTAAATATGACCAGCTCTCATAGTTTTCTGGGGCATGTCATATAGAATGTACTTCAATTTTTCCTTTCCTTTTTTTTTTTTTTTTTAAGTTTCTGCATCTTTTTTTTCTATCTGTGTTCCAAGTGTCTGTCTGTCCTGGTGAGTAGGAACGTATCACCTCACCTACCCCTAAAACTTCCCACATGACAAGGGACGAAATGTCTCCAATGAAGCCTCCTGATACAGCACTACCTTTTGTACCAGAGAATGAAGTGCCCTGTTGTCAAGAACAGCTGTTTTAGGTGCAGATGTCAAACTCCCATGTGCTACCCCCAGCTCACAGCAGAGACAAAGCTCTCTAAGCGCGTCAGTGTCTCTGTGCCTTCAGGAAGGTTTCAGCACTCTGCCAGCCTTGCTGAGCTGACTCTAGCCCATTAATGTAAACTTAAAACTAGTTTTAAGCATACTTTTGTCTTGGTTTGAGCAAAACAGCGCTCACATTTCTTTACCAACTCCCATAAAAACTGGGCACTTCTGCTAAAGATTTATGGTGAAAGACAGACCCTCCCCTGAGATATCTGCACAAGTGTTTCCTGTAACCACCACTAGTCATTTGTAGTCTTTCACACAGCTGAAGTCACACTTTATTTTGATGCTTTAAGACTACAAAATATAAATTTCCACCCTTGATTTATCACTAATTTGGGATATATGAATCCAAATGGGACATTAGACAAGCATATTAGTGCGAAACCTAGCTGCTATGAAATGGCTATTAGAGATTACCTTTAAAATATATTTTACAGCAGATATGCTCATCGTGTTGTTGAATAATCAATGGCTGCACCTCCGTGTTTAATTTATTAGCATATCTAAAAGGTGCAAGTGAACTTTCATCACAGAAAAATATACTGGATGGCTATTTTCAAATTAAGAATAATCACATGGTGAGATATATTAAGCAAACTAGAATTTATATTGGCACTGATGTGTCACATACACCACTATTTGGTTTTGCATTAGAAAGTATATTTCTTTGCTGTTGGTTGAGGGTTTTTTAAACACACTAAATTGGCTGACAAGCATATGCTTGTCATATTTCTATGTCATATTTCTATGAGTCCTAATAAATTATAAAATCTCCCCTAGTCAAAGTAATACTTGACTTTGTGTGTTTTCAAATAAATTTTATACAACTGAATCAGAAAATCGTGAATTTTTTGCTATTCCTGACAGGCAAACATGTGTTGTGACTAAGTCAACATATTCTACCATAGGCACAAATGTGCAAGTTCACTTTAATAATTGAGGGCTTAATTGAAATTGTGCAGATTAAAGGCTAAAGAATAAAGCAATCCTGTCAATTGTTTGCTGTTAATAATGACTAATGTTTACCGTGGAAGTGTAACACACTGAATGAAGATGTGTTTCTCATCAGATTCTGCTTAAAAACTCTACCAGTCTCTTGCAAGAAAGTGCTTATGAAGGATGACCACATCACTGTTCTCCTGTCCCAATCCAGCAACCCCCTAGGCTATGCACAGCATCCTTCTGTGAGCTTTCCAAGCGTCTCATGTCCAGGAATTGGACAGTGTGACTCACATGCCAGCACTGTCCTAAGCATGGTTCACAACAGCCATATCCAAAGGCCAGTGGAAAGTGGTCCTTCAGCTGGCTGAGCCCACTGCACAGGCATATGGCCTTACCTCACCTCATGGACCCCTGGCAAGGCAGGTCTCTGGACCTGAGTCCCATGGGCCACCCATTTAACAGCCTCGCTGTGGTGTCTAAATTGCCTTGGTAGCCAGACAAGAACATGTCCTTTCTGGTCCCTTCAAGCAGCTAGGATAAGGAAGTATCCTAGAAGAGCTCCCAGATACATTTTCACATGAATGGGCAGGAGGTTTCTTGGTGGGATTAGCAAGCAAAGACTTTGTGATGTGTGTCAGACCTGTGTCTGAAAGGATGCAAATAACTTTTGAGAGTCTATACATCAGATTCCTCATTTTTCAGTTTTGTTGTAAGGCAGTGGCTCTTCCACACTTTGAGGAAGTGTGGACTACAGAGTCCACTCTCTGACAGCAACCTCTCTCTCTTGCTGCTTGTAAGTGACAACAGGAAAGCTGCAGCAAAATAGTGGGTTGTGGGATGGGTTTTTTTGTGGGGGTGGCAGGATAAAGTATGATATCTGTATTAGAGCTATTCATGGGACCTCTAAAACCCGTAAGAACACCCCTTCCAGGACCCTCTGTACATTTTTTCAGATTAAAGGTGTCTTTCTTTGGTGTTTTTACAGCATCTAGCACAATGAGATCTCATGTCATTGACCATGTCCCCAGGTCTGTGGGCATGGAACTCAAGGACATGTTGATCCTTGAGCTGAGGTTCATGTACAGTGTTGTCACTTGCACCATTTCCATTACAGGGACCATGTCCAGAGAGCTGAAGGCATTCCTTCTAGAAGGACTCTGCTTCTCAGCCTCGTATGATAACGACCATGACATTTTCTTCAGTAGTCAATGATGACAAGCTGATCATCTAGGTATCACAAAAAGACCTTGAACTGAGAGCATTCAAAAGACACAGGAAAGGAGTTGAGAATGAGACTCCTTGTGGGCACTGTGGTTACTGAGATAATGCTGGATACAGGATTCATCAGGAGGCAAGCTCTGCTGGCTGTTTGTGTGGCCTGTGGATGTCAGTGTCATATAGTCAGGGGGGCGGATGTCAAAATATCTCAAGGAACAGAGACATTGCAGAAGACAGAAGCCTGATGCACACACATCTATCATGGCTGACACAAGTGTCAAGATCATGGAGAGTGACAAAGGAGGGCAAGGAGCCTTCATGGTGACCCGTGCAATCAGGCTGAAGACTAGGAACCTGCTGTAGGGGAGCATCTTGTCCCATGTCCCATTAATGCACAGTGGGTGTAACAGGGCACAGTGTTCTGAAATCTGAGATGAGGTTTGTGGTAGAATGAATGATGTAGGAGAATGGTGGCTTTCCAGATCTTTTTTGTACAGGCCAAACTGTGGAGTTTGCAAAAGGCCATCACTGGGAGTGATCTAACAGAGAAGTATAGAGGCACCAGCAGCAACTGAGCTCTCTGAACAGACTTAGTGTTGGGCCCTGGCAAAAGGACTGGAGAAGTGGTTCAGTGCTCCAGTACAAAGGGCACTAATATAAATATAAAAACACTATGGTGGGAGAATAAATATTATCTGAGGTGTATGGCTGACCCTGCCCTGGCAGACACTCCTGAAACCATCTCTCCAGGCAGGAGAACTCTTGTACTTGGCTCTGCCTTGGGAAGACAGTTCAGTTCTCACAGTAGTTTTTTTTAGTCTGTTAATGAAAGTGCTTTCCTAGGGTGCAAAAAGTACAAGGCAACAGGACATAATAACATCTATTAGCAGTCTCTGATATTAATAGTACAGATTGTCACATGATATGACAGTGATTAAAGTGGGCATGGATGGAGGTCTCCCTTTCTTCTGGGAGGCACTGTTCCCCTTTGCAAAAAGAAAATAAACACAGCCCTTCCAGAGCATAAATGCCAATAACTGTGAAATTTTGATTAAATAATAGATATGTGTTCAGAAGCACTTTTTATAGTATGTGATTAAGAAAGATAACTAGACATCCTTACAGCTATAATGATAATAATTACTGCAATGTATAAAGTGCAGAATATGACACTGGAAAGGCCACTATTAACCTTTCCAAAGGTTATTTTTGTTGTGGTTTTGACACCATGGACAGCAGTGTTCAGAGAACTAAATAAAACTATAGCTGTGACAGTTCTTTCCAGGCGTTCTCTGGTATGTTAAAAGGGAGGTGTAGAGGGGAGTGAAATACCTTCTATGCAAAACAGATGTTTGTTTAATATCTAACATCTGTTTAGTCTTAGAAAAACTGTTTTTCTAAGACTTCTGCAACTCTTGGTAATTCAGAAGACTGACAACAGTGTTTCCCTGTTTAAAAGAAGCTATAAATAACAGCTCTATGCCCCAGACCAAAGGCTTTTTTACTCCTAGCAAGCAAATTTGCTGTCTCTAAAGTGCGATGTCACATTGTCCAGCAGATCACATCCATTATCAGGTAACGCTAATCTGTGAATTCCATGTTATGACATCTCTGTGCCTTGCAGCTCTGGTGGAGAATTAGATCTTACCAGAATTACTTGGTGTGGAAGGGCTGGGTAAGTATGTTGGGAAAGGCAGAAGAGATTGGCTGTGATGGCATCAGGTTTTCCAGTAATAAAAGGGAGAGCAGGTAAATTCCAGGAGTCTAAACATGAGTCAAAGCAGAACATGTGAATAGAATGAATAAGTAATATTGGTAAAAATCCCCTCAAAATTCCTGTAACTGGAAAAGGGGAGTTGGCTCTGGAGCTTTGTAATTCACCTATCTGTAATAGAGTCTGGTCTCTGTACATCAGTCAAACTTGCAAACATGCCACTGATGTTCAGTTCTGCTTTCTATATGATAAAAAAGTCCCTATTAGTCAGTCTCCACAGCTGCAAAAATTATTTTGTATGAAGGCAAGAGGATGCCATTATTTTGAACGATGGCATTGCAATGTAATAGATGGTGTGAAAGAAGACTGTAAATTCTGGGTCACTGCTCTTTGTAGAGGCCTTCAAATAACATAAGCAAGCCAGTAGTCTAAGCTGCTCAGGATACCATTTTTTAAACACATTAATTAAATCGCATTAAAGTAAATTCAGATAAGCCAAGATTTCTTCAACAATTTATTATTGAAAACACAATTAGCTGGAGGCATTTGGAGGAGTTTTGTGAAATCAAAGGCTGCACTGCAACTGAGAGTAAGTTCTCCAACCATCAACTCATTAATAGCACAAAATGGATGTGCTGCTGCAAGGCACCAAATCAGAAGTAAAAATATGGAACTTGTTTCTGTGATTTCAAGAACAAATTCTTTATGTTAGAATATTTTTAAGCTGCTGTTGCCACTTCCCTAACTTCATTCTTAAAGCTCAAACTCAGACCCCTTATACCCAAAGTTGTTGGTCTTTGGGGCAGATGAAGGAGTTAATGGGTATAGCTACTGGGTTCGAATCTTTTTTGGCAACAGAATTGATTTTTCAGGGCTGATTTTTCAGGATCGTTTTTCTGACTCTAATTTCTCTCAATTTCACTATGATTTCTCATGTTAATCACATTCTTCATTTTGCTGGATGCATCAAAAATAACTGATACTGGAATAAAGGCATGTTAGCCAAACTCAGGCCATAAGAAAGAAACCTGCTGCTCTCATGCATGCCACCCTGAGAAACACGTACTCTGGCAGCACAACTTCTCTGTGAAAGGAGCTGAGAGTTCAGTCCACAATGGCTGCTGAAAGGAGCAAATAGCAGAGGCAGCAAAATGTTCTTTAACCAGCAGAGCAGGGCCTGACACTCTCTGCAGGAGAGAGTAGCTGCATAGGCACAAAGGAAAAGCAATTTTGCATTAAATATCTGTGGGTAGCGAGGGCTGAAACCACCATTCCCATGTTAAGGCTGTAAGAGCGCTCCAAATATCCATGGTCCCATGAAACTTTTGTCCTAATAGGAAGAAAATTTGAACTCAACTGACCCATTAGGATCCGAACCTAATTTTTTCCATTTATACAGCTGAGAATGTAAAGGAAATCTTGCCTATGTAGACATGGATTCTACTTCATTTGGAGTTGTGAATTCTCTCATGTGCTGCCTCCTTTCCCATACTACATTGAAAGCAGAGGTAACAGGATTAAGGAATTTTACCTTCCCACCTTCAGATGCTCTTAAATTAATCAACCCAGAACAAAAAATGTGTACTTTACTTTTAAAGTCCTACTGACTTTCACTGATATTTGCTTTCAGAATAGATGTAGAAATGCAAAGGTAATTTAAGGAACTCATAAGACTGCCTCAAATGACTGAGTAGGAAGTACTAGAAATTACAGGCAAGGCCTGATAAGGCTATATTTATTTAATTATTTTCTTGATGCACTAAGTTCTGTTATTGAATCCCAGCTTAGCATCAGCTTTGGGGTCATGGCATTGCAGGATTTATCTTAGTCTGATTTGCCAAGGAAATTAGAGTTAAGGTGTTTGTAGGCTCATTCCCCTTTGTGACATAGCAACTTAGAGGTCAGTTTCAAGCAAAATTACTTAAAAGATCCTATCAACTATACTAACTCTCAATGAGTTCTGTGGAAATAGTTGATCAGAGGGAGGAACAACACTTGTGCGTATTCCATAGGACATAACAGGATAGTCCTCCCACCGAAGGACAGATACTTTTTACTGCCATGAGTGTGTGGTTTGGGTTATGCTGTGGTGCCACGTGGGAATCTCTATCATATTCAATTCTCAAGTTAAGTAGCTTATCACATTTAAGCAGCCACCTGCTACTACCCAGGGCTCTGGGTACTTCTTTGTAATTTATACATGGAATCAGGATGAAGCAGGCAAAGACAGCAAGATCTGAAAGAACAGATCCTATTGCAAAGCAGGGGAAAAGGATATATTAACCTTTAAAAGTCCTACAGAAACATGGGGGCCTATAGAAAGCACCACGGATGTGGAAAGTTAGGAATTACATAGTTTAACAAACATACATACATATAAGTTACTTTTCAATCACTGGTGGTGATGATTACATTAAGCACTTATGAAATGGCCTTCACCAAATCGTCCATGGCTCTTTGCAGAGGTGCCTCACAGCCTTCAGGTGATACAAGTCACATTTAGGAGCCAGCTGAAGTAAGCTGAAAATACTGGATATATGGCAAGGATTGGTTAGGGAGCTCTTCTAAATTTCACTGCTCACACACCCATAAGGTGCCTGATAAAGCATTTTTTTATATTTCACAAGGAATCAATTTTCACTGATACAATAAGCAAATGGAAACTGCTCTAATCTCCAAAAGTGAAACATCCAATCAGCTGTTAAGAAACTTCTAAGAGCACATCTACAAACTTGAGGCAACCTCATAAAAAGCAAACCCTGAGCAATAAAGAGTAAAAATTAGCCTGGAATTATTTTCATGTTCTCACTGGTCTCAATTCTGACTCCCTGGAAGCTGCTAGAAATATTGTCACTGGCAGTACTGAAACATGAGAAGACCTCAAGCTGCTCTCGAAATATTATTACTGGTTTCCTGATGTGAACTCCCTGACTTCACAGACAGCAATGGAATTTGGTTATATGTGTTTAAGCTGCGTTTAAAATGTCTAAATGTGAGATACATCTGGAAAACAATACATCCACATATGTATATACAGGCAGATATCTCAATTAGTAATAGAAAAATTTACTTTTTTGGCAAAGTTCAGCATGGTGAGATTTTCTGTCTCCTTTATCAAATGCTAAAATGTCCACATAAAATATATCAGTTTATGCCAGGATGTGGCATTTCCAGGACATTATACAGGTGTTTTCCTTGGGTAGAAAATGGGGTGGAAAGTGGCCATGCCTATTCTTTGCTACTCCTCAGGTCGACCCCTGAAAGTGTGTTGTGCTGACAGCATTGTTGTTGGAAAGACAGTTGTAACAGGAATTCCATGTTTAGTGGAAAAGTTTTCTGTTGTCTAATTTCAAAAGTTTAAGACCTTGAGATCCAAATAACCAGATGAGAACCACTATGAATGAAGTATTTACATGATCTATAAAACATTTGGGCAATATTTTCTTGCTAGAAAAGTATTGTGGTTTTTTGCCCAACTGGCAAAAATAAAATCCCACAGCTGCTTGCTCACCTACTCTCATCCTGCTGGGAGGAAGAGTAAAAGTGAGAAAACTTGGGGACTGAAATAGGAGCAAGTAAAAAACGCAAATAAATAATTATAGTAACAATAATAACAATATTAATCATAATAATAAAAATTAATTATACAATATAATAAAATAATAATATCGTTAATAATAAAATAATAGTAATGAAAAAGAAAATTACACAGAGAGAAATAAAACCCAGGAAGGACAAGTGATGCCAATGAAAACAATTGATCATCACCAACAGGCTGATGCCCAGGCATATCCTCAGCAGTAGCTCCCAGCCAACCTTCCCTGTAGTTTTGTTACTGAGGATGGCATGATTTGGTGTGGGACATGCTTTTGGTCATTTTGGGTCAGCCATCCGAGCTCTGTCCCCTCCCAAATACTTGTGCACCCCTAGCCCACTTTCTGGGGGGATGAGAGGCAGAAAAGTCCTCGGCTCTGTGTAAGTTCTGCTCAGCAAGGACTAAAACATCCCTGTGTTATCAACAGTTTCCAGCACAAATCCACAGCAGAGCCCCATGCCAGCTACTGTGAAGAAAATTAACTCTACCCCAGCCAAAACCATCACAAAAAGCAGCCTAAATTTCGCAACTCCCTTTTGTGAACTCCAACAAAATTGTTAAAAATTGTATTGCTGTAAAAAAGGCTATAATTGTTCATGACTTGTGAGCTTGCCAGCTTTAGGTCCCGAAGTCATCAAGAGGATGCCTGTCCTGCACAGCAGAGGCCACAGCACCCCAAGCTGCACAGCTGCTCTGAGATCCATGACTTCCTTTTGCACCCAACACAATCTTCCCAGGACACTTTGCACATGTGCTCAGAGGCTAGATGTTGTGATGTTAGACAGGCTTTTTCTGATGTATGTACAGGATATATTTCCTAATATGTAGAGGACAGTATAAACACTCTCCCTTGTTTCATGGTTTGCATTTCTAAGAACGGACAGTTAGCACTGCCTGGGTGTATTAACGTCGCTTTTAACAAAACTCCAACTGAAAATCTTCTGACCTGAACCACAGTTCTGGAGTTAGTTTGGATCCAGGCAGACTCTCAGAGCACTTGGGTGTTAGCTTAGAACAGTCCTGCACACTTGACTGTGTGAGATTCCAAAAATATTACATAGCATCAAACTGATTTAAAATTTCCATTGGGGACCTATTGCTCCCTTGTCTAAGATATTTGTAACAAAACAACAACACCACCAACAACAAAACTCTACCCAAAAAACGTCCTGCAGGGATGACTAAGTTGCATTATTTCTCCCAGAGGTATAACGTATACAAATCAAATCAAAATATAAACCATTCCACCCTGTTGTGGGGTTTATGCACAGTTTCTTTTAATAAAAGATGCAAATATTTTGCAGTAAATTGATTTCCCAGTTTCAGTTCTCTTATCTCCATATTTATTATTCATGATTCTTCTACTCCCCTACTTGAGCAGATAAAAAAAGAGGAAAAAAAAAGAGGGGAAAAAAGCTGTGTAGAGTTCACTTGCTTTTAGGAACTAGCTTTATTATTGTTATTATTAGCACAATTTTATACTCCTAGGAGTGAAAGATAAATGTAGATATTACTTCTAATCTCAGCCAAAGCTAAGAGGTAATACAATGACACTCTTTAATGCAAATCACTGCAATAAATGACTACATAGCCCAAGTGTTCCGCTGCATTACAAATTGTAATGAAAGTTTGAATTGCTGAGCAAAATGACTGTTGTTTAACCTGTGACCAAGCTGGATGCTATCAGTTCTGTTGTTAAAGGTGTACACACCATGACTGTACAGGAAATAAACCCAAATATTTCAGATATCTAAAGTTGTTGCCAAATAGGCTTTCTGGTTAAAAAAAGTGAATTGCTGGTCAGTTTTCTATTGCATTAGCCGATGTATGCAATTGCTGTTTTCCATCACTCTGTGGTTAACAGGTTCTGCAGCATAGAATCAAAACTGATCAAACATGGGTGCACCACTCTGGCTGCAGGTGCTGGAGGTCTCAGTGGGGATAAAGGACAGAGAGATGAGGGAATCAGCAAAGGTCAGGGCAGCAGAGCAGGCACAGCTCGTCACGTGCCAAGAGAAGGTCAAAGACAAAGTCAAGCGAAGGGAGAATGAGATTCCAAAACCAAACAAGTGTTGGGTTTCACTCCGGTATAGAGAAGATTTTGTCACAGCACAGGTATAAATTATTGCAAGCATATGCACCAAGTAAGCTCCATTTTCCTGCTACTCTCAATTTAATTAGGTATAATGATTTCTTTCCATTAAGATCCTCAGTGGATTACAGGTCTCATTTTTAAAAATGTGCCTGAGATTTAGCAATCCAATTGCTTCTTGAAGGATTTAAAACTTTTATTCCTTTATGAATGAAGAATCAGGTCTGTAAATATTCCAATAGGAATTACCATTGAGTAACAAGCCCTAGAGGAAAAGAAAGATTTTTTTACAGATCTTCAAGGTTTGTCGGACTGGCTGAAGAATTCAACTACATTTTGTTCTGATACACTGCTTTACAGGAGTTTAGGTGACTATAACCATGAATTTTGATCTTCATAGAAACAACATATTCATCTAAAAATTCCTCAGAAGAAAAATTCCCAACAAGACCCTAAGGTGGGCTATTTGTGAGAAGAGGGTTCTGCAAGGTTTGGCCCAAAGCACTGAAGATCAAATTCTCTCTCAAGTCAAAGAAATTGTGTCAGCACAGAATCTGGCCTTAGGTATAAGCAGTGAAAAGAGACTGCATTGCAACTGCATTGGCATTGCAAATCCGATGGGGAAAAAGGAAAATTCACAGATAGACCTTAGATTTCTTTCTAATTATTCTTTTCTGCTAAAAAAAAAAATGGTTTGTTTCTGCACTTCAGCATCACCTTTCACCTGGCATAAATCCCTGCTTTAAATGGAATAACATCATTAAACTAATGATGACGTGAAAAGTTGCTCTCGTATCTCCAGAAAACACTTGCAGGTTTATTCAACAGTAGAAAAATCCTCCTTGTAGGCTGAAAACAAGTTATTTTCTGTAGGCAGGTTTTCGATGTTTACTTTCTTGACAAGCAAATAAGATGGTTTTTCACCAGAGAACCTGACACATTGTTAGAAATTATGATTGGCCATCTGCTTGTTCTCTTCACTCTCACTCATAATGTGTCCAAGGTTTGTCTTCTCTGTTTGGTGCACGCCAGGACCTAAGGCAGAGGTCAGCATGGCAATGGGTCAGGGTGGAAGGGGGTACAGACTGCTGGATTTCTTACTGCAGTCAACTATTACTCACTGCTGCTTGGTTACATCCAGTACAGTGCTTTTTTATTATTATTTTATTAAGATGTAAATTAAATCTAAAAAACTCTGAGAAAGAAAAGTCTGCTTGAAAAAGTTTGTTCATGTTGCAGAGTATTATCTGTAAGTCCTCCAGCTAGGCTAAAAGCCTATCCCACTGCTCCTTGGGATTTCTAGTGAATTAATAATGTCACTGATGAATATTCAAAAGTAGGCAGCTATTGTGCCTCCAAGCACATAATTAATTATTCATTACACATTTTTATTCACTGAATTAAAAAACACAGGGTGCTCTGGGAAATGAAGTGTAGTTCACTGTAGGGGCATGAAATTCTACACTGCCCCTTTAAGGATTATTACTCTGTATTTATAGTTGCCAGGGCAACATAAATGCTGGGCAATTAGATCATGGGTTGTCCCCGAAGACTGATGGGATAATAAGCAGTAGTCAAGTATTAAGTTGACCCAGTAAATGTCCCACATGAATAAACCTGGGCTAGGACCACAGCTGGCATCTTTCAAATAAAACTTTTACATTAATATAGTTTAAAAGGTGCATTTATCCGGGAATTGAGCATGCATCCACAGTGGGAAGGCTGCGGGGAGGACTAATGCCACTTCCCGGTGGTGGTCCACAGGCTTTGTTCTTTGGGCTGGGCTTTGTGCAAAGTTAGGAGCATATTCAGCCTCTGAAAAGCCCAGAAGTGGGGAGAACCCCACATTTACCCCCTAAGAGCCAATGTTCTGTGTTGGTGGAAGGTATTTTTTTTCTTACTTATTCTGAAAAACTCACCAGCAGGGGAGAAAACCAGTTTGGTTCTGAGCTTTAAAAGATAGGTATTAAAATTTGACAAAAAAACAAAAAACAAAAAACAACCCTACAACTATGTAACTGGGTATGATTTTGCCTTAAAAACAGTTTAATAGAAACACAGCATCAGGATAACCCCTGTAAATTATTACCTGTGAAATGTGTTACCAAGGGCATTTTCCAGACAGTAAAGAGCAATCTAAAAATATGAAATTAGAAGGAGCAGAGAGATTCCCCTAAACTATTTTTTTTCTTATTTTTTCACGAATATAAGCTTCAAATTCTTGCTGGCTACTGGCCATCCCTTTTTTCACTGAATTAATTTTCTGTGAATCCTGCTCCACAAGCTCAGAAATTTATCTTTCTCTCAAAACTATTTTCAAGTTAAAAAAGCCCCCACAAAACGTGGAAAACCCACACACATATATTAATATATTATTCAATTTTCCATCATTAATACTTGTTATATTAATATTTTTTTAAACTTAATTCTTTCCACTATCCCCGCTGATGACACAAGGTGATGGTTTTATTGTGCTTTTAGATCGCTAATTTTATAGAGAAAAATGGGAAATCATAGCTTATCTCTGCCTGCAGACACTTGGCCATGCTAAAGCATGAAATAGTTCTCAGCTAGAGATATAGTAATGCTTTCTATACTTTTGTAATACACGGGGGGAAAAAATTCACAGGAAGTATTATACATCCCTCAGTGTAAGAGAAAAGACACATCTTATCAGTGTGTGTGTGCATAGATTTCTCCTAACATATAGATACACATCACACTGCCCCAGACAGCTGAATGCATTTGGTCATTCATTAAAATTATGGTTGTATATAATGAGATGACTAGCTTTGTAGAGAAAATATTTTGAGGAAGAAAGTAAGTGCTTAGACACAATATTTCTGTGATAGTATTATTTGCCATAGCTTTCAGCAGGCTACACATTTTAAATTTAATTATTTGGGGCATAATTCTGGCTGGCAAGCAGAGAAGTGAACCTTACCCCTGAAGGAGAAAAGAATGGACACTATAAGGAGCTGAGGGGACAAACATGCACAGACTGCTTGGTCAGGCACTGGACAATGTGGGTTTGAGACAGTAGGACTTACATGCTTAAAGTCAAGCATGTGCTTAATTATTTTTCTGGCATCAGATCCTGAGAGCTGAACAGCTTATCAGATCCCTCAGCCTGGTCACAGGTGTGGGTCACCTCTGTCATTTGGGATGACTTTTGGGAACATCATTCTCATGTGTTCAGATGGGAATTTGTTCAGGAAATGTAGCAGGATTGCCCCTCAGCATAGCCAAAACCCCTGAGCTGCAGGTTCAGGACACACATTCAAGGACATTCACCCTGTCAGGGCTCCCCTCCACATAAACAATCTGTGGGGATAGCAAACCCTAGGATATCACCTCTGCTGCTTTTACTGCTTACCGTTGAGTACTGTGCCTATTTCTCAATGACAAGTCAAAAGGTACGTGGGAATATTTCTAGGTACAAAATATATTCATTTTCATACTTATAAATATGGATGTGGTTATATTTTATATATGTGTACAGACACTAAAATGGAAAATGTCTAGCGCGAATTAATTCATTTGCATTTGTGGATTTGAAATATCAGCAAAATATCATTTCTAGCAATTATTTTTAGCTACAGGTAAATGATAGAGGACTGGCTGCTTCAGCAGCTTGTATCTGTTTATTAATTATGGGAATGCAAAAAAATGACAAAAACAATTGAGATTTCTTTCATGGCATTGTGAATCTCAGGACAATATACTGCAGAATTAGTCAGTAATTCTCCACTTGGACATAGGCCATGAGAAACCTGACAAAAATCAGCTGCAATGGATGCTTCTGCAGCATTCTGGTCTGGTCTGCCACTGCAGGAACATACAAAACAATAACAAGTTCATGAGGAATCTAACAAGTTCATGGGGAATCTCTGTCTTACTTAATAGATAGAAAAATTACGAACTGTCCTAGTCTGCAAGACCTAAGTAGAAAAACAGTATGATCAAATAGAGATGTTGATTTTGCTGGAAGGAACACACTATCCAAAGTTCAAAGTCGGCTCATGAGGAGATAATCAATCACTATACTAGCAGCACCAAAGAGATGTGATTTACAAGGCTGCAGATTTGGCCAGAGAGGTTAAAATGAGCTATCTCCCAGAAGTTACATTTTAGCCTCATGACCTGGCAGATCTCACCCCAAAGTCCCAACAAGTTCAGCCCCAAACAAGCAGACATTTTCACCACTATTTCTAGATCTCCTCAAAGAAGGGATTGGTTTTTTAGCTAACACTTCATTGCTGGTGAAACACATAGATGGGCATTGAGTTCTCTTGGTAACATTCAGCTCAAGACAAATTCCTTGGCATCCACACTTTCTGCACAAGAAAGAAAATCATCTTTCAAGGCTGATATATCCATTCTTTGGTCCTCCTCCCACAGCAGTGCACCTGTATTTATGACAAAGTAAATTATTAGAATGCAAAAAAATATTACAAAATCATTGAGGAGACAAGGAGCCTCCTTTATGTCCCTGGCTTTCCTGATGTTTCATCACTAAGTTTGTCAGCTGTATGACATCTGGAGCAAAAGCTCCTTAAGCTAGCCAGGTTGTCTTTGGTCTCTCAAGGAAGTACTGGGTACACAGGAAGAGCTCTGTATCAGGGCTAAAACGAGAGGAAGAACACTATCAAACTAACACACTAAATTGAAATTTCTAGTACTCACCTTTTTTTCCTAGAAGAAGAAAATTGCCCAGGTTAACTGGAAATGTCTGTGCAGTAAGACAACAGGTCTTAAAATCATCAAAAGTGACTGGCTTTTTAGCCAGAGATATCACACAGAAACCAAAGGTACATTTAGAGAGACAACACAAACACTGCAGATGAGCCTCCCCCAGTTGTGACTCTGTGAACTCAGTGATCAGAAGATCCACTTCAATGGCACCAGCACCTGAACTAATTAGCTCTCAGTGGCACAGTGCCAATAGAGATGGAACCTTTGCAAGGTGCTGCAACTCACAGCGTGGATACAGGAGCATGCCTGGAGATACCAGCTCCATGTGCCACTGCACAGCATTGACCTGACCCAAAGGATTAATCAAAGGTCATGGAGGAGAAAAGTGACAAAGCCAGGAAGGGAAACAGATTTCATAAATTCTCATCCTGTGTTTAATTCCTCTGCCCCTTTGAGGAGTTCGAGAATTTAACTGGAGAGGTTATTGTGGGGTGATGTGTGGTCAGATTTGCTCCATTGAAGAGAATCTTGATTTACAAAGAAGGAGCTGACACTAAGAAAATCTCAGCCCACAGTCACTGTGTTATATGGGTTAAAGCAAAAATGGTTCTGGAGATGAACATTTGCCTTCTAGGGCATCCACAGTGCAGCATAAAGGGGGCAGAGGATAGAAAGAACAGGAGGAAAGACTGAACTAAGAGAAGGGTAAATTTTGCTCTACTAAAACAGCATTACAAAAATTATCAGGAAGGTATATCTGTATTCCAGGCAAATTAGAGCAGTCATATTGTTGATCTGGAGCACTTGATGAAATATTCTACTGAAGTGTCTATTACATGATTTAACAGATCTGGTTACATACAAACTAATGTCAAAATATATAGAAATATATGTGTGCATGTATCTCTATGTGTATATCGAGAGAATAATAAAAGACATTTTTAACCATCTGTTTCAAGCAATGCATCTATATTAGACACTAGAAAAATGAAGAGGGAGAGAAGAAAAGAATGGGAAAAGGAAGTGTTATCTCCCTCAACTCCCAATCTTTAATTACAATACACAGGTAAATAAGGAGACAGGCAGATGAGTAGGCAGAAGGGCACAGATAAAAGGCCATGTATGTTCAAAGGAAACATAATTACCTTCTATTCCCTTGCTCTCTGGAAAGAAGTTCAGAGTTTCAATACTGACAGAAGCTAAAAATTGATCCACAGAAAAATGTTCACTTCACTAGAGGCTGCGAAAGAGCCTTAGCAACTGACACAGAGGAAAGTTGTTCTGAATTCCTCCAGGCAGGTTGGAAGGCAGCTCTGACTTGAATAACGCAAGAGGCCTTTGAGGCATGCAGATGCCCTCCTTTCTGAAAAGTTTTTCTTGGAAAGCAAACTTCTCCTCTCAACTCACACTTGGCAGAGAGGATTGCAGTCCAGACTTGCTGTGCACATTATTTCCTTCCAGTATCAGTGGACACAGCTCAACAAAAGTTAATAGCTCTTTCCTGCTTAGAGCTTTTTATATCAAACACAAGTAATCATCCAATCTGCCCCTTCCCCCCTTCCATTCTTCTTAATCTCTATTTCCAGGACATGCTAAGTAAATTCTCCTTCTCTATTCTGCCTTCAGACAAACTCAGCCTGAGAAAATTAAATATTTATTCCTTTTCAGGATTCGTCCCCTTCTAACGTGAAAGATGCAATACAGCTGGAGGTGAACAGACTACAAACTTTCAACTCTGCAGTGTACAATGGCATTAATCTTTCTGCCCCCTCCCCCTAAATCTCTCAGTGGGGCAGGGAATAGCTATTTCCCCATGTTTCAACAACACCCAGCAAGATGAAATCCCAACTGAGTTTTTGGGTGTCTTGGTGGACCCAGGGCTGGGACAGAGCGTGCAGTCAGCAGGACTCTGCTAGCTTTGCATGTGCTCCTGCTGCTCCTCCTCTCCTCCAGCTCAGCACCAAGCTTCTCCTACTAGTTTTCAATGTTCAGGGACAACTTCTACAAGGCAGTATTAGAGGTTCTTCTCCGTCATAATCTTCAGCCATGTCCATATTTTCTTTAGAGCAATAATTAAAACAACATATTCAGCAGCTGGGTTATTTTTTCCCTAGATTTAATCTGTTCAGGCTCTGATTTACATATTAAAAGCACTAATTAGCCCCTCAGAGTGTCTGAGCACGGATAGTGCAATAACTGGTCATGTAGTCACTAGAGACCACTCCCTAGTGCTTTTGGTAAGATCTCATGTATACAGCCTCAGTCTCTGGATGGCAGGAATGGCCATGTGTAGAGGGTTGTCTGCTTTGTTTCATAGCATTGAGGGACCGTAGTGCCGGATTGCTTCATTCTTGCATTTTTTCTTCTCTTTGAAGTGCTGTGTTTGATCTGTCTGCTTGTCTGTCAGGTTTCCCCCTCCCCCATTCCCCATTGCGTCATGTGCGAGAGCCTGCAAGAGGACGGACTGCCTTTGGCCAATGCTGGTGCAGAAAATTACAATCCAATCAAAGGCACAATGGCCTTTTCTCTCAGCTTAGATGCAGCATTCAAATAAACAAGAACTGTGCATTCAAAAAGAAAAAAAATTCAATAACCCTCTGAGCCATTCTTCTGGCTAAGGATATTCGAAGGAATCGTTTAATTTTCTTTGCATGTTTAGAAGTCACCTACAAAATTGCTCAGTGGTCTGGAAGCGATGTTGCATAGCCCCAGGTGAGAGGCCTGAGACTGAATCCTGATTGAGCTTGTTTCCAAAGCTGCCAGAAGCTATGAAGCCTCCAGGGTGGGAAGAAAGGCTCTCCAAATCCAACTAACAGAGTTTTGATACTCAGCTTCTTCCTGGAAATGTGTAAAGTCAAGACAAGCACCTCATCCCCAGCAATGACTGTGAACACCCCATGTTTTTGGGAGACACAGAAAGTCCCTTTACTCTGGAAAAGGTACAGGGCTTTTTTCCTCACATGCGATGCTGCAAAACAAACATGACATTTTTGCTTGGGCACTGGGAGATGGTATCACCACATAGCACTGAACTGCATTGCCTTGTAGCACCTGGCCCCTTGGAGGGATGTTCGCACTGTGTTTCATCAGTAAATTCCTTTGGGAAACACAACAGAGCAGTTGGGCACCAGGCAGGGGCACCTCCCCCCTCATCTGAAGAAGCTGTGTCATGGATCAAAGTGGTTTTTTGAACCAAGGCTAGGGAGGAAGCAAGAATGAACCATCTAAATCAGTGCCAAGGGGCTCAAGAGGAGATGAAATTCTCCCCATTGCTCCACTCATGCATCTTAAATAATCTTACATGAATATCCTAACTCCATCACCAGGCAAACCAGGCAAATGGTTTCCAGAGCAAGAAACACTTGAACATCAGTTTGAACAAGCCTTATAGAATCATAGAACCATTAAGGTTGTAAAAGACCCCCAATATCGAGTCCAACCAGGAAAGGGATTACTGGACAATATTCTCCTTGCTCTCTTTGCTAGCTAACCAGAGAAAACCAGTGCTATTGTTGTGGTCCCCTAAATCAGTTAGGTCAATGTGAATGGGACTCCTGGGCACAAGAGCCATGCAAGTGCTCAGCACAGCAATGTTACAAGCCAGAGGAAAGTTGCATTCAGGTTGATGGAAACAAGCCTGGGAAGAAGAAAACAGGAAAAATGAGTATTCCTTGAAGTTGTTGTCCTGAATGAAAGTTAAGGCTGTGATTCAAGTAATGATTTTTTGAAATTATGTTTCTTTGCCTAAAAGAACCTAAAGCCTAGGAGGAATTGCAATACCGTAGAGAAAAGATACAGATGGCATCTACATAAGTACCAGAGGGTTTGGCCAAAAACCAAGGGGAAATTGTCTTGGATGTGCCACCATCTTTGCTAACTCTTTGCTCTATAACAACACTATACTTTTTCAAGACTCCCATTTCAGAACAGGTTTTTTTAAAAAGATTGGATTCCACTGTTACTGGGAGCCAAAGCTGCAAGAGAGCCCAGGAGACTGTAAAACTATAGCTTCTGAAACTGTTGACTTCTCTTCAAGTTAAAGAGAGGAAATCACAGAGTGGGATGTAGGTCTGGTGACACAACTGTGTAAACCACCCACCCCCTGCTTCCAGCAGAGGCAGATACCTCTGACATATTTAGAAACTTCATGCAAAGAAAACGAGTCAACAAAATCCGTTTGATTTAAACTACAGGCTCCCTGAGGCTATCAGAACAGACCCTCTGTCTGCTGAGGGGAGGGAGCTGCTTGACTAATGCCAGCTCTTATGAGATGCCTCTCCAAACTTTAAATGGGTTGGGAATGCTCACAGACACACTGTTCAGTTTAGTAGCTTTGAAATTACAACTGATTTTGGCAAACACCATCATCCACAGTGTGTGTCTCAGTGATTTCAGTAAGAAAGTCCCAGTCACAGCTGGCCATAGCCCACAAAGAAGTAGAGAATGACTGTGTTTAGGAACTCCTTCTTCAGGACAGAGCAAATATTGTCTTGGATAGATGAGAGCTGATGCGGGCTTTTCAAGAACATCCTAGAGTTTTGCTGTCAAATCTTTGTAAAGCAGTAGCTCAGAGACCTCTAGAGGAGAGAAGACCTTCAGTCCTCAAAGGACATAATTTCTTATTCAAATTTCCTTTAAAAGAGTGTCTCAAGAATTGTTTGTCAGCTCCTCTGATAATCCAGGCAACTAATTCTTCCCAGACTTCTCAATAACTGAAGCCATATGTTTTGCTTTGATGCAAGTTCTATCAAATGAAAAGATTTCTCAAGAAACATAATTATAGCCAAGATTTACTGTTAACTAGAGAACAGCTGAAAGTCAGAGTTTTTAGTATGTGCATTCAGTTTGTATTGGTCTGCTATAGTAGGTTGGAGTGTTCTGTGTAGCCAATTCCATTTGCTGGTGCAAAAACTCCAGGAAGTAGAGTCACAGAATCATAGAATGGTTTGGGTTGGAAGGGACTTGAAAGATCATCTAGTTCCAATCCCACTGCCATAGGCAAGGACACCTCCCACTAGACCAGGTGGCTCAGGGCCCCATCCAATAATAATTTTATTTTTTAGAAAAAAAGGACCTTTGTGCTTCTCTGATGCATCTGCCTTAGAAACCCATGGTCTCATGCTTCCTCCTTCCTCTCCTTCTCTCATGCTTTTATCACCTCCAGCTCTCAAATGAGGTATCCTCTCCATTTGCAGCCCACTTAAATAACTTCCCCACTTCTGCCCTGCTCTTTAGATCTTTCTGCTGTCACTCTACCAATATCTTCTCTTCTTCCCTCTGATTTCCCACACAGAATATATCTGGACTTCCCCTTGCTTCTCTATATTCCAAGTCTCTGCAATCTCAGTGTTCATTTTCAGTGTCCAGATGCTTTGTGAGACTCAGTATTTTATGCCCTTTTTTTTTTTTCAGTCTTCATAAAAGCTGGACTTTAGGAGACAATAAAATAAACAGAAAAGCACATTCCATTTCCCATTGCCAAGGTGTTACAGCAGGCTGTCCTTTCCTGCTGTGTATCAGGTCATCATTCTTGGGGCACTGTTGTTTGGAAGCACATTATGGGTGTGTAGCTTTGAGAGGGGTAGGGGACAGAGGCTCATTAAAGGCTTCTGTGCTTCTTGTGGTGCCCAGTACAGAAGTATCAATCATCAAATTTCATTTTATAGCCATCCTTTCAGTCTCCCTAAACTGGCAAAGCAAAACTCAGCTGCCACCATCAAAACCACACAAATTCTTGCCTTAATGGTATAATAGTATAAATTCTTAGCTGACTCACAAACTTCATCAATGAGACTTACTGCAAAGTATCCACATCAGCCACCCCTGTCTTGGCAGAGCTGGCCTGACTGTGATGTTTGTGGTCAAGTAAGACCAGCTGAGCATCCTGTGATGTGAACTGTGCTGGGAATATTTCCCCAACAAATCAGCTCTATGGTCTCACAACCTTCTCTAGATCTCCAGAACTGCTTCTCCATGAAATATTCTCTTTGCTCTGTTAATGGCAGTCCATGTGCATCCAAAATTGGGATAACTAAGACCTTAAATCCCATTACCTGTTTGTAGCCTCATTCTGAAGAATGCAAGGCTTTCATTCAACTGCTTACTGAAGTTACACGCAGCATGAGTGGGATTTGCTTAAAACAAAACTTGAGCTAAACCACTACCACTGCTAACTGCTGGTTAAGACACAGCCTTGTGCTGATGACCAGGGAGATATCCTGCTCTCCATGCTGTGCCGGCCTGTTTCAAGGCTTGCCGTCTGGATTGTGCTCACCAGTGAGCTCACAATGTATCTCTCATCAAGCAGGCCAAAGTCCACACTGACACATTTTGGTAACAGAAAGATGTTGCTGAAAATAATTGGGCCTGGCAGCTCTTAATTGTTTTCCAAAACCAGTCCATTAGTTCCAAAGCTCACTGAGTGTTTGGTTGCTCTGTAAACCAGCCACATGCCGAGGTTTTGTGCCCAATTCATCTGGAATGAGTTTGATTTAACAATGTGTATTTGCAGCAAGCTGCTTCTGTTAAAAAAAAAAAAAAAATCTTTGTTTTATCCCAGTTACACCTTTTTCCCTTTCTCTCAGCTGTACGGCTGCCAGTGCCCACAGGTATTCCTCAGGGATGTGGCAGGAGACAACAGAACAACTGGCTTCTTGACAAGGGAGAGGTGGCTTGCCAACTGCTACCCATTGACTGGAGTGTGTGCTTGGCTCTGGGAGGCAAAAACTGCTGCAATATGCTCTCCCTGGAGAAATCCATCCTCAAAAATCAAGATTTTTGCTGAAATATTCAGAGATCTCACTAAGCTTTTAGAGCATGGAAGTTGAGCACCAGAAGAACCAGATAAAAAGCGTGCATTTAAGCTGTTGGAAACAGTTATACTGTGCTTCCTCCCAACACCATTTCTGCAGGTTTTGAGTTGGTTTTCTCTGCATTGAACCCCCCATCACCAGAAACTGCACAGACAAGGCAGATCCAGGGTCCAGGTGAATGCTGCCTCCTGCTTGGATTTAAAACACGCTCACCTTGGAGGAATTAAGATTCTCCATTCAAACAAGTTTGCAGATATGTGGTAAGGCAACCTTTTTACTGTTGCATTGCTGGACGCCTCCTGCCCATAAGTTCAGTCACCTGTAAATCAGTTCTGTTAGCATTACACATCCACAAAGACTCAAGATGTGCAAACAAGCTCATCCTCTCTAACTTAGAACATGGAATTAATGGTGTTAGAGATGTCTGATTTAGTAGAGTGACCACATTCATTAGGCTGTGGGTAGCACAGACACCCTGATATAACTGCAAGCTCACCACTCGACTGCATATAGAGAAATCCACCCTAGTTACTAACTTGAGTTGTTTCTCTAAAAGGAGCTTATGGTTACAATGATTCCTAATAGCCTCCAGCACTGAAACAGACAGAATCTACCTACATGCGAGAGAGGTTGAAGAATGCTAGAACACAAACACTGGGTAGCATTCTTGCATCTCAAGTGCACTATGTCTCAGATTTACCTATCGCCTCTATGACCTTGAGAACAAAATAGAGGAAAGCAGATTTAGTTTCTCACTCAAGAGGACACTAAATTCATTCTCTATTTTTCCCTAGCCTACTTCACCGTGCACTTTTAGATGGAAGTATTGGTCAGAAAATGCAAGAAAATTGCATTAGTGAGAGCATAAAAGAATTAAATTACTTAATGCATTATGCCTCATGAGACGTCAGCAACTTTTAATCAGCATGTGAGATATTTCTTTGCACTTGCTAACTAGTTTGGGAGGAAGGAAGCTGGATTTAAATACAACTGTCCAAGTTCAGCCTGCCCAGCCTTAACTTTTGAGCAGTGTTACCAACCCCTCCCAGTCAATCTCAAAGAGTTTTGCTAAATTGGCTGCTTCCAAATCCTACATCCTCCAAACAGCCCCCACTTTCCTTCCAGCAGACGAAGTCTGGAGTGAGGAGTTTGCTTCTATCATTTGGCTTGCACTGTAGCCAAAAGAGAGTACAGAGCACACACCACCTCCAGGCACCAAAAGTCCCCTTCTCTATGCAGCATGGGACTGGAGCAGAAAGGGGTTGGCTTTTGCATGATTTCCAGACCAAAATTTCCTTGTGAGGGAGGGGGATGACAGTGCTGGCACACAGTTATCCTCTTGGAGCATTTTATCCTTTCACAAAGCCCTCCCCAAGCTGTGCATGATCCAGCCCTCCAGGACAGCTCACATTTCTGACCAGATTGTGCACAAGGTTCCAGCAACCGCCTGGAAAGTCACTCCAGCAATTAAGTGTTGGTAGAATTTTTTTTTTAATACGAAGGATATGGCCCACTGTGCAGGGTATTGCAGCCACCCTCCCTGTCAGGCCGTTTCACAGTAGTATTGTGGCGCCATGGAGAGGAGCTAATTGGATTTGTTGTCACCTCCCAAAGCTGCCAGGAGCTCACGTCTGCTCTGGTTACAGATGAAGACATCACGGTGACAGGCTTAGAGATGGCTCAGCTGGCATCCTAGGGCCACTAATAGAGCCATGTTGATTTAATGTCCGAGTGGAGAGGTGCAGACAAGCTGTTCAAGTTTTCTATTCCAAACAAAGCAGAGATCTGTTATCAGTTGTCTGTGGATCAGTAAATAAACTTCCATGTGGCTCTCACAGCACCTAACCATCGCTACAGAAGAATGACAAAGTATTTTAACATTGAGATGGTACTTTTAAATGAGAGCACTGTCTCTATGGTTTATATTGCCCTCAGGGAAATCAGTTAATTCCTTCATACATAAATTTTACTTAACTATGTAATTATGGATGAATCCTATTAGTCTTTAAATTGCTCACTAGTTAAAAGGTGTGTGTGTGTGTTTTCTACAGCTCTTTTTTGTGGAATGTACAGATCATCTGCACTTATGAAGATTAAAAGCCTATTTGGGGATTTTTGTTTGTTTGGTTGGTTTTTCTGCTTTTAAGTAAAAGTATAAAATTTTTTAGAAGACTTAAGCATCATTTTTTGCCTTTTCTTTATAGTACTATCTACTCAGAGCACAAAACTGGGCTCAGGCAGCATTCCCTTTATCCTCAGCACTCTCAGTATCTCTGTCAGCACTCACCCTGGCCCCTGGCTGCCTTCACGTGGTATCACCCACCTCTCTGCTCTGCTCCATATTAAGTGATCACTCATGCCAGCATGATGAGTGTGTGAAAGACAGCTCAGACACAACAGTGTCCTTTGATACCCATTTTCACAGCTCTGAGCCACGGCTGAAGTACAGCTCTGAGTCACATTTTCTGCTTCTCAGCACCCAATGCCACATCAGACGGTCTCCCAGCAGCACTCAGGTCCTATTCATACATTTCAGGCTTAGGTTTCTTGAGAGCATCAGAAGTCCTACTCTTCCCACAGCCACATTTGCAGCCAGAGCTTCAAAGGAGCTCAGCATCTCCCATCTTAGTGCCAAAATGAGAACTTTCCCTTGATGACTCGAGGCTAGTGGAACACTGTGAATAATCCCCTCCTGCCTAAATCTGCAGGTATATATGAAACAGGTCTGTGGTTGTTTACATTTCTGGTACTTCCATTGTTCCTGTCCTTCCATTGCATACCCCGTGGTCACTTGGGGTCTGAACAGCCCAGTCCCTGCCCAAGGGATGACTGTCCTTAAGAGCAGGAACCACAGTCCTGCAGGCAAGGGTGGGAAGTAGGGGGTGCCTATATACCCTCAAAGATGATAAAAATGCAGCTGCTTGTGGTGGTTTAACCCCAGACAGCAGCCAAGCCCCACACAGCCACTCACTCATTCCCCCAGCAGTGGCACTGGGCAGAGAATCAGAAGGGTAAAAGGTAGGAAACTCATGGGTTGAGATAAAGAGATAATAGGGAAAGCAAAAGCCATGCACACAGTCAAAGCAAAACAAGAAATGAGGCAGGTGTTCAGCCATCTCCCTGGGAGCAGAGCCCCATCACATGGAAGGGTGAAGACAACACCATCACTCCAGATGTCCCTGCCTTCGTCCTTCTTCCCTCCACTTTATATCCTGTCATATGGAATGTCCCTTTTGTCAGCTCGGGTCATCAGTCCTGGCTGTGTCTCCTCCCAACCTCTCAGGCACCCCCAGTCTCCTCCCCAGCATCACAGTACAGAAAGCAAAATAGGCTTTGGCTCTGTGTAAGCCTTGCTCAGCAATAACACAAACATCTCTTCATTATCAACCCTGTGTTCAACACAAATCCAAAACACAGTCCTGTACCAGACACTGTGAAGAAAATTACTCCAGCCAAAACCAGCACAATATCTAATTTGGTACTGCTCAGACCATGTCCCATGGACCCCAGTCAGATTGTGGAGCCAGTGAGTGGGGGAAGGTTGAAGAAGATCAGAGAAGCAAACAGGGGAGATAAATGGTCACCAAATGAGGCCAAGCACCTCTTGGTAGTGAGGATCTGCCTCTTTGCAGAGACAGCTGAGCAATTACTTATCCAATAGACATGTGGAGATAATGGAGGAAGAGGCCCACTGGAAAACCATTCTGAAAATTTACATCTGATTATAACATGGTTGTCCTCTGCATGTTGTCTTCTGAGGTATGGATGGAGATTCCACATAGCACAATGAAAACAAAGGAAAGCCTTTGACAAACTGACTGCAAGTCCATGCCAGAAGCCATTTCAAGTATGGTTTGAAGGGCATGAGCACAAGTAGGTTTTGATGGCTTTGAAAACTCAGCTCTGTTCCTTTATTTCTAAGGAATGCAGCCTGAGATCTTCTGTGGAAATCCAATTTAAGGAGGAATACTTAAGATTTGGGTCTTGACTTGATAGGACAAGCTTAGACTGAATCCTCCTCACCCGGTGGGCAACTGCTGCCCGAAAGCCTGTGGAAAGTCATCCCCTCCCACAAGCTGACCTCTTACACTTCCAAACTGCCCTTTTCATGTGGTATTAGAGGCATCTTTTTCTGTTCAGACAAAACATTTTCATCTTGAATACATTTTCATTTTTCTGGCTCAGCAAAAATGGTACTTAGAGAAGCCATCCAAAGAAGGGACACCACTTTCTTTTTTTTTCTAAAGGGAAGCCTCCTATGTGGTTACCATATTCAGTAATTTCCACTGACAGTGATAGTCTGGAAAATTTGGACAGATTTTCCTTCTCTTCCCTCTAGGCTCTAGTTCTAGTTCTTTTTGATAATCTCCCCCAAAGCTGTTAGGACAAATGTTTCCAGCTTCCTCTACTTTGCCTCATATTAAATGAGCTAATTTGTGTATTGTAGAGTCACTGAGTAGATTAAACAAAGCCACCCGGCTGGAGATATGGTGCAGTACTCCAGATTTTTCAGGCTAACCATTTCTTCTGAAAAAATAATTCAAAAGGATTTGCACTGAGGTTTGGACTAACTGAATTAAGATAATTCTGGCTCCCAAGGGCTTTATGGGATGTTTCCTTTTCAGGTGTAAGAAAAAAAGAGTGTTAAAAAGAAAATGTTATGAAAATTATAATTCTAAATATAGTACACAGGAAGAAGGGCAACAGATAGGGCAGGTAAAATTAGTATTTCAGCATCTGCCTACTGGTCACCACACCAGATGTAGACTTAGCTGAGAGAACAGTTAGTAGTATAAACCTTGGCGAAGAGGGCAATACACTCCACAGTGCTTGGTAAGCAGCAGACTTCAAATCCCCACATTTGGAATGGCCACAAGCAGTGTGAAAACACCTCACAAGCAATCTCTGAGCAGCAGGTCTCTCATTACACCTGTGTGCTAGCTGCAATCATCTTTTCCAGGGCTGCAGTATGCACCCCAGGTCTATATATCTGTTTGCTGTTGTTTTATTCTTGGAGCTGACCCCAAACTCCCAGTGGCACCTGGCTGTGTCCAACCAGTCCCTGTCTTGGACAAATGACCAGCACAGTCCCTCACTACAGGGCACACCTTGCTCTCCTTTCATTTGTGTCCACTAAACCCCAAAAATCTTAGCAGGGAGTAATTAACACCGAGACAGTAACTGTGTGCTGGCACAGACTGCACGGGCTGTGTCTGGAATTTGGTTTAAAGTCGAGTAACCAGAAGCCAACTTCATCAGTGAGAAGGCAGGACATGAGGAACACTATTTGAATGAACAAAATGATCCTCATGCTACAGGATAGCCTTTCTACATATTGTTAAGGAAGGAGAACCCAGCTCATTTCCAGCTTCGCACCTTTCATTCTATTAAAAAAGCAACAAAACAAAAGACCATGTGGTTTTCTTTCCTAGCTATGCTGACTATTTCATGTTTATCTAGATTAATTTGCTTTTATTTCAGTGATGTCTGGCTCCAGATTTCTGCTGCATAATGCTGCACCATTGTTCCTCCCTTCTCCTGGGGATTTATCACTCAGGGCTCCCCTACATTTCTCTTTCCTACTACCACAAAGGGCAGGTACACTCTGCCAAAACTAGGACAAGTCTAAAAAGAGACTGTTTCTTTTCTACACAGGTGGTTCAAACAAGTGGTTTAAGATTTAATCACAGCAATAGCCAAGTATATTTCATGCATTTACTCCCGTGAGTTCACTCTAGAGCCAGAAGCAACAAAAAGCTGCTTCTCTTAAACAAAAGAGAGTTTTCACCTCCCCAAATGCTTTCATCTCAGATTTAGCAATTAATCCAGTGTCCACTAGGATAAGGTCCCAGTAGATCCAGTAGCCACTGATCCATTGCTATCCAGCTCCCCCTCCAAAGAAGTCAGACCTGTCTGCAAAGAGAATAAATGTAGTAACCAAGAGCTCACTGTAGCAGCCAGCACTCACAGTGTGCAAGAAGCAGGCTAGGGCAGCTCATCAAAGCACATCACTAAGTGTAAGTGATCATGTGCTGAAGTCTTGAATAACAATTACTAATATGAAAATCATGGGGAAAAGTATCCAAAAAGGGCTTAAAGGAGGTGGCAGAAGAACACAGTGTTGTGTTATGCACCCCATTAGATTGTTCAAGTGTAGGCTGGTAGATTTTCTTACAATAACAGATGACATAAAAGTTTAGCCAAACCATGCTCAGTAAACTGAAGTTCCATTTTAAACACTTGCAATTCATCCATCACTGAAATGAAGTCGTTAGTGCCAATGAAGATCAATGTCCAAACAAGGCAAAGCAACATGATACAGAAACATGCCATAGAACACAAGGAATATTGCATGCAGGTAGGAAAACAGGGGTATGTTTTATATATGCTCAACACACTTACCTGAATCAGTGGCCAGGAGGAGGATGCAGCAAAAGTCCCTGTTCTTACAAGTAAAACCATAAGCTGTCAGTGCCAAAGACCCTGGCTGTGCCCCACACAGACACCAGACTCTGAGTTCTTTCTGCCATGGGGGAGAATTAGAAGCTTCTGAATGGGAAGAGTGGCCTTGTTAAGCACCAAAGCCAGTGTATATTGCCCTGGGAGCCTTCTTTTTTCTTGCCACAGGGATTTCATCAGGTCACAACTTGAGCTGTCACAGCACCAGTCAGCTCCAGCTCTGATTTTCTGTGCCACAAATGCTCTAACCCTGCCATTGTTGATTATCATCTTTATATAATGGCAGCAATATGCATATATTTTTCATATTTGGAGACACTAACTCTAAAATGAGTCATCAAATAGTTTATGGCCAAAATAAAAATGTTAGAGCCAGTAACACAGAAGGTGTAAAGGAAAGCCCTATCCTACTCTAGCTGTTATTTATGTTTAGGGATCACTTTTAAGCAAAGTTCATTCATGACATTTCATAGTCAGGACCCCTGTGCAAGCATTCACCTGCTCATCTCTAAGCCAGGAGTCATTCTGTATCAGACCCAGCACTGACACTGCAATGAAATATTAGAAAAATGCCGCACTTCACCTTCACAGGCACAACCTGTGGGCTTACCAAGCCTCTCCCAAAAATCAGAAACATTGTGTTTTTCTCTGCAGAAACTAACTCCAAGTCGCACTGTTCTGAGAGCACCTCAATAACTTTGGGAATGAGACACAGCAAGGCCCTCTGTGGCTAGCAGAGATCTGGGTGTAGCAGCTCCAACTAAGCTGAACTTTTGCCTTCCTACTGCTAACGTAGTGGAAGAGAACAGTGCTGGGAAAGGGCAAGGACAAGCCTGGCTTTCCCTTCCTGCTGGCCAGCTGCTCATATGGGGACTAGTTCTGGTGCCCAGCTGGTTCCCTTCCCTGGAAGCTGAGCGGCACCTGGGGCTTTTTGTCTCTCAAGGTGTCCAGCACAGACCTGCCCTTGGTCCTGGTGCTTCCCACACAGTCTGTGTGCTGCTGGGAGTAGCAGGATAAGTCCCTGCATGCCTCTGGCTGCACCAAGGCCACACATGTGCCTGCACACACCTCAGCACACCTCCTTTCACCGCGCCCAGCTTTGGTGAAGCTTGCAGAGGCATGAAGGATATCATAATTACACTTTGTTTCTCAGTCAAAAAAGGTGAATTTCAGCTCCATCCCTCACAGTCTCTCCAGCTTCACTCAATTGTTCTGCACCTCCAGAATGGGCAACAAACATCCCGTATTAAGTTGAAAGGGAGACCCTAAGGAAATGCTCAAATTAGTCCTGGCCAGTCTGAGAGGGTGCTCTTGATGTGCAGGCTTAAAGTCAAAGTCCTTATACCCAATACTTGATACAAATCTCCGCTTAAATGTGACTATGACTGTGATTTCAATAATGCCAGTGCCCTGAACCTTCTGGTGGTTACTTTGAAGAAAATACTCTTGTACTTTTATAAATTTATATATTGTATGTATATTATCTAATATGTCCACTTTTTCCCAGGGTTAAAAAAGAGAAACTTTTGAAACTCAGTTCTAGCAACCTGTCTTGTGAGGCCTAAATGACAGACCCTGAATTCATGTGCTGGCATTTGTATCTGTAACTACAGCCAGCTAGAAGTAACAACACACACACACATACAATATCATGCTGTTCTTTCATGTCACCAAAGGCACCCAGTAACCTCATTTACCTCAACTTTTATTTTACCACTCCTCTCATCCCCCCTTCATATCCACACATGATCTGGCATCATGCTGTTCAGTGCCTCCATTTCCCTTCTGCAATGTTGTAGTGTCCAGAGCAACCATTAGAAACCTTTGAGCTGTTGAGTAAACAAAGAGAAGTCCAATGAAAAAGGCCTTCTTATGTCTTTACTCTTCAGTGGGTTTCCCTTAGCTCCAGAAAGTGAGTTTGCTTTCAGTAGTACAGATATCCCTGGCAAAGCTCTGTTTTCTGTGCTTTGCTGAACTCCTGAACACAGATGTCCCATTTGTGTTTCATTAGTACATCAGCCTCTCTGAGGCTTTCGACCTCTGCACTAGGCAATAATTACCTGGCACAGACCCATTCCCTCGCCAGCTGGCCTGGGAGCTGCTCTGCTCAGACCAGGGCTCTCTCTGCTGTCAGCCCTTTCCAGTCAACTGGACAGCTCAATCAGCAGAAAATATCAAATATGGTTGTTGTTTAAGCTCAGCCAGCACTATTTCTACTTGATCTGACAATGTCTCTCCAAAGGAAGATTATGGTTCCCAAGGTCTAGCCGTGAGACAACAGAGTTAAGATGTCTGACAGAGTTTGATGAGTTTAGAAGCTCTTTTGCCAGCAGTTTGGGCTGATCATGTCCTTGCCTTCCTGCAAGCAGTGTTGTAGATGCCTCCCTCTCCCAGGCCCAATGACTATTTAATTATTTGTACCGAGCAGAACAGCTCTGAGGAGAGCAAGAGAGTGTGGATGAGCCTGACTTCAGTTTGGGGCTGAGGGTGCTTGCCTGGGATGTAAGTAGGCAGTTTGCCTCTGGTCCAAGTTTTTGTCCCTCCCACATGTGTATTCAGGGTGATGGGCATAATTTTACTTTTTCAAGGGAGTTGCAGACTTGCCTCGTCACAGAAATTAAAATCTTGGCGTTGGTCCCAAGCAATCCTTGCCTGCTGCACCAGAAACTACACACCATATCAAAGGGAAATCCTCAGCCCAAACCAGAGCATTGCTGGCCTCCCTGTCATGCTTATGGCACAGCAGTCCTCATTTTAAGGGTTCTGCTACATGTACCCAGGGAACTTGTAGGAGTTAGGATTAGGGATCAGTTTTTATTGAACAGTCATCATGTTTTCTGCTACAGGACAGTATAGATTCAGAGACAGAAACAGATTAAATGATGGAGTAGCTGACACAGAGTCACAGACGAATCTACATTCCCATGACATGTTCCCAGTACATTTTAGAGCATATGAGACTGAGCAGCACCCAAAACCAGAATGAGAACCGTGGCTGAAAGGGGAAAAGATAAGAAAAGAAGCTGTGGGGCTGACTGGAGACTGTGCTCAAAGAGTACAGTTAGGCACGTCGTCAATTCAGTTGAAAGGAATAACTAGTCATGGTACTTCCTGACTTGCATGATAGCAGCACTGCAGGAAGAGTTTCTGGATGAGCTGAAGCATTCTGAGGAATTCCTGTTTCTTGTTTCACTCAGCAAATCCACTGCCATCCATAGAAGCAAAGGAAGGTTTCATAGAATCAAAGATAACCGCTAAAAGAAGGCAAAAAAATATAGTTCATGATGGTGATCCAACAAGAGAGAGGTATTGGAGGTCAGGTGGTCAGGTGACTTCTGCTGAGGGTTCAGCTGTGTTCAGTAGGTAAAGCCACAGGCTTTACAGCGATTTTACTCCAGCTAAAGGATCAGGAACTATCACCTTGCTCAGAGACTGCTGTGTACTCTAAATGTTAATATTAAAAAAGATGGAAGCATTCTGAAACAAAAAGTTAATCCTTTATTTATGGGAATATATGGTGTTTATGTGTCTATTCTCAAAAAACAGGAAGGTAGAAATAAGCCAGAGGAGCAAGAGGGTAGAGTGAGTGATGGATAAAATGATCGAGTCAAATTAATTGAAAAATGGTAGGGTGAGATTTATAATTGAAGTACTGATATTGATGAGTTCAATCTGTACAGGATAAGAACAACAATAATATTTAGCAATGATGCAGCACTTTTCATCTTTAGAGCTCATTAACTAATTAATCTTCACAACACCCCTGAGAGGCAGGTAAGTATTATTATTATTAGACCATAAGAAAGATAAATCCACAACAGAAGCAGAGGAAGGTGGAATTAAGAGCTAGAAGTGACTTTGTAAGGGGGAGGAGGGTGGAAAATAACTCCGTTGTTCAGTCACAGCAAGAGGCAATTCCATTACCAGAGGAAGGTGGCCTGGCACAGGAAATATTCATATAAGAGACCATCCTTTATTCCACACCAGAGTAAAAGGCACAAAAGATGAGGCAGGAGCTCAATCAGTGGAATAAAATTCATAAAAGGAAAGTGAGGTGCGTCCAAAGGCAGCAGAATGAGAATGCAAGCCAAGAATGGCAAAAGGCAACAAGAAACTTTGAAACCTAACGCCAAAGCAGTGCTATTTCATGCTGGAACTGAGATATTGGACAGTATGTGAGTAGGAAAATAACAACAAGGACTGTGTTTGTAGACGCTGAAGAATTAGCAAAGGCCTTGTTGATAAAGCCAGTGATAAAACACAGGAACTTGGCTATGCTGAATGGCAGGCTGGCAGTAGGCTCTGATCACAGAAATCCCACATATTAAAATGAGATAATTCTTGACATTTAATTCTTATTCTCTCCTCTTCTGTGTGAGAGAAAACAGAAATATTGAAGGGGAAAAAATAGGAAGTAGGCATAACAGTAATCTCCCAAAGAAGATAGGACTCTGTGTGGGCAAGATTGGAAGAGCCCTGGATCAAATTCAGATTTGTCTTGATTTTGTGCGCTGAGGGCCTTGCATTTTAGAAGTCAGAGCAAGCACAGATACAGTTGGAAGTAACAAAAAAGTGCAATGCATAGAAATTTTGCCTGAGATCCGCCCAATTTTGCCAGTTAAAAAAACAAAATTAAAAAGTCACTAAATTGGCTAATTTGAAGTTCTTCCTATTGCTTCTCTGCACTTTTCTGTCAGTAAAATGGATATAGATCTAAATCTAACTTGAAGTTTAACTTGATGTGTTACTATGGTTTTCCTGTGTGCCTTCAAATTAGCAGTCATATTATTTTAAAACACAGAGATTCTCAAACTTACAAATGGGTATTTGCTGAGGCCAGGATTTCTGTTATGAACAAACCAGAGACCCTAAAGACTGACAAATGACCAGAAGGATAAGAGAAAATCTAATAAGACAACAGGACCTCTCTACAAAGTTTGGCAGAATTTAGTCTGTATGTCAAAGCAAACAGTGTGATTCCTTAAGTTTTTCTATCAAACCAGGAAAAGAGTGTGGTTGTGATGAGGAATTCCACAATTACTTATGGAGATAGTCAGAGTAGAGACCTGTGAGACTGCAGGTTCTCCTTCACATTGACGTCAGGACTGGATTTTTCCACATCCTTTTAATACATTTTCCATCTTAAATCTAGTTGAAGCCTTATGTATTTTTTTTTTTTTGATAATGTGATTAACAAAAAAGAAAAAAAATTTGCACTTTTTTTCTCCAGAGAAAATCTTATGCATATTTAATTGACATGCAGAACTTATTTTTGTCACTCTACTTCATGCACAGAGGGGTCACCTAGGAATTTTTAAGAAAGCAAACCTTTCCCTGGGATCCATCCCAAAGCAAAAGGCCTGGTTTGGACCAAAGGCACGTATAACATATAGCATTGCAGCAGCCTGCTGGAAAAGGGAACCCCAGTGATTTTTTTCCTCTAGATGTTAGAATTTAGCTCTTGCACTCCTTTAGCTTTTCTTACTGTTTTTTAAGGAAAAAGTGAGATACTGATTTGTTTTGAAGTGGCAGGGGAGAAAGTTCCTCCCCTGCCTCCCCGTACACGAGAAGAATCACAGCTGGGGCCAGCAATTAGAGGTCTCCATGCAAGCTGGAGCCTTTTGTGCCATAAAGGTGTGCCACCAAGATGCCCACAGTGTTTTTCCAATCCACGTGTTTTCATGGCTGTGTCAGAGATGTTATAAACCCTGACATGTGACTTATGCAGCAATATCACAACTTCACACCAAGTCTGGTCACCCAGGGTGAGAAGCAGCACTCCTGCCCTCGAAATTGTGCTGTTTTAAAGGTTCATGGAACTCTCACCACTGTCTGCTTCTCCCGGGGGTCTCATTGTTCTGCCCTCATTTCCTTGAAAAATAAAAAATGCTTAAAAGAACGTCTGTGTTTTTCCTTACAAGAGCCAGACTTTGGAAGTGAATTTGTCATTAGGAACACTTTGGCACCCTCACTACAGGGCTGATCCCAGCAGTGTGTACAGTTGTATCCTTGCTGTGCCATGAAACCTGCAGAGCAGCTGGAATAGGTTTCTGCTAGAGCAAGAAGCTGTACAACCACTCGCAGAATATGTAATTTCCACAAAGCATGCTTTTAAAGGGAGGAGAAAAAAAGGAAAAATACACTATCCTGTGTGCTTTGGCCCTCTATGGGACATGGGTTTTTTATTCCTGAACCAAGGATGGCAAAGAAATCTTTCTGCCTTATTCTAGAATTTCCATGTTCCTTACTCATTATGAGAATGACTTTTCATTTAATAAGCTTTTTTGCCCTGCAACAGAAATCTTTCTCCTAAAGAAGGAGGAGTGGGGGGAGGCATTTTCTGTGCTTTTTATTGAGTAAGCCACATGTAAAAGATCTGAATAATCTTTGGAGGGAAAAAAAACAGGACATGAATTTCAGAGCCTGTGCTTTTGTGTTATTCAATATGACTGATAGAGAAGGATAAGGTTGAAGTTCAAGGCAAGTATGGAAAGTAATTTCTCTCTGCACAGTCACAAATAAAATGAGTCACAGCTCTATAGGATTAAATTAATTAAAGATGGATCTTGTGCTTGATGCTAGTTTGATAGAACTAGAGTTTGTAGTGGTTGTACCATGAACATAAGTGGATATCTCTAGTGGTTAGCTAGTATTTTCTTTATACTCATGAGTGTTTACTATAGCACACAAATGCTAACCGGTTTTATCACACAGTCATTATCATATCTTCTTCCCTTTCTCTCTACTCTTCAGGTGTTGCTGCTACAAAACGATTTCATATCAATTAGGAGTTGCATTTCCTTCAAGGGGCTACTGAAGGAACAGCACCTGTAATGCGTGCTGTCAGACTTGAGGAGCTCTTTCCTTACATCAAGATCAGTGATTTTAAAATCCATGTTCCAAAATGCAAGCGTTAGCAGAGTATTTTTCCTATTAAAAAGAAAAAAAAGTACACTTTCTCAGGAAAATTTAGTTCTTAGGACACAATATATGTTGCAAGAAAAATCTAAAGTGGCTTTAAAAATAAAAAGTTAAAGACTTTTCATTCAAAGTGAAACAATAGCAATGAAGTACTACGAAGTTTCTGTGTTGCTGTTGAAAGCAAAGGCATTTCGTTAAGCACATTGTAAAGATGACAACTGCATATATAGGGGACAATGATAAGAAATCAAACCCAAACAAACAACTTTCAAACTATTTTTATGGGGGGACCTCTAGTTTCTGTGTAATTTCATGGAAAAAAAAGATTTTTTTTTTCTTCACATACATTAAAAAATCCATTTGAGAACAGGCATTCCAAGTGTACCTTAGCACCAATTCCTAAGTAACATTAAGGGGATCTGGCATTTGGAAGGTTAATTTTCTTATCAAAACTATACAAAATCCTAATTTTGCAGAGTAGCAATTTGGAAAAAAAAATCAGCAATGGGAAAATGTTGGTTATGCAGCACTAGACATTCAGTACTCAGGGGATCAATTATAAAAACACTCATTCAGCTATTTCTATTCAAATGAACACCTGAAGAGGAGGTCTCAATGGTTTTAAAAGTGTGTGGATATTAGTGGATAAATGTTAGTCCAATAAAAGAGATCATCATCTGCTATTTGTGTGCATTTAAGTTGACACTAAAAAGATCTTTGTGGAATATTGCTGCTTCTTTTCCTTTTTGTGTGTGTGCATCTTTTATCTCATATTCCCTTAACACTTTGTGAACTGAAGAAAATAGACCAAATGAGCTGTTCTTTAAGATTAAAGGGGTAGCATTTAGTGGAACACACCTGAAATGTGGAAGGAGTCTATTTTCCTCACACTTATGAATATGTAATGATGTGCTTGGAGGCACAGTCACGAACCCCTAATAAGAATGCACGAGTCTGTGTTTGAAAACAGACATTTGCATTTGCCCTCTGGTCACAGTACACGGGTCATTCTTATTCAAAAATTTATTTGCTTTATTTTTCTATTCCCCCTCCTTTTCCTGCCCACCTCAAAATATTTTTTCATTTCTAGGTTTTGTTTAGAGAAAAATTAAAAAGCGAGGGCTAAATCCCTCCAGAATGGTCAGGATTCAATTAGAGTGAGCTTACTCAGTGATATATACATTTATTTGTACAACTGAAAAGCTCCATTGTCTGCTTTGAGTAAGGAGTATTTTTTCAGTCTCACAAATACATTTGGTTTAGCACAAGATTTTGGCAGGATTTGAGAAGAAACAAGAAAAAATCGCACATAGGTGCGTAACACAGTATTTTAAAAAGTGAAAATTGGGAATGAGGTAATAGAAATAAAGTGATCTAGACAAGGGATATACTTCATAAATTGTATAAATACTTCAGGAAAGCTATCGCCAAGAAAGAAACAACAAAGCGTCATAAATGTTAATACAGGGAGCAATCAGTGTCATGCACCAGACTACCAGTGTTGAAAGCATGGTATCCAGGTGGGGAAGAACAGGCTGTGGAGACTGCTACTTAATGAGAATATTGGATTTCTCTTAAAATTTCGTTTAAAAACCTATTGAGGAGCTACTCCAAAACACACTCAGAATTGTGGGTTTTTTGCTGCTTTCTAAACATTACAGTAGCTTCAAATTAGGCACCAAAGAAGAGTTTGCTAAGTTTATAATTCCTTTTCTTCAGTTCTTTCTCATTCCCTCTTTTTTTCTTCAAAGAAGAGTGAAGGAAAACAAAAGGAAAAGTAATAAAATAAGAGAGAGTAAATTTGCAGCACTTTATTAGTCATCTGAATAAAAATATTGGAATAATCAGGCCTGTTTGCTCAAAAACAGAAAAGATAAATAAATAGACAAAAAATCACACCAGAATTACTGAGCTACTGCAAATCACAGTAAACAATTTCAGCTGCTGGCTATATTAAAGATTTCATCATCACTTTGCTAAGGGTCAGAGAAGTTAAATATCCATCCTAAATCATGAAAGGAATCCGAAACATTCGGAACAGAAGTTGTAAGCCTAATTTGTGGGGGTATTTGAGCTGGTTGCTGGTGGGATGGCTCCTGGCGGGGTGTCCAGGGGCAGAGGTGCCCTCCCAGTGTAGGTGTGCAGGTGCCCCTCAGGGCACACGGCAGCACACGTGCACACACCGACACACACAGCCGGAGCCCACCACACTGCACTACACATTTCCTACATTTTACATTACTATCACAAGTGTGACTTTGGTAAGAAAGCAGAGCCTATTGTGACTGCAGCCGCAGCCGCCGAGCAGCCCATTATTTGAGATCTAACAGTGACACCTGCAGCTGAGCCCCACGCACTGACACGAACATCTCCCTTCGAGAAACAGAGCGCTGGTTTTGAACCGGACACATCTCCTGCTTAATTATCCTCGTGTACCTCTAATTTGCCTCTCCCACGGGCAGCACAATCGGCTTCCACACCAGCATGAATCAGCTTTTCCACTGCGAAAGCAAGCAGCCTGTCATAAAGTGTATAAAAACCCACAAAATCTTCCTTGAGCTGCTTGGTGGGAGTAGAGCTGCCCATGCATATACACACACACACACATCTCTCCTCCACAAACAGGAGTTTCAGGAGAACCACCTGCAAGGGTGAGAGGCTCACCTCCGTGTTTCAAAGATTTAATCACTTTTCTGTTAATTGCAATATAAAACTTTACATTTGGTATGAATAAAAACCAGATAACCTGGCGATTTGGATGAATCCCCTTCGTTGTCACTGCTCCCTCCTTGGTTTTGGTTTCCAGCTGGTGAGCATCTGTAAAATGGTCATTCTGTCTCCCATCAGTCCCAGATAATCCATGAGTTTTCACAGTTTCACCATTATTTAAAGCACTTAGTTTTGTTCTGTTTGTTTGTTTGCTTTAAGAGAAGTAGTGTTGTACTTTGATTGCTGCTGTGAAGGCTACTTTGAGAGGCCTGACTGTCCAGTCAAAACAAATAATATGTAAAGGTCTGTATTAAATTTTATCCTTTTCACTATCCTCACAATTTACCGCTTCTTCAGCTTCCTTCAATATAGTAGCAAACAAGCTCCTCATTCTCTCTTATTAGCAGAAACCACAAGTTCTTCTTTGCTGTAAGATGATTTTTTCTACCACCCAATCTTTTGATCCACTACAACAGTTTCTAACCAAGATCAGTACTGGTATTTCATACAAGCACAGTATGAATTTGGTTTTAATTTACAACTTTTGGAGATACTTCTTTTGTCATATAAGTTTTTAGACCTCAGATATAGACACACATTCACTTGAAAAAAAAAAAAAAAAAGATTTCTTTATAACTTTTGTCAATATTCTGCTGATTGCTAGTTCAGTACCAGATGTGCTATGCTTAATGGTGCATATACAAGAAGCATTCCCTAATCCCTAAATGAACTTCTTATCTCTAAATATATACAGGATAAGCTATCTAAACTCAATTTAGCAACTATGCTATTAAATCTACCAGAACCAAAGAGTGAAAGAATATTGTTAGAGCCAAGTGCCTGTTAGCAAAAAACCAAAGAATCCTCCTGAAACAAAACATGGCTAACCATAGATCAAAACCAATCAGACATAGATTAATTTCTCCTATCAGGGCATCTTGAACCCCCACATCTTCATTTCACCACTGCATACACCCAGTTTTAAATGCCTCTCATTTTATTAGTACCGCACTCTGTCAGTCACAATTTGCTGCAGAGAAATGAGTTGTCATCAGATCAGACTTTTTAACTGCATATGAATGCAGATGGATCCATTATGGGATTTAAGAGAAGTGCACCAAACCACAAAAGACCAAAACAAAACAGAACAAAACAAAAAAAACCCAAAACAACAACAAAAAAAACCTGTCATCTGCTGCTTGGATTACAGCACCTGGAAGCATTGCATCACCAATTCCCTTTGTGACCCTGGAACACAAGTTGATACAGCACCTGGACACCTTCACTGATGAAACTACACCATTTTCACCTTCATTCACAGCCAGACACTCCAGCCTGGCCCATCAACTCCTCAGCAATAACCCCTCCTGCCCCTGGACTGGGCAGATGAGAAGGCAGGGGATGCTTGGGCAAAAGGGAAAAATTCCCATTTATACTTCTGATGTCCCTCACACCCCTAATTTACTAATATCCTGACTCCAAAAAACCTGGACACATCTATTTTATTCCACACAAGGTTTCTTAAAATAGTTCACTATCTGTGAAGGCAACAAAAGCAATAAAGTACACAGGAAGAAAGAAAGGGGCAAGTTGCACTCAGGCCCACAAGAGAGATGACTCCTGATGTTTTCTGCCTATTGGATGTTATATGCTGTGGTGGATAGCTCCATCAAAGTCCACAGGGTTCTCTTCTACTTTCCCTGCACTCCGCTATTCCCCATTATTTCTCCTTCCCTCAGCATGAAGGGTGCCTAGTACCAGTTGTATACAAGGGACTTTAAATATCCACTTTTTCAACCTTTGGGACAGAAAAGGAACACAAGAACTTTTAGGTTTGCAGAGTTTGGCCTAAAGTACAACACAATGCTAGGCAAAATAGTCTTCTCAGTGGAAGAACAGAATCCCACATCAGTACAAGAGGAGAGTTCTGGTTTGGAATCAGAGAAATGGATAGAAAGTTGTCACAGAGGTGCATATTCAAGATGCATTTTGTGGCATCTGCCTATATTTTCCTCCACTTTTCCACTTTTGTTCATGTTATTGTCTTATTACCTTGGGAGAAGTGTTACAAAATCACCGCATTAAGAAAAAAAAAAAAAAAGAAAAAGAAAAAGAAAATGAAAGAAAGAAAGAAAGAAAAGAGAGGGGTGAAAAAAAAACAGGGGAAAAAACCAAAGAAAAATATGATTTTAAAAGAAAAGGCTATGCATATGCAAAGTTGATTCAAATGCTTTCAGATTGCGCCATAGAAAAGCTGTGGCCTAGTTTTGGAAATACATATTTCACTTTATTTTGCACACAGCTGGGTTTATATTGGCACTCACACTAATATGCAAAATGCAGTATCTTATATTCATGAATGACTCTTTATAAAATGCCAGGAGGGCACCTGCTTTCTTTTCTTTAAGTCTATATCATGACAAAGAAGCAGCCTGTATAAATGGCCAGCTTCCAGCTCTGACCACAGCCTGGAGGGATTTATGCCAGCTGTACACAGGTTTGGAAGTAAACAACATGCCCCGGTCAAAAGGAGTTTCTTACACTCCACGGAAAGAGACTGCTAATGAGATGCAACGGACTGAAGGAGGAAGCACACGGCAGCACTGACTGTGCAGAGAGCTCTCACAAACAAGTCCATGAGCTCTCAGATGTGCTGCATCCTGGTCCTCTCCACGGTGCCAGCCCAGTATCTTACATGCATCATCCAGTCCTTGTAGCATTGCTGCAGACACGGTAGCTAAACACCTTCCCATTCAGGTGGTTCTCAAGGCTCAGGCTCAGAAAGTGCCAGAGCATTCGGCAAACTAATGAAATGTACCCTGGCCAGTAGCAGGTGTTGGCATTTCTTTCTTTTCAAATAGATGTATCACGTCTCCATGGTTTAGAAGGAAGCCTGTTCAAACTACTCCTCATCTTAGGAAGTTGCTTTGTCTGCCATCCAAATCTGACAGGATCTGTATGCTTTGAACTTCAGATCATGATGCAAAATTCATCTCTCAGGATTTTGCCCCCCAAATCAGAATAACATACATGAGACAGCTTGATAAAGATTTTTCTTTAATGTACAGTTGATTAAACATGCACTCCAGAAAAAAAAAGTTTCTAAATGAGAGGTGGACAACAAACATGAGATAAATTTCACAGATATTTGTGCAGGTAATCAGAACTTCAAATTACAATTTTTAAAATTAAACTGAAGTATATTCATTATACAGTCATGTTAAAAAAAGATATTTGATTCTAGCTTACAAACTAGAGTTGATTAAAAATATATTAAAATCCTTATTCCTTTTACTACACTCTGCAACATTATTCCTACCACATGCTTTCTGGGTCTGATTATGATTAATTCTTTATCCTGACTAAACAAGGCCACCACGATAATTTTTGTGCACACTTCTGAGTTAAGAAAGGTACTGTAAGGTCAAATCAGCCTGAGTTTGCACAGGATGTTATTGACCTAATAGCTTTCCATCATTACAGCACTGCACTTGATACACTGTTTGATTGCCTGACCAGAAATAGCTGCGTTTTGCCACATATCAACCGATGTATTTTGCCAAGTGATAGAAGAAACTGAAAAGTAACAACAGACACAATGCACTTATAATAAAACAAGCATGTGTATGGTACTACATCAAATTCTCTAACCAAGACTTCAAGAAAATCATATGAAGACACACCTGTATATGTGATCAGTTCTTCAAGAAGTAATAGTCTTTCTTCCACTTCCCAACACCAGACTTAAGCTATGTCCCTATTCCTGCACCAGGAATAGGCAGAACCAAAAAGCAAGAGAATCATTGACTGGAGAACAAAAGTTGTTAAACTGAGCTGTGTTCACACATTTACCTTTGTCTCCCAAGGCCCCGCAGCAGCTTACAAAATGCTTGTCACCAAATGCTTTGTCATTTTCAGCAAGTATCAGAACAATTGGAGGTGTTTATTCCTGGACCGGTACACTGCATATGAAATATGAATCTTCCTGCAGAAGCTAATTTGTAACTGCTTGGAGATCTCCCTCTGCAGTCTGCACTGCAAGGTGCGAGTTTAGCAGCACAGCACCTACAGCGATCTCTTCAGAAACACAGCAGCAGAGCTAGGACACCGTTCACTAGTCCTTACTGATGCAGAAAGCAAAAATTTATTGATTAATTATCACAGAATTAACTAGCACCATTAACTATTCTTCTAGTAATAAGAATCAAACCAGAGGCTAGAAGTGTGACACATCCCAAAAGGACATTTCATGCACTAAAAAAACTATGAGAAATAAAGTCACCCTGCTCAAGGCAAGAGCAGTGTCCTGTGTGAATAATGCTCTCATTTGCTGTACCATTTTGTATATAGTGTTTGCATATACTGCAAACCAGATTTCTGAATTTTTCAAACTAGCAGCAAAAGCAGGTACATGCTTTCTGTATTCAGGTGACAAGGTAGTTCCAATAAAGTTCTGATGAGAAACAAACTCATTGCAAGTACTAAGCTTAAGGTCCTCTGAGTTCTATCTCCATTTTTGTTTATTTCCTCATCCCTCTTTCATATTCCTGCTAGTCCCATTCTTGATATGAAATGTTCTTAAAGGATTGGATAGCCTCTTCTTGGATGCAGATGAGCAAGTCATGAAGAGACATGTTTTACATGCCTTAAGAGATATTAGGTAAAAACAGGAAATACTAAACACAGAGAAATAGAGTTTTGAGTCATGACTCTTTTTTATTGCTATTTAATTCTTTCACTGGGCTACTTGCACGGAGCAGATAATTGTTTTTGCAAAGACTAGGAACAATTTAGTATTGTAGAAAAGCTCTGGTCATTGTCAGAATACAAATTGCAATTAGGGTGCTGTATGTGTCTTTCCCCATGTGAAAGTTTGGATGTTCTTTGCATTTATCTGAGAGAATCTGATTTAACCCTAGCAATAGCAAAGGGGAGTCAGGCAGACAGCTTCCCACCCCTTAGCTCCACTGCTGAATTAGCAGGTGACCTTGCACAAAGCAACTACTCTGTATCTTCGTTTACCCATCTAAACCACACCTATTGTATTTATTTAGCTCACAGGGGCATCAACAGGCTTAATTAACGTTTGCAAAAAGCTTTGAGATCATCAGATGAAAGGTCCAAAATATTTTAAAGTCAATGAGAAAAAAATGGATAGGTGCCAAGAGAGTCAATTGGACAAACGGCTTCTCCTATCAGTATTGTCCATATTTCAGTTTCTAGTTTATCAGTGGAATATACACGGCTGTTTAAATAAAGTCTTACCCATGTTCCACTGTGTACAGAACCAGCCACCACAGTTCGTAGATCCAAAAACAGTTAGAAAGCTGTAGAAGAATGCTTGGGAAGACATATATTTCAACTCCAACACAAAAGAAGTACTTTCCCAGAGTGTTTCTGTACTGTGTAGAAAATTTTTTGATCAATGGATACTGAGAAGCATCTTCCCTTGTTTTATGAAGAAGAGCTTGAATTTACTATCTGCAGGCATATAACCAGTGCTTAAATAAATAAGAAACTCCCCTTTCCCCAAGGATCCTAATGCTATAGCATCTAGGTCACTGCTATTAACCTCTTCCCTACGGATTTAGAAATAAATCCAAGATCCCAAGTAAACTCTATTCCTCAGTTGACTGCATCCCCATCAGATGACGCTTTTCATAATTTTTCTCCTAACCTGGTGATAAGCAGTTTTAGCTTAGAATTGCTCACAGAAGAGATCTAAGATATTGCAAGACTGTCCTACTCCAGGCAGCACCAGGCCAGCTGAAGATGGACTTGCTCTATTCATGGCACATCCCCTCCCACCCACTCCAAAGCCAAGCCCATCTTTTGTATTCATAGGTTTTAACTGCAACCTGCCTCCCAGAAACAAAGGTTTTTAACACATTCATGTGGGAAGGGCAAGTGTTGTGTTAACCTCTCCCACAAATATACACCTAAAGAGGCCAAGCTTTGGGTACTTTGTGATGCCTCTTACTGAGACAAGCCAGCATAATAAGATAAAAGACATGGATAGCAAGCAAAGCATTACTGGCAATTGTTCAGTATAGTACACACTAACATAACTCCCACGTGGTTTAGTTTTTGCAGCCTCAGTTCAGTTCCCCAGGTAGAATAAGGTAGGAGGAGTTATATCAAAATACCAGGACTACTAAGAAGAGTGCTGAAAGCAAACAACAAAAAATCGGAAGGTGTTCAGAAGATCCGAGGGAAAATGGGATCACCATAGGGCATGTTTTATTTGCTAGTATAGGAGTACTGACACTTGTTTCTGGATTAAGTCAGCCAGCCTGCACCTCGTCGTCAAAATGACAAGAGGAATTCCTGTGTCACTTCCAGATTTTCTTCCACAGAGGGTGTTGCACAGGCTAACCCTCAAAAGGTGGTGGATTTGAACTTCCAGTCTTTGCTTAGGCTAACATCTACATAAACCAAGGTAGTGCTGTGGCACAGTGGTGGAGCAAAGCACTGCCTTCTGCTGCTCTGACATACTACATTAGAAAACACGTGGGCTTGGGTCTTCTTTTCCTCCTTTTTAATCAACAGAAAAATAGAAATGTAGGTTCTTTTTGTATTTGCTGTGTAAACTGCATTTCAAAATTAAGCAGGCCTTTAAAAAAATGAAACCCTTTACACCATTGTGAAGTACCTAAATGCAAACAGTGAACAGATTGATACAATAATGCCTTCCCCAATTTTCAGACATATGATTCCATATGAAAAAAAATAGAGTTTGGACAACTAAAACAATGCGTAAGTTGAACATGAGAAGGCAGTCTTCCAAAGACATCCTCAACAACTTCACTGGTTCCAAGGTGAAATAGATCACAGATCTGCATCTGTAAGGAAACAGTTAATAACATTTGCCTTAAACACCCGCTCTGTGGTGAAAGTTATTGCAAAAAACATTGACCTTTGTGAGGAAACCTGTTGCAGAAACAAAGAAACAAAGTTTCAGTTTTGGCCTCGATACTTCTTGCAGCAACCACCCACTGCCGTGCGTCATCAGACAAGCGCAAACTCTAACAGGCGGGTCACAAAGAGGACACTTGACTCCGGGGGTATTTGCCTTGTATGACCCCCACGGCAGACCCCCGATGACCACCAAACCAAGACCAGAACATGTGACATGATGAGAGAAACCCCACCCTACCTTCACCTCGTGCTAATGAGGGAGAATAGAAAAGTGACTTGGGGAGTGAACTAGGCTGGAGCCACCACCACAAAGGGACGCCAGGGCACTGAACGACCAACGGGACACTGCTGGATGCACGGAGCTGACCATTTTCTGCTTGCTCGCTCTTGCTTTCTCTTTTCCCTACACATTTATCGTTACAAATAAAGTCAGTATTGTAAAACTGGTATTTGGTCTCATTTGCACCTTAATTTGGGCAGAGGACTTCAACATCAAATCATAGTAACATCTTAGTTTGTATTATCAGAAGCTGAAAAAGGGAGTAGCTAAAATTTATCTTCAGGTAAGTTATACTCAATATGCATCACACCACTGTATCAGTGAGCCAGAGAGCCTTCAGACCACATACAAGCAAATGGAAAGAAGAGGACAGGATTAAGTAGCTGATGACCGGAATGGAAAACATAGAGCTTTTAAGATCTAAACCTCTATATTTCCTGGGGAAAAAAAACACTAAATGTGGGTGCATTTATATTAAAATACTTTTTTTTTTTGAAAGGCAAAATAGGATGCAGTGTATCTTCAAATAAAAACAGCACCCAGTAGCCCAATTTTCTTGTTTTCCTGTATTGGAAGACTGTTCTAATAGTATACACAGGAATCCTTCCTCCTTCATGTTCCTTAGAACTAATTTAAGGCAGGATATAAAGATGATATAGCCACTACAAAACAATGATTGGAAAACTAGTGTATGAGCTTCAAGTGATGTATGATTCATGCCTACAGGAGAATCCAATGGAACAAAGTATCTAATACATGAAAATCCGAAGACATTCTCAAATGCTAACAGACAGTCTTTGTGAAATGTCTGATAACCACTAATCTCATTTCTTATATAAAAAGGTCAGAGCAAAGAGTCACTAGCCCTGCCAAGGTCACACATACCCAAGTCAAGATCAGAATTTAGGTTTGGCTTTGCTGTGAGCCAGCCTTTCAAACAAACTGCTTTGAACAACTGTACTGATGAGTTATTTTTGGGATTTGTGTATTTGCTGACACATTACATAATACTTGTTATAAAGTAGAAATTGTTTCACCTTTAAAACAATATGCACATGCCCCTTTTAATTTTGAAGGAAATAAACCACTAGAATTATTTCATAAGAGGAAGCATCAAAATGAGGCGATACAGCTGAAGAACAAACACACTGATGACACGTGACATTGATGAAATGCACAAGAAAGGACAATTAATTGCCACAATTCTTTGAAAGGTTTTGATATTGTCAGGTAAGGCATGTGTCATTCAGTTTGACACATAACAGTGGGTGCTGAAAATAAAAGTTAGTGATACTGGAACACAAAAAAAATAATAAAAGCTAAAGACATCTCTATTTTAAACAAACCTAGAAGCCTATTTCTCTAATGAATGCTCTGATTACCCTTAAAAATCTAACAGGCCAGAAAGGAAAAGTCAACACACTAGGGGTAGTTGTAACAACCCAAAGTGTGGCTTCCATGCATTTTTAAAAATACAGCTTATAGTAAACCAAACATAAAAGTACTCTATAAGCTTTAAAAAAAAATTCTAATGGTGCCAGATCAAACTTGCATTTTGACTTTATCTGCAAAGACACAACATCTGGTGTGCTTCCGGCTAGACAACTCCTATTCAAAGCAACCACTGCTGAGGCTATCAACCAATTCCTACACCTTCGAACAAACAAATGCAAGTGTGTGAGCTTATATCCCTACATTAAAAACAAAACAAAACCCCTCCACACACAAAACCAAAAACAATCCAAAAAAGTCTTCTTAGGTCAATTAATTTACAGACTTCAGATTCTCCAGTATTAAGCCTGCATTTTCATGGAACAAAATTTGCCCTTTTTTTAAAGTAGCCTAAGTCAAGATGAAAAATTTTAAAAGTGGGAGAAAAGCCTTGTGCCTACACCAGCTACTGGAAAAATGCTACTAAATTAATTGAACACTTTTTATTCACAGCAATTACTATAAATATGGTTTCATCCCTATTGAAGTCAAAGGCTCACTGAACAGAAGCAGCTCTTTTCTTAGTGTTTTGTTGTATGAGAAAGAATACATAGAGAATGAATTTATTAATTAGTAAACTACTAAAAAGAAAATTATGTCCTGTGGGAAATATCCTGGAAAAAGTCTATACTAGTATATTTGTACGATTTGTCCACAGAAAATTATCTACCACCTCTTAAACTGCAACCAGACCAAAAAAATTGATCTTCCTCCCATAAATACATTGAAAAGCAAAACACTGAAATTGCTTTTTAAGGCATTTTTCTTGACTTAGGTTGGGAGGATCTTGTTATCTCACTACCTACAAGGACTAGATGCTACAAGAAAAAGAAATTCTCCCAGTTGAGATACTGCACTTAGTAATCAGTGAGCAGAAAATCCACACACTGTTCTGTGTGATGGTAAGAAACAGTAGGAACAATCACTAATAACTCTAATATACTGTGTGAGCAGATGGTCTGAACTATCAAATGTTTTATCAGTCTCACTGTTTTCTACATTGTAAGGGATAAAACTTACAGATGATAAACTGCGGCTGAGACAATGAATGCTTCCATCCATCATCCTGGGCTTCTCTTAATCCAACCATGTGACTCAGTTGAATCAAGTTTATGATATCTTTGCAGGAGATTCCTGTGGAAACTAGCATCTAGATTAAGTACATGTATAATTCATTTATTCCCCATAAAAGCAAAAAATATCAATTTTAAGAATCTCTATTTCACTTAATTGAACCAGATCACAATGAGGTATTTTAAAAGGCTTAGGAGATTATCCTCAAAAATTTCAGCCTGAAACCATGTTTATTCTCAAGAGGACATCAAGTTTTTTTAAAAATTGTGTGCTGATCCTAAATAAGAGAAATCTCACTTTAAGAGCACATGCTCAAAATGTAATTGAAATCCTTGGTAAAAGCTGCAGCTCCTCTCCCCACGTGCTGAACAGGCTTTGGCACAGCGTCCAGGCACGGCCGGCTCTCTGCTGGGGGCAGCGTTCTCGGCTGTGAAGGCAGAGCGTGCCCTCTGTCACTCATGGCGAGCAGTCCTGTCCAACTGTCTCTTTTCGACAACTTCATCATCCATCTCTTTATTAACAGCTCCGTGCAGACTGAGAACGCAAACAAGGACAGCGCGCATGCCAGATTTCTGGAAGCACACGGCACGAGACAGCGCTCAGGGCACACGGCAGGGAATGCCGGAGCAGAAGACGTAGCAACAACTCTTCCATGCTCTTTCAAGAAGTATCATATTTATCATGTTTACCTAAAATCAAATTTCTACTTGGGAGAGATGGGGAGACAGGGAAGTTGCTTCTTAAACATCAAGGATTGCCCACCTTACCTCCAGTTTTACCTTTATGCCATTTGAAGTGCCCCTTCAATAAAGGCTACTTGACCCAACATTCCATTCAACTTTAATAATTCTATCTGATTTAGGTCCGTGTTTTACCTTAACTGAAGCAAATGCCACAGAAATAACCTCTAAAGTGTAAACTTTAAGCATGCAAAAATTTACTTAATTAACCTTATTCAGGCAATTGACTTCTACAAACAGAAAATAGGAATGCTAGATCTTAGATAGGACAAAAAGGCCATCTTAGCAAAAAGGGCATTTGCACTTGTAAGCTGTCCAGTATCTGTCTGGGCCACATCATCATGGGGCAGTTTAAATGCACTAGCTACTTTCTTAAATAAATAAATGCAGCTTTCCTTACCTGATAAGCTGGGGCTTTTATCACCTTACATCAATTTTCCTCTTTATCCTTTCCTGTTACTTTCACGGATTCTAGCTCTTATTTAGAGACAGCAAATTATTACAAAACCAAAGCTTAATAATATCTACATATACCTTAAAATATTTTTCTCCAACCATTACTATACCCTTAAATTTGACTTTAATACAGTGTGTAGGACATTTGTCATTCTTCATTTATTTTAAACATTGCACTGGAATAGAGATCATGAAAATGCTGAGGCAATTAAGTTATCCAGACTTGTTGATAAGACCTGTGATCTGGTTAATGCATTAATATAATTCATAATTAAGTGTGGAAGGCAGAAAAAAAAAGTTATCTAAAGACAGCATTCCAGAATTTAGTTAGAGCAATAAAAATAAACCTAAACTTTATTTTTTAAAATCCTTACTTTAAATATCTAAAACACAGATGGAATATCCAGCAGTTGTTCACCATATTATCTTTTTCATAAAACATACCCTCAGAAGTTTACATTCTTTTGCTGACAGTATTAGCTGATGTTTGTAGATATTTCAAATTATTAAACTTTGTAGATGCATCAAACTGCATCTGCCTCTACCAACAAAACCAAGATGGTTTGTTTCTACTGAACAGACACTATGATTATTAAACTAAAATCAATTAACCAATCTGTATGTATTACTGACATTTTTCCAATATGAACACTGGATCTGTAAAAAAAGAGAATCCACTAAGTATTCAGCTAATATATGTGCATTCCAACATTTCTGACTGTACCATCAAGACCTGCACAATAAGTGATGAAATTTGATAAGTATTGTTCAGGCACAATGATGGCAGAGAGATTAATCATAGCAAAAGGTACTTGACTAGCGTTCATAAACTTACATAAACGATGCCAGCATCACTACAACATGCAAAATACATTTTGTAGAAATGCACACAACTTCCAAATACCTATTATGGTGATAAACATATTCTGCTTCCTCAGTAAGTATCACAGTAGTTTTTTGTGCACTTAAGTATAGGTTCTGTCTCAGAATCAATATCATGTGCTCTTGCTATGCTAAATTATTTTTTGTTATTCTAGATGCTGAAGAACCATTGAATTTTACCAACAATAAAAAATGAATTCTCCCATTAAGGTACATTTACTGACAATTGGTATTCATTACTACTCAGTTACCATATACTTGTAGCTACAAGTTTAAAAAAATTGCAGTTTAAGAAAAACCCAAAACAAAGAAAACCCCACCAAAACTAAGAAATGCACTAAGAATTGCATTTAATAAGTGGCATGCACACATACTACCTACAAGAAAGCACAACTTTAGCTAGAACTCATCAACTCAAATGTCTGATTCCAATCAGTATGTCTAAAGCCATCTGTTAAACCATGGCTTATTAATGTTAATTATTTTAGCTACAACGGTAATTTTCAGCTTCTTGTTTGCAGATCCTTATGAGTCAGTGAACTTAATTCAGGAGGTTGATGATGGACAACTCAGAAAAACAAGCTATTGAAACCTATTACCAGTAGCCTGAGAAACATCGAACAGAAATCTGTGTATCTACTAGCAGATTTTTATTGGTCAGAGAAAATAAAAGATGAATTAAAGCCATAAATATCATCAGCTGTGATGAAAAGGAGATATGGTGGGCAGGATATAAAAATGATGAATCTGTTTTAAGTAAGACAAGTAATTGCATGCTGTGAAAAATATATACAATAGAAAGGTTTATTGTTTTAGGCAGGGCAATTATAATATGAAGACCATAATCATCAGTGATTTTAGCAGTTAAAGAAATTTTAGTCAAAAGGAGACTACTTATTAAAGTTACTCACATCAAGCATTTGGAGGATTGGGCTCATGCTGATACAAAGATCAATCAAGTGATGCACAGCTATTTGCAACTTTTACTTTTATTTCAGGACATGCTTAAACGACTTAACAAGAAGAGAAATAGTGCCATCTGCTGACATAAGGAATAAGCACTTGCAAGAAAAGCCTGAGGTGCCAAAACTCTTACAGCCAGTGTTTTTAGAAAATGAAGTTCAAACTTTTGCAGAAAATAGTGTACCCCCAAATTGTTTAGGCACATGTTTCTTCTAGTTTTGCCAACTTTTAAGAATTTAGGATGGAGAGGTGGAACAGACGCCCTTAAAATGTTTTGTGTGTTTTTGGCAACTCTGCCCCTGCCAAAACACTGCACAGTTCACAAACTTTCCCTTTAATAGCTAGAACCCAACAGCCTTCTGAGTGTTATTTCCACTTCCTATAGCAAAAATAAATGAATGCTCCCTAAAGAAGCATTATCTACTATATTTCCTTTAGGCAATACCACATCTTGCCTTAGCAGAAAATTTAAGAGCTAAGTAAGAATTAAGAAAGTAAAACCAATTTAGTACATTCAGAAAAATCAGACAACCATGGGATTGTGCTGTTTTTTATTGTGTTTTCAATGGAGAAATACATCATCTGTTTACAAAATAGCTCTTGAAAAATACAAGGAGTACAGATACTATAAAACAAAGCAAACTCCAGTCATGAGACACTACGTACATCATGCGAAAGCAACAGTCTGATCTCCAGGTTATGAAAACTAGAATTAAAAAGTCACTATACAGAAAGGTTCCAAGTTTCCAGCTTGGCAAAACTTGGGTGCAGTTACATGAAACGTTTAATAAAATGAAAAAGATTTTCCGATGTGTAAACAAAATAACAAGACTAAATTTGTGCCTGGCAATTTTGATCTAAACTCCATAGCTACACAAAATACACAGACAGCTTGTACACTTCAACTGTTAAGATATAACCTTCTTTGGGGGGCGGACAACAGCAGGCTGCACAGGGCAAGGAAAAGAGAAATATTGTATACTAGACATCTTAGACAAATGGCAAAAAAAAAACCCCTTCAGTTACTGCACAGCCTAAGTAAAAGATAAGCTACACTCTGACTTTGGAGAATTAATTTAGAAGGATAAGGGGAAGAGTGTAAGTAATTTAACTTGTAACATGAAAGATGCATGTGTAATAGGATGGAGCACAATGGGAGAAGGGAGTTCATAAAACATGCTAATCAAAGTATGGGAGGTATGATTTGACATCCCACATATTTCAGACTTAAGTAACAGTAACATGAAGTTTGTTATCTACATCTGGTATTACTGTTGGTATCCCTCATGTTCCTCAAATACTGCTGTTCTTTGCCATGAGAGCTTCAGTTCTTTCAAAAGAAAGAGTTGTTACTTTTTTAAGAGGACTACAAGAACAAAATATAGGAGTAAGAGAGCTTACTAGATGTCAAGTGCTTACTAGAAATATGATTTTTAAAAATTTGGTGTTGTTCAGTATGTAAAACTGTTTGTGATGAACTATCTAAAAATAAAAAGGTTAAAATTCTTAGGGAAAAATCTTTTTGCCTTTATTTAAAATTTTAAGCTTTTTAATGCATACAGGACCTTTATGGAGTGTACAAAAATCATATTTAGTGATTCAAAGGCCATCAAGACAGGTGGTGTATTTCACAGGCACACAATATTTACCTAAACACTTTAGTCATGGGACAAATTTTGAATTTGTGCCTAGAGGCCACAAGGTATTACAACTAGGTAAGGACAGGGGGGAACCCGAATGAGTAAATGGCTTGTTTTTATTTTGTATAAATAACTACTGCTCTATACGGTGCATACAAACTGAAAAAATAATTTAAAAAAACCAATATTGAATGCAAAAGCTTTTCCCAAGAAATGAAGGGATAAAAAGGGACTAAGGACTTCAATTAGCTCAAAAGAAAATTTACTGTTTGATTGCCGATTTGTATGCACCTTAAAACAATCCTATAAATAAAAGCAGACCATATCTTAATCATGTCCCACCAATACCAAAACTTCCCAATTACTTCCTCAACTCACATTTCATGACCCCAAGATTGACATTACATTTTAAAGACTTACTGCTGCTTGATGGCAGTTGAACTAAACAAACTATACACTTTGTTTTCAATGTATAGTATATCATACAATGTCATCCAATTTGCAAATTACTGCTATTGAAGAGACTCTTCAATAAAATGAAATTTTATCAGCTAAAGATCTAAAATTAGTCATACTCCAATAAAAAAGTACATAAAAGTGCATTTAAGGGATTCTCATGCCAGTTTTATCTCAATTTCGAAACAATGCATCAAACAAATTCAATCAGAATGTCAAATATGGCTACAAATAGTGTTCATGTTTTTAAAGGCAGTAATCCTTCGAAATATTTAATGTAACTGTTGCTAACACATTAATTGTACTCCTGGCTTCACATACTAACCTGGACTTCCAATCAAGCGGCGACTTTAGTCCAGAAAGGGAAGTGCACAACATGTACCTAAATCCATTTGCAATTATGTTCTAGTCTTGCACCCTCCGTTCTCCTTTTTTTTCTAGCATTAGAAGACAACAGGTTGAGTTGGCAGATACTGTTTATGGACCCCTGAGGTGGTTTTTACCGGTTCAATCTCAATTTTATTGAATTCTTGATAACAGGAATAGGATTTGCAGGAAGAGCAGGGATATCTGAAAGGTCTGTACTGGGTGTTTTCTGAAAAGAAAAGAAGTTTGGTTACATTTTGACCTCATAAAATATAAAAATAAAAATATTGTAGTAATTGGCATTAACTTTCAAAACAAAGGTATTTCAAAGACTTTTTAGGAATATATGAAGATAACTGCAGATTATAAAGAAACAGGTATTTCCTTTGCCTACACAGTCTTTACTAACAAAAATTTCTGCTAGAATCTTTGTGTGTTTTTCCTTTTCTCACAACTGCAAGAAATTAGCAAGTGCTGCAGATAAAGCTGGACCTACTAATAACCGTATTATAGTAAAACATGCACATAATACAGGTGCTTGATCAGTCACATCTACTGTCTGATCTACATGTTTAGTATTTAAAAATGTCTCTTCACAATTCAGTGTTAAGTCTCTGCCCTTACAGAGAAGTGATGAAAACCAGTTCTTGATCCAAAGCATCTTCATACATTCACATTCCAGACTGTTCAAAAACTCTACAGTCCAATTTCCAATTTTTTATATTGGTTCAAATTTACATGAAAAAAAGTATAACAAACTCTAAAAAGGTACTGTATAGACGTGTTAAGAATTCCACCTCGACAATAATCTGAAGAATTTTTTCTCACTTAAATACCATTCAGCAAAATTGTTATCTAAAACAAACAAGGAAAACACAGAAAAGAAACACTCCTAAGATTCAGTGAAATTCATTAATTTCTCACTTATCATACATGACTCTAAGGTTGGGGTGGGTTTGTTTCTAAGTATTTCACTTCCACTGTGGCACATTATTTGCCATCCCAATAACCCAATTATTATGCAATATTTCACATCATTTCTCATAAAATGCTTTCTTGCGTTGTAGATGTGCAAAATTGATGTAAGATACATTTGATACATGGGGAAAACTACATCAAAATGACTGCTGTTAATTGATGCTTTATTAAAAATAAATCAATCAAGTTAACAATGCAGTAGCAAAGCACAAAGTAGCAAGGACCCAGGGCAAAATAGCTCTTAACCTTGCATCACCCCTGCCCCGAGTAACCTGGTTGGTGCTGATCTGCAGTTTGACGTGTTTCTATTTTGTGCAACATGGGCAGTGTGTTAAACAAAGCCAACAAGAACACTGAAAAATGACAAAGGAGGCTCACCATCCTTTGTAGTTTCCAGATTACTTTTGCTAAAGTAACAACCACACAATCTGTAAAAGAGCTACAAAGTTTTATATAATCCCTCACAACAACAGAAAGTAAAATTGATGCACCTACTAAATGCACTACTTAAAAACTTTCCCGAAGCAGTTTAGGAAGTCCACGTAGTGTCTACAGCTTTTGCAAAACAATTTTGCTATCTTTATTCAGTACTGCTCATATAGTTCAAAATGTCCAGTAAGAAATACCAATATTACTATTGCAACAATCTCCATTTTCAACCAACACATTCACTACACATACTTTAATGATTCAAGTGTGCATAAAGTGCTTGATAATGATACTTTAATCAGTAGAACACTAAGAGAAGTTTAAAAATGCTAGTAAGAAAGAGATGTGCTCTCTAAAAGTTGTTTACAACACTAGAAACAAAAATTTAAGTGAATGGTACAGAATTCTTACTGTTTTCCAAAGGACCTTACACTGCTAACACCAGCTGGCTAAGAAGTGACAAGCTTACAACTTGACTCTCAGGCAAAATATTAGAATCTGAAGTTGCATTTCAGACATCTTCAACCTCTACCTGAATATCTTTGAGCAGCAGCTATTTAAAGCATTTGTTTCCTTGTTAGAATGGATTATTCTGTGATGTGCAAAGCACAAAGGAGTAAACCGAGCCCCTTACTTTGAAGGCACAATTCAGAAAAGAGAATCCAGCTTCAGTCAGTTTGTATGGCAAGCCATACATGTTTAGCTACAATGCACATTCAATAAGATCAATGACCACCTAAAACACAAAAATCGTGACAGTAACAACGAGTAGCTTTCCATACAATGGATTTATATTTAAAATTCTATGTTCATTTTTAATATCTGGACTCATTTCAGTTTCAATTCTTTCACTACAGATTAGCACACAAACACACTGCATGGAAGTATTGCTTTTAAAAACAGTACCTGAGGAGCTTGCAGAGAAGTTGTCTGAAGAGTTTCTGTTTGAGAATTAACATTCACTTCTGTCTCAGTTTGCTCCTGAAAAGAAACCAAAACACCACTACACTTAGACCACTGCCAATGAGCTACTTATATAGAACACCTAGAACTCCAGAATGCTTTTTGTTGTGCATATACAGCAAAAGAAAAATGCAAGCATTGACACCCTTCCTTTTACGATGCAGGCATCACCACACTGGAGAATGTTTCACTTACTAAGGATTTGACATCAACGCAAGATATATCACTTACCAGTTGTCACTTCTTTAACCAATTAACACCTTTTATACAGAATCCTATAACAAAACATTATATATCATTCAACTCACTAAAGGCAAAAAGTGTATTGTCAAGGAAGATCACATGAAAAGCTACAGAATTTGTTTAAGAATTCAACAGCTTTTCCACAGCTTTTGCCATTCTGCCCGGAAAATTTTCCTGCTGCTATAATGGGTTGAATCAGCTTTCTGAATGAATAGGTGAGTGTCAAGAGACTGATTTTCAGGTACAACAGTGGAACTACAGGACTAAAGCATGACAATGGCATGTCCTCATTTCAATAAAAACCATCTGCTAGTTCAAAGTGTACCATTTAGTAAACACATCCTAAAAAAAGCAATGCATTTCAATGGATGAAAACTATGTTTATGCTAATTTAAGAGATTTAATTCCACCATTTCCTTCCATAAATATTAAGGACAAAGACTTAGAGGAGACTGCCAATAAAAACTAACAGGATTACCTATATCTTTTATAACGATCTGTATCCGGTGGACCTATTTTTCAAGTGAGGATTAAGTGCTTACATCTATTTCTGCCCTCACCTATCTTAAGTTCAGAGATATTGCAAGGTGACTGCCTAACAAGATACAATTCCTTGCTTAAGGGCCTTGAACTATAAACCAAAGAACTTACATTTAACTTTAAACATAAGCATAATTTCCAGTGTATTCCAGAGACAACAGAATGTGCCCCATAAAAAGTGCAAAATGCCAACTGGAGAGCTGCTATCATAAGGCTAAAAAGAGTCTGTCACCCTTTCTGTTCACCACTAAGTAGAAAAACTGTCTGTTAATTACAAGATACTGGAGGGGCACATTGCATCTCCAAAGTCCCCTAACAGTATGCTGTAACTTCACACAATAATTTCACTGCCAGAAAAATTTACTTACTATCACTTGAAATTTCTTTATCTAAAAAGTGAACAAGGTGGCTGGCTTTAGGATTCTCAGCCCAACATGCAAACTCCCAACAGAATACATAGGATAATTGTTGTTTCATTAATTAACACATCGGGTTTGGGATGTAGGAAAAACATGGCATATTGACATATCCTTGATCTAATTTCACAAACTGAAATATAAATAATGTGACTAATTTTTGCACCATGCATAATACCATGTGAATGATCAGCAAAGAAATGACAGTCCTATGTGACTATGGATTCAGGCTCAGCTTAGCATGGCAGCAGGCAGTGGGCTCCAATTCATCAATACTGACATAAACATTAAAAAAATAAGATACAATTTTGATATATTTACTGGAGAGTCTATATCTAGACACACTCTTAGTCATTCCTAGAGAGAAATACAGTAATTTTCCCAATTAATATACACAAAATTATATAGTCTAGGCATAGATACCTTAGTTTCCATTTTTTCATGTTCATTCAAATCTATACAGCTAGTATCGTCACTTATTTCATCCTGCTGAAAAGCAAACATAGAAACTATCACAAATCATAAAACCATATTTTTAAAAGATCAACAAGAAAATAAGGTCAAAGTGTTTAACAGGACAGAGTTAGTTGTAAGACGTAGCATATTATAGGCTTACCAAAATAATTACTTTTAAGATAAGAATTTAGATTCTAAACATTTGTGCTAATGCAGTTCATGTGTCACGTGATCAGTATCAACAAATAAAAATCCTAACACCTCGGCAAGCTGAAAACATCAAGCAGCAATGCAATCAGAATAGGAAACATCTGAAACTTGGAATATGAGAATCAGCACTCTGGGTGAAATGAATATTCAAAGTTTTGAACATTGCTATGGTATGATCTCAAAATCTCAAATACCTCTTCAATTTTAATTTTCTTAGGAGACTCTTCTTTATGGGGAGAAGATGTCCTTTTCACTGCTGCGACAGGGCTAGGCATTTTTGTTGCAACATTTCCTGAACTTCTTGGTGATGGATTTAATAGATACGTTGAGGGAACAATTCTAGAGATGGTAGGCTTTGGTGGTGGAGAAATGGCTGGTTGTGTGGCAGTTTGAGGAATGCTTTCATTTGAAGTACCTATGGACAAATAATTTAAAGATCTTCAACAAGAGGAGTTGACACAATCATTTCAGTTCAATAACTGGTATTTTTTGGTCTCTAATCAAAACCCCTGACATCAAGCAGGCATCAAGGAAGTGGTGTAGTTAATGGTGTAAGCATCCATGTTTGGAACAGCAAGTGTGCATACACTGCACAGTTTAGTTTCAAGCTCATTCCTGAGCTTGAGTGCACCCTCAGCAAGTTCACTGATGACACCAGGCTGTGTGGTGCAGCCAACACACTGGAGGGACAGGATGCCATCCAGAGGGACCTGGACAGGCTGGACAGGTGGGTCAATGCAAACCTCTTGAAGTTCAGCAGAGTGAGCACAAAGTCCTGTGGCTGGGTTGTGGCAATCCCAGGCACGCTCACAGCTGGGCAGAAGTGACTGAGAGCAGCCCTGAGGAGAAAGACTTGGGGGCGGTGGTTGATGAAAAACTCCACGTGAGCTGGCAAACGTGCTCACAGCCCAGAAAGCCAAACATGTCCTGGGTTGCAGCCAAAGGAATGTGGGCAGCAGGTCGAAGGAGGGGATTTTGCCCCTTTACTCTGCTCTTGTGAGACCCCACTTGGAGTGCTGTGTACAGTTCTGGTGTCCCCAGTATAAGAAGGGCATGGAACTGATGGAGCAAGTCCAGAGGAGGCCATGAGGTTGATAAGAGGACTGGAGCACCTCCCCTACAAAGACAGGCCGAGAAAATCTGGGCTGGTCAGCCTGGAGAATAGAAGGTTGCATGGAGAACTCACAGCAACCTTCCAGTACCTGAACGGGGCCTACAGGGAAGCCACAGAGAGGTTCTTTGTCAGAAATTGTAGTGATAGGACAAAGAGCAATGGGTACAAACTGAAAGAGGGGAAGTCTGGGTTAGGTATTAGGAAGAAATTCTTTAGTGTGAGGTAGTGAGACACTGTAACAGGTTGTCCAGGGAGATTTTGGATTTTCTGACCCTGGCAGTGTTCAAAGCCAGGTGAGTTAAGGCCTTAAACAAATTGGTCTAGTGCAAAGTGTCCCTGCCCACGACAGGAGGGGTTGAGGTTCGATGATCTTTTAGGTCCACTTCAAGCCTTTTACACATGATTCTGAGAAAGAATTCCTGTACCAGATACAGGGTAGCCATGGCAATGACACTCTGCTTAACCTAATTAACCATGATTAAGGCAGGCTATATGAGCCCAGACAGAGCTCTGTATAATACAGCTGTAATATTTGCAAGACCTGAAGAAATTCTACTGCTTCTGTACTCGGCCATATACATGCATTGCCAAGACTGCATTAAATCAAATCCAAGAGCAATCTGATACTGCCTTTTTCACTCAAAAATGAAGTTTATCACTTCTCAGGCTTAGATTACCCAGTGACAAATACGAAGTCATCACAGAGCATCAAATAAAGAACTCATATTATATACATCCTTCTGAAAAATGCTCCATATGACAAAGCTCTATCTCATCAATTGTCTACCTCAAACCAATAAGTGCACATAGGGAGATGCTCCAGGATGAGAAAAAATACATTGAGGAAATTTTTCATTAACAACTATCAGGTAATTAACATTTTGATTAACCAAAATATAAGAATGAACAACTTCTGATATGCTTCCAAATCCAAAAACCAGTCACGCCATTTAAGCTCCATTTAGTGCTCATGGACAAACTTACTCACATTGATGCACCTGTGACACGATAAAAATCAGAGAGAAGTAAGACTAAACCATGCCACACATCAAGAGTGAAATGAGATTCCATTTTGAAAGGCTAACCAGTCACTCCCCTTTTCCATCTATTTCTGACTTGCTTCTTGTACACAGCTAAAGCTCCAGCAAAAAAGAAGAGTAGCTGATTCTAAGAGAGTATTTTCAAAGGATGCTTTTATTCTTTGACTAAAGAGTCAGATTTTAAAATTATTTTTAAGTAAAGTGCACTTTTTCTTCAGAAAATGGAGGATAAAGTCAGCACATACAGTGGGACATATCTGAACAGACATAAGGAATGTGTTTCTGCTTACATCTGAATCTTTTGCATTCTCACGAATCACAAGGGAGCACAGACTACATATGGTACAGAACCACCTTAACTACAAAATGAATTAAAAATAAATATAAAAATTGTTCTTCCAGCTTTGGATAATTTTTCCTCATTTAGCTAACCAAACTACAGACCTACATTAGGTCATTGAAACACTACTGCTATTGTTAATGGCAAATATAAATCTCTAAGAATAAACGAAATAAACATTACAGCAAATATTCCTCTGTGACTTTCTGAATCCTTAAGACATTACTGAACCACATGTGTGAAGGAGAACACATGACAGCATGTGTTGAGTAAAGACTAGAAGACTCAAGCTGGAAGAAAAACTGCCATACAAACATTACCAAAAATTCAATAGAAACTATTTGCTACGCCATTTTCCTTACCCCCTGAGCTTTCACTGGAATTTGTTTGTGGCACAGTGACTTCAGAAGCCTGTGTGTTGGTCACAGATGCTGCTGTTACAGCTGGCGCAGGACTGCTTCTGCTAAAAAGAGAAAAATTATGGAATGCTATGAAGACATTAGTAAAACTATGGTGTTACGTGATCTGCCTTTCATCACATCATATGTGTTACCAGTAATCACAGCTGGAATTTTACCTACATTACAGAGCAAACTTATGCCAGTAAAATGGTAAAAGTGAGCATTGGCAATCTACTATCAAACTCAAGCAATGGAAGCTATTTCAAACATTTAATTTAAATCACTCAATGACAGCTTTGAGACAAGAAAAAGCCTGTATTTGAAAGACAGGCAAAAATCAAGGCAGTGTCCACCCAAATAATGTGCACAGGAAAACACAGCAATTATTTACTGAAGGATGAAACAAAACCAGTGTGGAAGGACTTAGAACAAAAAGTTTGTTTTTAATTTACACACACTGTTACAATGATGATTTCAGCCTAAAATCATCCCAAACAAAGGCCTGGGGCTTCAAGCGACCAACCACAAAAATGATCCTTTTTCTATCTTCAAGAAATTGGGAAGCACTGTGTGTCTAAAATCAGCCAAGGGCAATTTCCACTTCACCTGTGACATCCTAGATAACACAGACTTATTTCAATAGCACAGATAATGGTATCAACTACTGTTAACCATTTCCCAAGGAAGACTAACTGAAACCATTTGCCAAAAAGACTAAGTCAGGTATTTTACCCTACACAACATCCTATAATACATGTGTAATACTGCTGAAGTGCACGAGATTGATGATAACTCCTATGTATATCAAAGAGATGAATATGAGACTCTTGAAAGAAGAGAGTGGGCTCATTTTTTGCGGCAAATTAAAGTTAACCTTGAGTTAAGGTTGGAAAAGACTTAATACAGAAAGTTAATATTAAGAAAACTTTAATATATTGAAACTACAGTGGGAAATTATGTTCCTAAGCCTAATTTGCATAGGTATCATCAGTAACAGCAGTACCACTACTGATTTCCGAGACAAAAAATCTAAACCTCTCTACTGTCTCACACTTGGATCCAAAGCTCACAAAATACCTGCTCACCCTCACAACTATCTACTCACTACTTCTCATAGCCTCCTACTGCAGGGCCCAAATTTTTTGATCATTGTGTTCTTCTAAGCATTTTTACCCTACTTTATAATTCCTCATCTCAAGTCCAGCGCCATGCTCCCTATCCCCCAAATTTTGCCCTAATGCTCAAACTGAAATAAGAGCATTTACAACCTCCATCCAATTTGGAACATTCCCACCTTGGTAATGGTGGTGTCACATTTGTGCGGTATTTGCCATGTGCTTAAAGTGAGTAATTCAGGAAGAGAGAACAGCAACAAGACTGAAAGTCTTCATTACCCCTGAGAACTTCCGGAACTGTTCAATGGACTTGTCTTCATAGCACTGGTAGGTGAAGGCACAGATGTGCTGTTATCACTGTCCATAGACAAGTCTAGGCTGCTGTCATTCAGAGCTGTCAACCTAATCCCTTCTGTTGAGTGCTGCAAGCCACAAGGCAAAGGAAAATTCTGTTAGTCTAATCAAAGGTTTAAAAATCAACATAAATTCAAGTTATTTCAAAATGCAAACTAAAATGGACAATTTTCAAATCCCTTTACATGTAAATAATCCACTATCCTTTCACTACAAGCATTTACATTTTCATGTTCACAACTCTGGTACAGATTTGTCTGAACCAGTCATGTTCAAAAACAAACTGTTCTAACTGTTACTGTATGTAATGACTATATTTTCAGCTTTATTTCAAATTTCTTTGGTCTTGTGGACTTAGAAATATTTTCATTAACTTTAAAGTAACTAATGTACATCAAAACAAACTAACATACATAAAAAGAATGCAGAGGATTTGGACTTAGACCGTTGAGAAGAAAAACCCTTTTCTGACATAGTACTACTACTTAAAGAGATGTATTTTTACATTGTTCTCTGAAACAGATCTACAGCTGCTGTCAATAAACACTTCCTAGTCCCTAAAACAGCATTCAATATGAAACAGCTACAGAAATAAAGCATGTTATTCAGCTATAATTAAAACAGAATATGTAGCGGTGGTTTAGCTACTAAAAAATCCAAGCAAACCTGTATTGCTCTCAGATTAAGCTAATACAAAGCAGGAGGGATTTTGAAACAGACTGAATTGCTCAATTCAAAGTTCCACCCCTTTTTCCTGACTCCACTAAAATTAAACAATAATACAATGCAGCATCTTAATTAAAAACTAATGCTACCATTCTCAGATATGGCCACAGGTAAACTATCCAGTCAGACAAGTTACTATCCACATTGCTGATGTTCTGAGAAATGTATTAGATTTAGTGCACCTAATACTGCTACACTCAAATGAGATTGCTTGCAGATAAAATTAAGATCTCAAAATGTGATTATAATTCTTTGATTAGTAAACCTAAAAATCTAAGTAAACCTAAATTAGTAAACCAAAAAATCAAAAATTTGAGAGCAATGGCACTTTCATTGCTCTCAAATATTAGTGAAGTGTACCTTTTTCTTTTTCTGAAGCACGTGATTAGGTAGCAGTTGGTGAAGTTGTCTACGTTTCACATGCCTTGCAGCAATCTTCATATCCATCTCAAACATCTTGCTGTTTATTGCTTGCCTATAAACTACACAATTAGAATAACATTAAGATATACTGAAGCATTCGGCAAAGTCCACTTACTTGCCCAGGCAGAAACAATTTGCATTTCAGAGCACTTATTACCCTCAAGAATAAGAATAATGTTTCCTTGTTCTGGAGGAAGAAAGGGAACTGCCTACCATGCCAGCACTGATAGTACAAACACAAACATTAGTTTGGAAACAGGTGACCTGTTTTTCAAGAAAAATGTCTTGCATCTACACAGTTCTCTGTATTTTTAACAAGCTTTAACTGTAAGAGCTCTGAAGCAAACTCTTCCTTTCATCTCAAAGGGACTAAAGATAGCAATAAAATTTTCTTATAAGAATTACAGCATTTACATAAAATTATTTTCTCTGCAAGTGATTTTATTTTTGCAGCCCCTGAAACAAATGGGTTTTAATTCAGGATTTAAGTATTCTAATTACTCTGGCAACTCACACACCACTGCATTTTTATACAAAAGTAATTTATGTTTGGATTTTTTCTGTTTTGTTGGACTTTTTTGTTGCTTTGGTTTTTGTTTGGTTTTTTTTTTTTTCAATTTTGTATGGTCGTTTTGGTGGTTTTGTTTTGATTGATTTATGTTTAATTTTGTCTAGTGTAACAAGTTATTTCTCTTCACCTCAGAACATTTGCTTCTGGTAAGTCACCATGCTACAAGTACATGTACATAGTACAAGAACTGTGCTGGAAGCCAGGATGCTGGGTTCAAGTAAAGACAAGTAAAAATTAAATTCTTTCACACTGTCTCCACAACATTGAACAAAAGCTGGGGCAGATATATGAAGAAAAAATGGTTCTGTAGCTCTTCAATACAAAAACTCAAGAGGTATTCTCACATTCACTGTCTACTCCACAAACATGAAGGAATCTCACTGAATAAGCTGGGAACAGGCAATTAAAAAGGTGTTAAGAGAGAGGAACACAAAGAGCTCAATGAATACTCAATATCACAGCAAGAACTACACTACTTCTTGGTATTGAGGAAGCTCATAAAGCCCCTCTGTAAAAAATTATACAGGTTACAGCTCAAGTAGAAGCATGCTCAATGAAACCAGACATGGTTAAAGCACTCCATATTCCTGACATTAGGTCTTATCAAAGTTTCCATACAAGGAAAAACCTAGATCACTCCATGTCTCTCTTCCTCCCCTTGCTCCCGCTAAAAAGCAAGCCATTCTTTAATTTCATCCTGGAAAATAGTTACTTTTGATAACATCTTAGGATTTATTCCAAAAGACAGGGTAAAGAAGTCCTTAGGATGCATTAAAAACAATGAAGACAGACCCACACTAATTTCAGATAACCAAAAAAACCCTTAACACACAAACAGAAATTTTTTACTAGATTGTTACTTCTGGAAGCATATTCACAAATCAGAAACTCTGCATCACAGTTTGTAAGGATCTTGATGAAATGCTACTCCACTTATAAGTGCATATATTCAGACAAACTTCAGGAATGTAGTGCTAATAAACCACATCAAAAATTTTAAGTACAAGTTTAGTCTTCTCATACGAAAAATTTCTGACAAGTATACTACTGAAATATCTGTTTATAAACAATTAAAGACCTGAGAAACTAACTTCTGAACTCCTTCACTCCTTCAAAGCAGCAGCCAAGGCATTGTCTTTTCTAAATTCTCAAAAATTAGAATGATGTTCCTATAGTTTCTCCTTCATCATTAATAATTACAAGAAATATTTCAATTCTCAAGAAAGAGATGCCCCTCTGCAGCTATACATAACCATGAACAACTTGGAAACCTTGGCATGATTTGCAAATATGCCTATATATTTATTGCATTCACAGGTGTGAGGTGGAAGGGGCATCAAGGTGTTCAATTCCCTTGCTTCCTCAGACTGAGTCTTAGAAATTCAGAGACCACGACTGCATTAGCTAACACTTGAACCTACTCCTTCAAGTCTGTAAACTCAGAACACTTGAGCCTCAACTGTTGTTTGTTTAAAAAAATAACAACCCGCAAATTTATTAGATAAATCTGTCAAAGCCACTATTACTGACACTCAGGTGTCACACTCCACAGCTGTTACCAATTCTTTGCTTACAACATTTCCTATATCTGTACTAAGATATTTTTGTGAATCAAAAAGTAAACATCAGAAAGTCAAAAAGCTCTCTTCCACTGAATGTGGGACATGAAAGTAAAGGTTACTGAATCAATTATCTAGTATGAAACATCATGGAGTAAAAGACATTTTGTTAATCCACTGATAAATTTAGTTCCACCAAGTAACAAAAATATTTCAACTACACTCAAAATTGAGGTTAAGCTTGCTAGCTCGCATATGGTAACTAATTCATCTGTTTAATAAAGATTACAAAATAATGTACCACATTTTAGTGGGACCTGCAAGATGTGTATAATTTTTATCACTTTTAATGAGAACAAACTGAAAGTGATTAGTCTGAAGTGTTTAGGAGCATTAAAACTCATTGAAGATGTGTTTCATTAAATAAAACCCCTAACTCCTCAGCTGAAACCGTCTGTGTAGATACAATTCTACTATTACTATGAGCATTATGAATAAAGACTACATTTTGAGCAAAGTCAGTAACTTCAACAAATTTATTAATACCAGAACACCTAGAAAGTAAAACTCACCTGTGTCTGTAAAAGACTGAATGTCGTAGGTAAGATCAACACTTAAATTTTCAGAGTTTTCCGTTTTCTTAAACACCAACCCAATCACCCACATTGTACGGTATTCTTCCCTGGAAAATTTTATGTAAAACAGTCATGTAATACTGTCAGAATTAAATAGTTTAATAAGTTATTTGTTGCAATAGACAACAGTTGTACATTTCAGCTCCAGTGGCAACAGGAAACTGGACACGGAAAGGCAAAAGCCAAAGCTGACTAACAATATTCCTTTTTCATTCACAATATAAACATCATTAAACACTACACATTTACCTGCAGCAAATGAACTAAGATCATCAGCACATTACTCCATTCAACTGTGCTCCCGTATAGATTCTCTCATGTAGTTACTAGCATGAGAGTAACCAGCTCTCAACCAGCCATAGCAACTATAAAGGCACTGAAAGTAATTAGAATCTATTACCCAGCTAAGCAACTTCCATTTTGCAACCCAAATGTGTCCTCATTGCTCAATTTTCTTAGCTGTAACTGATCACAAACTGCAGTTTTCAGTTAATACCCTCCCTTTGACAGCTCCCCTTCATATGGGATGGAGAAAGAATGTCCTTTGCATACGCTGGGAAGACAACCTTTACTAGAAGTGTTGCCTGCATCAAGTCCTCTGAAATAAGAGCTAATTGGAGCCCCTGATTACGCAGGCAGTTGTGGCTATACCCTAAAATGGTGCTGAGGAGGTACTGCCTGCTTTTGTACAATTTTACTCAGAACATGCATGTAACAATTATATAACCTCATAAAAAAAGAGAAGTAGCCCCATACTGTACTTGAAGCAGTTAATGTGTGGAAAATACCCTGTGCAAGGCTAACAAGGCTTTTCACATACCCCAGTAAGGACAAATATCTCTCCCATTCTCACACCTCACACAAAAATATTATTCCTTACAAATTAATTACAATGCTATCTTGAAATAAAGTCTTAAAAGAATTTTCAGCCCCCACACACCTGCAATCGCTGTTTTGAGGGGGGGAGGAAATAGTCAAAAAATATTTAAAATCCTCAACAATCTGAAGCACTTGGTATTCTCTCCACTGTTTCCACAACCTGACAAATTCTAACCACAGTCATTATGATTCAAGGATATTCATCCCAACTGCTAAATTTTGTAACATTAAATGAACTTAGTTACTCAAGAGCTCTGTTCTACAATGCCTGATGTTCTCCCAGATTCTCAGTGCTTCCTCACAATTAAAACAGCATCAACTAAGTAGCAGTAACTTATACAGGTTGGCAGGAAATTATGCAATTAATACAATTATTAACAAAAATAAATTTCCCCTTATTTTCTGACTTATAGACATTCTTATACAGAATTAAAGAGTACCTAATTTCACAAATAGTACTTAAGAAGAGCTGAGCATCGTTTGTTTGTCTTTAGGTGTTGTCATTAAAAATTAATCCCTTTAAGATTCTATAAAAATGTCCATTTATTTATTAATGAGATTGTATTTTAGTTAAATTAGCTTCTCCTTACTGAATGAAGAAAATGGGTTTGCTTACTTGTCAGGATTCTCCTTGGGTGCTGGGAATGACTGTGGATTCACATGAGCCAGTGTAATGAATTCATTCTTCTCCAGGTTTCCAACTAGAATACGGATTTTTGATTCCACCAAGCCCACCCTGTATAAATGTCATTTATTAGCAAGATCTCATTAACTGGAAATAATAGAAGTATCTAACATCATGTATCAGGATAAAATCCTCAACATTCTCCTTATACTAATACTTGAGACTTCTAATGAAATAGCGGACGTCAGATTAATTCAGACCAATAATTTCAGTTAAGGCATTACAAAAGCTGACAAGGAAAGCTTAAGAATGCCCTGCAGCTCTCTCTGCAGCCTGATTTTACAAATGGAATTAAATACAAGACATTACAAATCAAGTAAAAGGCAATTGAAAGAACCACCAACATATTTATCCAATATTCTTCTGGCTTCAGATGATGAATTTTAGAGGTGAAGAAATTCCCAATACCTGCCCATCTTAAAATTTCACTAATAAAAGAGAGCAGAAACATGGGAAAGGGGATTTTTTGTCTGGAGAAACAGCATTTCAAGTGATTGAAAACATATCTCCTCACACTGCTTATTAAAAAAAGTGCACAAGGCATTTGTAAAGCAAACCTGAGACTGCTGTTGAAAAAATTCAAGCAACACCCTTCACTCTCCAGATTTTCATTTTTACTGTTTTTTTTCATAACTCTACAATCTTTATCCATTTAACTTTGAAACGCTGAAGCTCCACTTTCATTTGTTAAGAAGACGCCTGATACACTAGATACTCCCTTGTGTCCAAGGCTGATGGTGGGGGGGAAGGAAGGTGTTTTTGTTCTTTGAGGGGGGGGCAGGGGTGGGGGGAGAGTTGTTTTGGTTTTTTTAAATCTCAGGGATTACTCACCATTCTAGTCGCTGTTTTTCTGTCGGTGCACTTGCTAGAAGTACAATATAATGCCTTTGGAGATAAAGACAATATGCTATTCTATATGTATTTCTAAAACTAGACATTCAAACCTTAATATTAAAACTTTGCAGTCAACTCTACATTGTAAAATACAGATTATTAGCTTAAATATATACCTTACATTAAATTAGGCTTTGTTAATTAGAAAAAGGGGCTGTGTCCCAAGTGTATGACTAACAGACTTCAAAACATTTTGGAGGTTAGGGCCATTTGCAATTCCACTGTAATACCAGTAACCTTAATAAAAGGTTAGGAATGTAGCACCAGTTGAAATATTTCAGTACCTGATGAGATCAGGGATTTAGCTGACTACAAATCAAGAGAAAAGCTGTTCACAACTACCTTTACATGTCAGCTGTCTTAGTTGCAACATTATTTCTGAATAGTGAGAAGAGTGGTTAGCACATACACATTTGTTCAAAATCCGAAGTAACGCTATAAAATGTGGATTAAAAATTTTGTGCCTGCATTTTGGAATTCTCTGAATACACTTATCTGACATTTCATAAGGAATGTTTCCTCTGGTGATAATTCTTAAACTCTCAATTATTTTCCAGGATATTCAGTGTATACCCATCGTAAGTAGATTTCAAACAGACCGTATACAAAACAGGAATGGTATCTTTAAACAAAGAAGCCCAAGGACAGCAGAATAGGAAAAGATTACTTTTAACTTGAGGTCCTAATGAGGGTGCTGATGCAATCTCACATGCTTACAGGCAGGTTTTTCAGAAGCTTAGCTGGGAAGTCTTTAACATCCCAAGTCATCCAATGCTGCACTACTCTATACAGATATGGCATGCCTTCACAGCAGGATTTAAAGAACAGCAGTAACACAAGAGACTAGTCTCTAGTGTATAGCTCATGGAGAGGAAAGCAAGGTCAATGACACTGGAAAACTATGGTACAGAGTCCTCTGGAGCCACAGGCCTTCAAATCACAACAGCAAATCCAAATCAACAGATCAAATTAGCAACTACGTTTCTTTGCTTATCTTTAGGTGGCAAAAGCCAAAATCCTGCTACATGCTACAATCCTGTGATTTCAGCCAGAGAATGCCAATGAAACAAGAGAAATGCAAGGGAGAAAATTGGATAAACTTCTTCCCTGTCCTGAACAACACAGAGATAAAATAACCTATTCATCTTGCATTTTGGCAGTATTAACTGCTTCACAAGAAAATGTTATGGAAAAAGGTAACAAGAGGCCTTTAATTCTGTATGAGAAGTTACTAATTACCAATATTGGTTTATTCTAAGGAGCATTACACTTTCAGTAAGATTCCTACAACACACACATCACAAACTTGCAGAATGCTTCATTCACTAGGCACAACAATGTTTAAGAGCTTTTTGATATTTTTAACCATGTCTGAAGTGAAAAAGACAAATTTCAAACCTGCAAATATTTGAAGAAACTGATTTTCCAGCTACTTATTAAAAGCATCCCTGTGAAACAAACTCCTGAACAACTATTTAAAAAAAAAGTAATTTGGCATGTCTAAAAGCCTCAACTAGCTGGTAAGCACCTAGGAAAAAACCTAAGCCTTATTTATAAAAAAAAAATAAGTGTTGATTAACTATTTTTGCTCGGGTAGTGTTCGCTGAAAAAGAAAAAAGGATCCAATTTCTCCTCCCTCACCTACCAGCTGTTTGTGCTGAGAGGGAATTATTCTCTAGAAATTTCCTACTAGCATTTTCAATAAAATTGAATAATTTATGTTAAAAATTAAGATATCCTTAATTTTAAGAGCCCAAGGTCTCACCGCTAAATTTTGCTAAGACAAGATTTTTTATCAGTGCCTCATTCATAATTTTATCACAAAGCACACATGTAATTCAGAAGTATCTATCACTTCATTATAAAGAAGAAATGGTCTCATCTTAAGCTTCTGCCTCTCAATAGTGACTTTTAGATTCTGGGTATTATTCTGAAGTATACCAGTTTGGGATTTTGTTTGTTTGGGGACTTGGATGTTTTCGCACTGTCTTCCTTTCAGCATTCTTTTTATAAAAATAACCTAGTAGCCAGTATGCAACTGTAATACATCATTAACACAAGTATTTCTAAAAAATACCAAATTAAAGTCATATTACTTTCTAGGGGGAAAAAACCAAAACAACCCAAACAAACAAAAAACAAAACAAAAACAAAACCAAAAAGACCCACAACACCAAAAACACCAACTGAGAGCACTTGAACGTGTTAATTTCAATTTTTCTTTATTAGCTGTCTGGGAATTATACTAGAATTCAGTAAAGTCCTATGAAGCCAAGAATTTAAACCACCTTTTTAAAAGGTGTATTTATATTCTACTTACTTAGCAGAATTATCTCTTTTAACTACATAGAAAGAATATGCTAGAGCTCATTAAATGAGTGCTATTTCTCTCAAAACACTGCTCTCTTGCTCTGAAGCTATAACGATTTCATTTCTCATGCAACACTTCAAACTCACACCCATTTGAAATTCTTGTCACTTCCCTGTAAAAACCATATCTACATGTATTTTGTTGTTGCTTTCCCCTTCTAAAAATTTAAATCAAAGGGTAGATAATACATATTGCAACTCTCTAATTCCAAGTAATTCCTGACATTTTAAAAGGAATTTTTTAAAAAAGTACCTAAAACCAGATTTCTAAATTTTCCTAATTTCTAATCTGCTCCTACTATGCAGGTATGCAGTACCCTCTAGATTTCCTTAGTCACCCATCACTGAGGTTTATTTTAAACACAAACAGCAAGTCAAAAGTGCTTATGAACAACAGATATTCAGCAGCTATTTGCCATTGAGAGTGATAGGTTACTGAAGCTATGCTTTCAGAGATTAAAAGAAAAGTTTCAGAGCAAGGATCAGATGTTCTCTTATCTGGCAGAGCATTACACACTGCTATGAATTTCAGCAGAACATGCCAAGGCATCTACAGTTTAAACAGGAGAAGAGTGTGAAGAGGGGAAAATTTTTTTTCAAAATATATCTTTTAGATGGAGATCTCACCAAGAGAGCCACATTTACTGCATACAGATGACTGTATATAACTATTTACTTTGTAAACACTACTAACCAAAATTGTACAAGTATCCTACTAAGGGAAAACAGAGAAAATCCAGGGTAATTTAAATTAAAGCAGGCTTCATAATACCATTCCATACCTAAAAAATAAAATTAGAGTGAAGACATGTGCAAAACAGAAAATCTGGATATATAATGCTGAGCAAGAGAAGCTTTTACTGCTACACCTGGTAAAATGGCTTAAGCTGCTACATAAAAAAACTGCATTAAAAGAAACAAAGAAAATGTACTAGGGAACTTATCAGCAACCTCTTGAACAGAAACTGACTTAACTGAAGCCCATTTTTTACTTCAAAAAGTAATATAATTTAACAGTGTTTTTTAAAATGTTTTCGATCTTAAGCTCAAAGTAACAACATAAAAGCCATCCGAATGTCTTAAAAGTTTTCATCATGCAAAAGGTATAGAAACAAAACACAGACACATTATGAAGGTCATCAGTCTCTTTTAATGGGGGAACTGTATATTTCAATCTTGTTTAGATTAGTACAAAACCAACCAACCACCCAACACAAACAAGTGTAAAATATATTTGATCTTGATTCAAGAAAAATGGGTCTCCAATTTCAACTGAGGGCAAAGAAGATGTAGTCCATATTTTAATAATCCATATTTATTATAAAAATACAACTTTCAGCAAGTCCATATACATTTAACAAGCTTCTGCCCCACAAGCATATTACTAGAAATCCTAGAAGTGTGAATTTCAGTATTTCCCTCAGAGACATTACAAAATTAGAACAGCTAGGTGAGAGTTAATAAAGATCCAAGAGCCTTAAGCTTTAACAAAAAAAAAATCTAGTAATAACTAGTACAACTGGTAGTTAGTCAACACAATTGCAAAAATATCTTTTATTATCAGAGTAAACTGTTGACTATATTGACAGAAGAAAACACACAGTTTCAAGTACTTATTCATCTTAAGTACTGACCTTCAAAATAAGCTCTTTTAACATCTCTTTTCTTGGGAAGACCCATTTTTAGAATGCTTACTGACAGGACTAAAGAACATTTCTATTATTCAAACCAGATTACCCTTTCTCAAAGTTATTGGTAGCATACCAATTCTAGAGTTACCTGGTAACATCCTAAGGATCTGATCAGGGACTAACTGGTTTCTAAAATACAGGTTTAAGACACAAAAAAGCACCTGAGGAGATGATATACTTTCCAAGAGAGGGGACAGCAATGTATTTTTCCCACACTACAGAAAAATCCTTACAAAACACTTTCTGGACTGCTAATGTATGTATATTTATGATTCTGTGCTACAGAGCATTATGAGGTAGTTCAACTGATAAACTTAAAATATTCTGCCATGCCATAAAATACATACTTGTACTTCTGAAAGAAGTTTGGAGCTTCAAAAAGTTTGGACCACTCTGCCTTACTCAGCAAAATTTCATCTGTGATAGCAAGACCTAAATTATAAAAAAAAAAAAAATTTAAACTCTTTTTTTAATACAGTTTAGTATCCAGAGTAAAGACAGTTTATTAACTTAGCAAAAACTTCTATGAATTATTTCCTCCCTTCAAATTCACAGCAATTTATCAACAAGATTTATAATTCAGTCATACTTTCATTGGTCATTAGTTAACCAAACCATATTATTAAAAAAACTCATTATCTGTGTAGAAATGTATGCTAATTGATCAGACTGATTATTTCACATATTTTTCCTCTGTGGTGTAACACAGCTCCATTTAGTTTTTTGCATATGCCACGCTACCTACTCGGTTCAAAGACAACAGATCTTTTTCCTTATAGCATTTGAATCACTTCTTGTGCAAGGCATTTCACAAAGCCAAGAAACAGTGAGACAATAAGGTACTGCTCTGAGAAAGCTACATGTAGTTACTCCATGCATCAAATCTACTTGCTTTAAAAACATCTTCTCTTCTCTGCTAGAATTGTTCAAGCACATCTTGGATAAATCCAGAGAACTCATCTTCAAGAGAAGATATTGCCTTATATTAGGCCTAGAAACAGGCATCAGACAGAAATACTATTGCTAATCCTTCATGTAACATGACACAATCCAAGCCATTAAATAAAGTTATTACACCATTAGTTCTAATTTTCAGGGCACAAGGCATTCTCTTGCATTACCCTCAGTTTCTAAGAGTGAAGGACAGACCTGCAGAAGGATCTACTAAGTTTGCAGTGTTAAGCAACATTAAGTGTAACAGGCCAAGTTCTACCTCCCTCAAAACAGTCTGGTGTCAATAAGCTTAACATCCACCCACCTCCCTCTTTCAAAGCATACCCAATGAAACTATTTTAAATTTGTCTCAAAACATCTATATAGAGAGCGTAAGATGATACTTACCTTGTTTAAATTCCTCAACCATGACCATCCGTGTGGAAACGGACACATTGTACGTAGAGTTCTGCTGTGGGTATGCTGGTGTAATTATAGGCATAAGATGGTACCTATCACTGGGGTTTACCTACATATAACAACAGCCAATCAGTTTTCTTCAAGCATACACATAAGTTAACAAATTTGGATTTCTCCCTTTACTACAACTAAGTCTTAAGTTCTAAGAGACCTTAGTTTGTGGACCAAGAGTACAGAGAAAGCTTAGAAAACAAGAATAATGCTTTCACAAAGGACATCTTTCTGAACAACAGTGATGTGGGAGGGCTGTAACCTATCAGCACATCAAGATCAAGTTGCAGGCATTTCTACATCCAGAAATGCCAACCAAACAGAACAATTTCCCCCTTTAATAGAAATTGGTTTGTGATCACATGAAACCAAGGACACCTCATCACCATATGAGCACCTTCTGTAGAATGACTGTCTTCGGACCTCGTGAAAGGTATTTTATACTTTATTTCTGTAACACTACTGAAAACTAAGAGCCATTTTAAGAAAAGAGGCTCTGTGCAACCTGACAAGCATCACTTGCATTAATGTACTTTTATTTAACAGCAGACAGGGTAACAAAAAAGAAAGGACACAACATATACACACAAATTACATTAAAATACTATTAAGGTAACAATCCTGTAGAAGGCAAATAAAAGATAAACACCTGCCATTATCTTAGCCCACTTCGATCAGCTACTACAACAGTTCCTGTCACACACTGACCTCAATCCACCTATCTCAGGAATAACAGACTCAAGAATGTGTTTTCAACTATTTCACATATTTAAATGTGAACTTTTGTCAATCAGAAAAAACAGATTTGAAGTGCAAAGAGGAATACAAATCATCCTCTGATGCTTACACTATTCATCAAAATAAAGATTAGTTGAGTATCAACTGTTCTACCATTGACAAAACAGCATTGAGCACACTCGTGTTATGTCCTATTGAAAGCCCACAGTGGGAGCCACGCATCTGCTGCAAGCTGTTTCACTGACTACCTGAAGGACAATCATGTCCAGTGTCCTTAATGTAAGTGCTACAAAGACGGAGATCAAGTATTATAAACAATACACAAAACAACTAAAAGACTTCAAGTTATGATCTTCTTAGATGCAAGATGAAAAGACACTTTACTACAACTGCATCCAAGCCTATCCAGCTGTAACTTGCACTGAGGTGAATTCAAGATACTTGCAAAAGCAACAGGCTTTAAATAATAAGCAAACTATTAAGATTAGTAATTTTCCAAAAATAGATTACTTTAAGACATATAACTATTTATGCTGAATTTTTATTAAGCTCACTTATTGCAAAAAATGGGAGAAAAAGTACATTGTTTAGCAAGTGTGCTTCAAGCAGTCAATTCAGAAAATTAGAATTGTTCTATAGAATATAATTTGTTCTATACTCAGGAGAATTAGAGGTTACTTACGAAGATATAACACCACAACATTAAGTTCAATAAACCCAAAATAAAGTTCACCTAGAATTTTTTAAGCAACCAAATTTATTGTACAGTGTGACTTAGAGGGGAAAAAATAACACACTAACCCTTGGGTCCCATACAGGCAAATTAAGATTGCATTCTTCTGGCTGTTTCAATAGCACTGGATTTGGCCATTCCCTGTTCAAAAAGATTGTAGCACTGAATAAGACTATTGGATACAACCATGTATGTTACACAAACAACACTTTTGAATGTGATCCTTCTTAAATCTGCTCACAAAAAAAAGCACCATTTCCTCACGACTAGGCTGGTCTAACTGGGGTTGTTTAAATAAACTGTATTGCTGAACTACAACGCAACTGCAATCAGCTTCTCCAGGGCATCAGAACAAGGAATCTTCTGTAGTCTTGAAGGTTTATAACCACTGGTTTGGGTAACTAATTTAAACTCCTCTAAATTCTTCCTGAAATATACCAATCAAAGAGAAATTCCTCTGTGAAGATTGACATTGGGTCCATCTTCAAGCTAGCTGTTTCATGGACAAACTACAGAACAAACAGCCAGCACAATTACAGCACACAGCATTATTACAAATCACATGTATTAAAAGAAAACCATAATCAAGAGAGAAAGAAACCTTGTTGAATTAAACACTAAAAAGTAACACTTGTTCTTCAAGTCATCTTACCCCCTGAACAAAAGTTACCTTCCAATAAAGAGCAGAAGTCAGTTAATCTCTTGGAATTTGTAAATTATGCTCCTATGCTATGCATGTACAAACTGGAGAGGAGTCCAAGAAAGACGTTAAACAGAGATTGCAACCAATTCCCCTCTACTACCTTAGTGTGGCAAAGTATTATTAAATACTACATACCTCAAGAAGGGTATAAAGCCTATGAATACAAGACAGTGAAAGTGTGCAAACTATCTTCACATTAAGAAGACACTGTATTTGGAGTAAAGCAACACCTTGGTAAATGATTCTTAAAGTCTGTCAGTGTCTAATGAAGAATATAGGTATCCAAACATGGACTTTCAAGCAAAACAGTATTCATTCGTAATCTGAAAAGTTCACTTTTGCCCCATTTGTTCTAAATTTACTTGGAATGTTCCCGTCAGAGTTTTTCAAACCATCTTTCTGAGCTAACTAGCTCAATCAAGGGTATGAAATGGCATCTAATTTCAGAAACACCTACCACTCCACACTGACAAGATGAAAACCCAGATTTTTGCCATTGGTTCTCTTAAAATGCATTTAAGCTATGTGCCTAAACCAGATACTGGCATACCTCCTTTATCCATTATCCTGTTATCTGAATATTAAAAGACTTTAAATTTTGGGGTATATGCTGTTATTTTGTACTATGTAAGTATTTTATCTGGAGAGTATTGTTGAATTACAAAAAAATACTTGAGAAAATTTTAATTAAAAACTGTGTGGTTTTGGTTTGGGTATTCTAAAAACAAGACATGTTGGATGACTTACTGAAAAACTAAGCTGACAATTTCTGGTGACAAGAACAACGCTTCTAATTTATCTTAATCTGGTAACAGCTGAAATGGTACCATAAAAACAGGACTAAAATTTAGTGTCTACAAACAATTTTATTTTAGTTTAATCTAAATTAAAAACAAACCAAAAAAAAACAAACAAACAAAAAAAAACCCAAAAAAACAAAAAAACATACCATTTAGAAAATACCAAGAAAAATTTATGTACAAGAGTTGATGCTATTGCATTTGGATAAAGCTGGCAAGTTCTTGCTACTAGCATAGCCCAGGACACACCGCCAAGGAAACCTAGTATATTGGAATAGATGTTGTGGCCTGTGGATCAAGAAGGAAAGAGACAAAAGGAGAGAGATGTCAGTAACCAGAAGAGGTACTGAAAACTTCACCAATTTTGGAATAAAACTGCTTACGTTTTGCCCACAATTTGATAGCTCTCAGTGTTAACCTGAAGTTGTCAATGTTTGGTACTAGATGCAGAATTTCATCGGTTACCCGGCAACCTGAAAAAGAAAGAACTAATTACAGTTACTGCTTCCAGAGTTTTTTGCTTGCTTATCCTCCCTCACCGTCAACAATATGAAACTTTTTAGATAAGCATGCTGGAAACTCATTTCATATTCTGATCACTTTGTTTTGGATTAGAAAGCCTATATGTTTTCATGTGCCTTTTTTCATTTTTAGTGTTTTATAGCAACACTCAGGTAATCAATTCATGAGCGCATGACTACAGCTTGGACTGCTACTTGATATTTTTGTTAGTAATGAACTATGCAAGCTGTTGAAGAAAAAAACAACTTCTGCTGTTATATGAGTATATGCAGTATATCATGGAATGAGCAGGCAAACTAAAAGAAGTATAAGCCTTCATGAACCTACAGAAAACCTGCCAGCCATAGGTCAAAGCTTTTAAGAACAGACTAAAAAGAACACTTTTTAAACATATTAGCTGTACTGCTACTCTGATGGCATATTTTCAGACTGTAACATTATAGATAGCAATATTAACTGCTTGATTTTAGCGGGTTCATAATAAAAGTAAGTAGCACTTCATTGTTAATAAGTAGCTGCAGAGAGCTGTTCGCAAGGGAATAGTATTATCTAAGACTACTTTTGAAGTAAGAAGCAACTACAAATTCTAGAGGGAATTTGACAAAACAGTTTCAGTGGCTGTGATGATCTCAAATTATCAAGTTTTTAGCTTGTAACAACAATCAGTATTCCTCATGCAAACATGCTCCTCTTCCTCATCAAGCTGCAGCCAGGCTGAAGCCCCTGCCATCCTGTACATAAATAACCATTTTTAAAGCAAAGGTATTATAGAGAAGTTAAGGGTTACACAAGCTAGTAAGCTACTAAAGAACTGACCTCAAACTGTCACCATTTTGATATCTCCAATTTATCACTGAAGCAATTTCATGTATGTTTATGCAAATACAAATTTAAAAACAAACACATCTTTATTGACAGAAATAGATAATGCTCCACACAAGTCTTGCAAGTCCCACTAATTTCTACAACCATATATCAAACAAATGAGAAAAAAAAAAAATCATAAATAGTCTGGCCAACAAACAACAACCCTTCTCTCCAGAAAGATAAACGAAACTGGCAATGATTTTATTTCCAGATATGAAGTTGCTGCATTTTCAGTCAAATCCACAATTACTGTATCTAAGAACCTAAGACAGTTATTTAAAGATGAGACAAGTTGATATACAAAGCAGTATATACATACCATTAAGACTTCGTATGCATCTAATGTCTAAATTTTTAAGTAGGCTGTCGTCTCGTAGATCTAAGTCCTCAGGAATAGTTTGCAGTGCTAATCTTGCAAACAAAATATCAATCTTAAGAACAAAAAAAGAGGTAAGACATTAGAAAACTGTTCTTTCTTCTGTAGTATTCTGTAAGTCATTTTCATCAAGTTTACTAATAGCAGTCTTGCTAGCACAAGGAATCCCTTTTAAAAATACATACTAAAATCCTTCACAGACACTTAAAGATGCTTCCTCTATCTTACTTTTCCAAGAGGATAAAAATACACATTTAGATTAATATACAACCAGCACACACACAAAAACTATGCTGACTCCCAGCGGAAATAAAATCATTTAGGAACAAGCATCACTTTTAGGTCAAGAATACAAAATCCTACCAACATCAGAACACATCATGAAAACATAAACCCTGGTTTTAACCTAAATATTCTCCAATATTCTAGAGAAGAATTCTAGAGACAGCTGAGGGGAGTCCTCACTGCATCCCCTCAGGAGGATGTTGAAGATGACAAAGGGGCAGGTATGGATTTCTTCACTCTCGTAACCAGTGACAGGACTCAAAGAAACAGCATAAAGCTGAGCCAGGGGAGGCTTATATTACATACGAAGGAAAGTTTTTTCACCGAGAGGGTGGTTGGGCACTGAAACAGGCTCCCCACGTCAGTGATCACAACCCCAAGCCAAGAGTTCAAGAAGCATTTGGAAAACCCTCTCAGGCTCATGGTGTGACTCTTATGATGACCTACAAAGGGCTAGGAATTGGACTCCAATGATCCTGATGGGTCCCTTCCAACCCAACATATTCCATGATTCCATGAAAATGACCATGGAATTACAGGAAGAGTAGGATACCTTTCCCCATCCCCTGTAAAGCATACATGTAACTAGTTCACTCTGTGTAAGACCAATGTCTATGAAGAGTCTACATACCTGATTACAGAAAACATTCTGAAAATTCAAGCTGCTGAGCAAGCGTATACATATTGAAACTATGTCCAATTTCTTTGCTAGTACTTCTGCAATACTTCAACATAACTGTTTTTCTAGGCCAAGAATATCTAAAATACCATTCAGCACTGAGTTAGTTTCACATTGCCCCACACACAAGGACACTGCAGAGTGCAGAAGTCAATTTGCCTTTCCATCAGTCAGTTGATGAGAATATCAAGTGCATATCAGCAGACTGTCTGCAAGGCAACAAAGGCACTTCACCAAATGAGGCTTTTAACCAAAGTGGTTATCACTTGACCTACAAGATGATGAAATACTGAGTAATATTGCACCAAGAACAAAACTGGTTTAGTTACATTAAAATTATTTCAGACAAAGTGAAGCTGAAGACAACTTAAAGACTTTTTGTAGGTACTTAAAACTTTACATCCATCTGTTTTAAACTATGAAGCCCTTCTCCACAGAAAAGTATTTCCAAAGTATTCAGTGCATTTTGTATTTCAAAGTCCTTAATAGCTGATCTTATCAACAGTCTGTATTACACATAGAAGTTCCTACTTGAGTCAGAAGTACTACTTCTCAGAGTAGAACAAGTTCAAAATTAACTTCAGCTTGAAATTCTGCTCTGATCTCTAGAAGGTCTAGCACCTCTAAGGATTCAAAACTCATTGACATTTATTTTCAAATAAGGAAATTAACAGCCTGTCTTATGTAACTCTGGGAGAGGTAGCTGGCAATCAAATATGAAGTAGTCTAGCCAAAGAGCAAAAAAATGAATAAAGTTGTTTATTTTAATCAAAAACATAAAACGTGCATGTAAAAAGTTATTGTCAGAAATTTTTAAAATTTTAATAACAGGATCACCACAAAACTAAAGTCCTTTACCTCAGTTCTACCTTTTGGCATGTTTTGCCTGGGTTAGAATTAGGAAAATTAAATTAAAATCTTTTGATACTGACATATGGGCACCTGACATATGGGCACAAATACAACTACCAGAAACTGTGGCCCAACAACACTGGTATATACAAAGAGTGTGCTTATGATACAAGAAAAAGAACTCTCATGCACTATCAGCAACATGAGTTAAGTCTCTGTAGTAAACCTAAGCCCATCATAAATTACCATATTGGAACAAGACGTTACTTCTTTTAGAGCAGTCTTTTTTTTTCCCCCCTATTTGGTCTTACAGTTCAAATTTCATTTATCAAAAAGGAGACACAACTCCAGCTTGAATGATAGGAGAAAAAAAAAAGGCAACATACAAAAACTGAACTGACCAGAGGACAGCTACAGCAAGTTTCAACATCTAGAATGAATACCTAAGCTATGTAAACAGTGAACAGATTATCCAGAAAACCATTCCTTAATATCCAACCTCATACAGACAGCATAAAATGGCTAACAGATACAAATTCACAGACTAGAAGAGAAGAAATTGCCAACCTTGTGTACAATACTACATCATGTCATTTGCCAGAAGATTAGCAAGGGAATTCCTTCCCCTGACTAAGCTAACCTTCTTGTACCCACCAGTTACTGGTTGACATAATCCAACTATAAGTCTCACTAACTGTATGTAAAAACAGTTCATGGTTTTGTCTTGTCACCAAGAGACGACAGTTTGACTATGTAAGCGTGTGAGAAGAATAAACAGAGTCACCATTCCGGTTTCCTTAGCAAAAATCAAATTAAACAAGTTCAGTGCTCCAAGACAGGTGATCCATCAGGCTACAGCCACCAAAACCATTGTTTTGGTCACATGTTTACCGAAAAGTTAAGGGATCAGGACAAAAGGAATACCCAGCTTGCCTTCAGCAGCACACTTTTGAGAACTAGTTAAAGACACAACTTCCTATAATGTATAATAATGAAGCAAATCTTCCATGTTTGGACAGTTAATCACTAGCAGTCAAAAAAAATTCTGAAGCCACATTATTTACGAATATAATTTCTATTAAATGTTAAGCCTAAATAATACCTATACTGGTACTCTACAAATCAGTAAACTAATCAGTACAAGTGGGTAGCAGATCCAAAAAAAACCACACAAAAAACACAACAAAAACAAAACAAAAAAAAAAAAAAAAAAAAAGAAAAAAGAAAAAAAAAAAACAAACAAAAAAACTTTAAGTCCATCAAGAAAAACGTTTCAGTCTTAAATCTCCACTTTAAATGATACAACTGAGGACTGTTGAAAAAATCTTAGATACAAACTCTGAAGAGTCACTTCAACAGCATTCCTATTAATGAATAATGACTTATTAAGATCTTAAAAACTTTGTTTTCATCACATTTTACCAAAACAGATTAAAATAGGATCTTTACCTCTATTCCATCAAAACAAAGTTTAATAACTGGGACAAAAGCTTCTTCAACAGCCTGGGGGGAAAAAAATGGCATTTTATTTTTCAGTATAGAGAACATTTATAAACAATAGCTACCAGGTCTAGACAATCACAACGAAATGTTATTTATATCAATGCTTTTCTGTTTTCAGGTTGACTTTTGTCAGCAATGTCTTTCTCCACCATTGAGAATTTATGCAGTAAGCAATGATCTACTATGTGCTGCAGCTGTCTAGGTGTCAATTATGATCCAAATTTGTACCAACCTGCTCTGATGGTGTTACCTCAAGGTCCAACCCTCTTTCTCCCTACACACAAGACATGATCAAGCATCTTTTACTCCTCACAAACATCTGTAAGTATTCCAAGCCCAAGCTATGGGGATTCTTGCTCTAAAAGGCCTATTATTTCTGCTTCTACAGTTGGTAAAAGAAACGAGAAGACTGTAACTATGCAGCCTGACATCACCTAAAGCAGCTGCAAGTTACCAGTCTCCAGAGGTCAAGCATGTTTTCAAAATGTGGTCAATAACACAGTGTTTTGATGAACAATATCACAATGAAACTATGGAACTTCACATCTACTCTGGAATCAGCTAGAACATAATTTTCCTGAACTGAGCATCTGAACTAAATGCAGATCTGCAGCACACTGTTTTAGCAAAAGTGAAGAACACTGCCTACTTCCAAGTAAGAAATACTCCGAACTGTTGGAGGATAAACTGTTCCAAGAGTGTTTCAGTTCTTACCAAGAGGAGGAGACAACACTACTGTGTGTGCTCAAACCTTAGTTAAGGTTACCTTAACATTACTGGTTGGCAGGATGGATCGATCCTAAGCAAAAATCAAATTCACAAGTCTCATACTCACTCACTACAGCAACCACTAAGAAAGCCCATGTTCCCCTAAAGATGGAGATGTACAAACTCCTAATACTAGCTGGAATTTAAAAGTATTATGACACCCTAACATAAAAGTTATTTCACTGCAGAACTACACTGAATAACGTAAATACCCTTCTGCTAAATCAACTACATTACCTGGAGTTAGTTTACAGCGAAGTTGAATGGAAATCTGAAAAACTGAATCCTCACAAATGTAGCATGTCAATTTGAAGATTACTAAATGTGTTCAGACAAAGCGTTGATAACAGCTGTTTCAGTGCATATAGTGTTACCACCAGATGTTTGCACTACATTAGTACAGTCTTCCACTACTACAAGGGAAATCATCTTTAGAAGCTAAAAATCATGCACAAGCATTTAGTAACAAGACACACTAAAAATATAGTTTCCCTTTCCAAATGAACAGTTGACAGCCAATATAAAACGTTTAGTTAATATCAACCATCATTACTGTTTATATAAGCATGAAGTTATAAAAAAAAGAAGCATAAAACCTTCATTAAAACCAAACAAGTTTGGTCCCGAACCCTGTCAGGCTAACATTTGCATTTGCATCTGCCTACTTCTAGTGAGTAAGCAGAAATTTTGCCATACTAATGCACATGCTAGGACATCATTCTGCCCTACAAATTTTTGAGTGTATCTGTTAAGTGAGAGCAGAGAAAATTCAGAAGAACCTCAATTTATTTCAACTCTTATGACAGGGTTTGCTGCAGGTTAACAAAAAATCCTTTGCTATTCTTAACAGTAAAGTTATCGTTACTTATTTAATGCATCATCTTTCACTACTGAATTTTCCTAATCCTCAAGTCAGTAAGCTGTTATCAGGTATTTCACATACCCTCAGATCTTTCACTTCTTCTTGTTGTTTTAACTTCTCATAAAATGATGTGAAAAAATCACTTCTTTCAACATGTCTTGGTGCAACACACAGGGCATCAATATCAGCACCTGAAATTGTTCATTAGCAGAAGTAAATTACTCAATATTTCACATGCATGGAATGCCAACAGTAGACATTTGTATTCATAATTAAGCAGGAAAACTTAGTTTCTCGTCATGTGGAATGGTGTTTTTTTGAAACACGAAGTCAAACCAAATGAAAAAATATTCATAGCTATTAAGTATACAGAACACATACACACACTCTTGCATCAATTGTAGAACACTAACTTTCAAAGAACATAACATGAAAATGTAAGTATATACAACTTTCTCTATCTTTAAATAATTTTCAACTTTTTTGTCTGTTTCCAATCCATGATGAAAACATAATATAGGAATATATTTCTTTTATTTAGAAAGAAGACTAGAGATGGTTAACCAAAAAAATTAAGAAATCTAACCCCACCTCAAAATACAGCAAGATCAATCATTAGCTCAAACACACGGATTTTTACAAGAAAAGGAAATGTTACCTTTTGTATGAACCCCTAATCTATAGGATCCAAACGTAAAAATCTTTCCTCCAACGTTTTCTATTACCGATTGTGGAAGATTCTAAATGGAGCAAAAAAAAATTGGTTGTTTTACCTTAACAACTTATAACAACACAAACCATTTATTTTCAAACAAGAGGAAGAATACAGCACAAAATTTACGCTGTTGAACTACAGAAATAATCTTAGTATTTACAGAAAAGACTGAGATACATTTGCCACTTGGATTATTTGTAACATTTCAACTACATTACCACCTCAAACCCGGTAATTGTTGCAGCAATTCTACATTTCAGGTGCGACAGTTTTGTAATATTACAGAGATCAAACACATTTTGTTTACCATTCAGGCATTTTAGACTGACACACAAATAGCCAATGGATTCAAATTTAGAGCAACACAAAACACAGTTTACTGTATCAGTGTTTATTACATTACTTTGAGAGACACTCGTGCCACAGCCTTTAAATAAAAGTTTGTGTTTGGGAAAGGTATTTGTTTTATGTTTAAATTGTTTAAGTACACCTACTAAACTTCCTAGTCTCTAAAAAACTGTTGAATCCACAGCACTATGGGCAAAGTGGTCTACCCTTTCATAACAGGATGTAATGTTACAATCTCAAACCCTACATGAATGTTTGATTTTTTGTCTTCTGCTGTGTAAATAAAACTATTTTGCAATGTACACGAGATGAACTTAAGCAGCTTTCAATCTTACACTGGTCACGATATTCTCAGTATTTTGTTTTCAAGGATCAAGACATATGGCAGGGCTGTCCCTGCCCATAATCTTCTTCATATATAAGTTCTCATTGCATAAGGAAAGTGTACAGAAAAACACAAAAGCAAAATATCTTAAAAAAATTAGGGGTTTCTGCTAAGAGAAAAAAAAAAATCTATAATCATGCAAATCTACAACCATTCAAGGATGTCTGGGAGCAGAAATTACTATAACCTGGCACCTGACATTAAAGAAAAAGACCACAGACCAGAAGGATGCAGGAAGTACATTTTAAGATCTAGCTCTGTTTCACAAAGGCAAATAATCTAAGCCTATAATTAATACAGTAACATATGCATTAATTTTGAGAAAAAGTCAAATTACATATATCAGTTTCTTTCTTTGACAAGGTTCTACTACAAAGGGGTAATGTTGCTTATAAACAAAAGAAACTACACAAGGATGATATTTGTTTTGAGCCCCAAATCTAAGGTTCATTCCATTTGGTACAAGAATGTATTTTGGGATAATCTTCCTACAGCACTCTTAAAATCACAATATTAGCAACTCCACGTAAAATACATCCATACCTTGCTTTCACTGATTTCCCGTATCCATTCCTTTACCAAGTTATTTAATTTTCCCAAAATCAGAATCCTATTAATAAAACAGCAGAATGATAGGTTACAAACTTAGACAAAACTAGTAGAATTTTTAAGACTGTGATCATCATTACACAGTAAGTCAACTAGACTAACATTACAGATCTAATTAGAGATCTTGTTATATATACATATATATTGAAAGAAAGTTATTCCTAAAACATTCCCACTATTTTTCACCCCTTAGTGACATTCAAGAGATTTAGGCTCCAAAAAAATGAAAGCATGCAAGGCACACACACATCAATTCAACTCATTTTCAAAATAAAACTTCAATTCATATAACACATGCATCTAAAAGAACAGTGATAAGCTGAGAGGAAAATAAAACCTCTAGAAAGCTTAAAAAGAAAAAAAAAAGTTTAAGGTCCATTACAATAAAGCAGAAATGAAGGGGAAAAAGCCTCTGAAATTTAAAGGCCATTTTAATTTCTCTGTGTTTTGAGATATTACTCCTAATTGAGAAAAATTAAGCTTACAATTTCACCAGGTTTTAAGAAAGCATTTGCAGGAACACAAACACACTTGGTCTTCAACAGTCACACATGAACCTCATGACAGGACAGAAAACAGAGTATTCACTCACCTGCGTTGCAGCTCTTCTTCCTCTTCAAATACGCCATAGGGTTTTAGGGTTTCGATTAATTTCTGGGTAAGCATGCAGTCAATCTCCTTGGGGGCAGCTAAACTGATAGGTGAGGTAATGCCATAATGCTTCTGTAGTTGCTGTGTTTGTGATCCCTGGGTTGTAACGGGACTAATAAAGGCAATTAGATAAAGTTACTGACAGAAATAAAACAAAAAAAAATTATTTCTTTTCTCTAATCATAGTAGATGATGAGATACATACTAAGAAAAGAAAAATTTAAGCCTAGTGTTAGCATTTTCATCCCAAATCACTGTGTTAACATCTGTCCTAGGAAGGACACCAATAGAATTACCCTTCACCAACTCTTAATACGCATTAACTTTTTCCCTCTTAATTATTTTTTTCATTCTACTAGGGCAGAAGCTGTATCAGTTTGGGCTCCTTCACTTTCATAAAGTCTAAAGTAAAGAGAACTCTTCATGTTAAAAAGTTAAGCTGATTGCAAAAGTCAAAGTCCCACTCCTGGCAGAGGAAACAATCCTTGGTATACTGCTGTAGTATCAGTCCTTCATGTTTATACCTATTATATACTATTTCTATCACACAAAATGAGAAATATTTTCATATGGGTAACTACCTATTACATGTGGAAAAAACTATTGCATTACTTCAATTTTACTTCCATTATCTGTCATCATCATCATCTCCTCAAGATTTCAATCCTCATTTCCATAAAGACTATTAAAGAAAAACAACACCTAAATTGAAAATTGACAACAATTCACAAAACATGATACAGTCTTCTACAAGTTAAACCCATTTTATAACAATTCTAAGCACAATAATTTGTCTGTAATCAAGAATTTAGTCACAATGCAAGCCTGAGCACACCTGTCCCTTTGCTCATCAGCAAAAAAAGAAAAAGGCACATCAGGAAAAATATATTAAGAAGCGTACATTTTTAAAAATTTACCTTCAAGAAATTGTGGGGACTGGGGCAGTGTCTGGGAAAATTATTTTATACTGTTTCCTTTAGCTATGAGATTTTAATCAATTAATGAAGAATCTGATAGCAGTTGAATAAATCATATAGATCTTAGGACTTTAGGTGTCAACAAAAACATTTTTCAAGAAACAGTTGTTCAGATGAATTACATAAAACAGTAATTCAAATTAAGGACAAAGGAAGCGCCTGAAACTTTTTTCTTCTCTTAAAAAAAACTTTAGGAATGTCAACATGAATAGTAACTTCAGCCACTTAACTGCCTCTAAAAAAAGCAACCAGAAAACAAAAAGTGTCAATATATAAACATCCCCAGAATATTTTAACTTCTATCACAAAACAAGTTGTTAGAACTACATTTTCTCCCCTTTTGCCAACAGTTAATTTGAAAATAAATATATGCTTTTAAACTAAAGATTTTTGCAGCTTACTTTTGCAGGGTTTTTAAAGCAGCAATACAAAATAATCTATATTTTAGCTTTGTGTAACAATTTCCTGATGGTCTAACTGCAATTTTCACCATTCATAGCAAGAAACTGAATCCAATTCAACAGATATTAGGCTTCATTAAAAGGGCTGGCAAAACAGCCTGGCAGATGCTATTACTAGACTTCGAAAAAAGACTCAATGTCACTCAAAACCAGATTCTGCTGAGCTAATTCCTGAAGTCAGCGGTGCTGACAGAGGCCCCTGTATTCCCCCTACTTCTAAGGACCATGATTCACAAATTCAAGAACTAACAACTTAAACATAATCCTTTACGCTGTCTATAAAGTTACAGCACATAAACCCCAGCCAAACATCAGCTCTCTTCCTTAGTCTGGTTTACACACAGCCCTGGCACTGCAGTGTGCAGCTCTGCCTTCAAAACACCACATTGCAACGACTTAAACCAGTGCTCCTCCAACCCCTACAGGGCCACCAGAGCATGGCCACAGGGCACAAACAAGCTTTGAAACAACAGCTTCAAACAAACAATTAAATCAGTCACCAGATACCCATCTTTGGAAATTGTTACATAAAGCCAGCTACATTCTTACATTTATCTTTATAATAATGAAAAAACGATGGTATCAACAGCACAGGACCTCCCGAACACAAGTGTTTCACCTCTTTTTGAGCATTGAGGAGTTAGTAAGTACCCTTTCACTGGGTTAGTGTGTAACAATCCTCAGCACAACTGCCTTCAAGACTTTACAGCTGCAGCAGACAGTGAACATATATTAACACTGAAGAGAATATAGGTTATTTCCAGATACAAACATTTAAATTGAAGGTCTGCCATTTACTCCTGCTAAGTTAACTCTAGTTTAAGGTTTCTGTAGCACAACAAAGAATATGAAAAGAATTCCTTTGGAAAATTAAAGAAAAAATGGTATGGCAAGAAAGTTTGTTAAACTTAATGAAGGACAGAATAAAGTAACTTATTCTGTTCATCTATTCATTTAAAAGGCAGCATTATTGTTAATATAAACAAACAAGTAAAGGTATATCCTCTCCCTGCCTCCTACCTTGCATAAAACCAAGAAACACTAGGTAAAGCATTTGATACCTGCCTTTTAAAGTAAAAGTAAATTATGTCTGAGAAATAAACTTCAGGTGTTCATTAGCTCAACTTTAATGCTGTATTTACATGTTCCATTTTATCCAGAAAATGCTAATGATAAATGCTCTTAGACTTCTACTTTTTTCCTACAACCATGAGATCATACTCACGCTCCAGTATCTTCCCTTACTCACATACGGGCATATGGACATTCTACCTTTTACTTGTGACATGTCCAGAGAAGAGCTTAAACTACCAAATTTATGCAAAGAGAAAGGCGAAAAGCCAGGGAAGTATCAGTGCTAACCTTCTACCCAAATGGATTAGAGAATGGTCTTGTTGGGGAGTCAATACCTTGATGGTACGTCACATCTGGTACTCACTAAAGTTAAATATTAACAAAAAGCAGAATAGTAAATAGCAACTGAAAGGTCCATCTCAGCTACTCACTCCTGAAAACAGCAGAGACAGATTTGGCAGATCATATCTGGGTCTGACACAACTGAAAGCCTGAAAGTATGTTTAGGGCTTGTTGGGTTGTGGGTTTGTTTTTGTTTCGTTTTTTTGGAGTTTTCTGTGGGGTTATTTTGGATTTTTTTTATAAAAAAGGAAAAAACACCAAAATACCCAAATATACAAACCAACCAACCAACAACAAAAAGCCTAAGCTTTTCTTTTTAAGATCACAAAGAAAATTAAGATACAGTTTGACGCTTTTGAGTTTGTTTCTTGTCAACCACATATAAACATGAAGATCATCTTAGCACTGAGATGACCATGAGCTATCTGTCAATTGCACAAATATAAAATAAAGTTACAGAAAATGATGTAGAGTTAAATTGAACATGCTATTGTTGCAGCTCTGGTTTAACCTGAATTTTTGAAGAATATATACTGACAATTTACCACATGCAAATTGGACAACAGCTAGAGTGGATTTATTCTAGAGTGTTATGATGCAGTATTTCATATTCAAATATTAATTTAATCAGTAAGAAATGCACATGTCCTTTTTCCCCATATAAAAACACTGATACAAAGCTCTATTCTGTGCTAAGCAGCACACTGCAGCCAAACAACTTTTTCCTCAGAACCTTAAGTTTTGGGAGGCAGTATCATTTTATACTGTTATCAGTAACAACCAAACTAACAGAATATGGTCATTGCTAAAACCCATTTTAAACAGAGTGCAGAAGTGGAAGGAAAAAAAAACAAAGTTTGTAAGAAGCTTTACAGTTTCCAGAGCATACACCTCTAAACTCCCTTATACGGAAATGACTAAATGTTGTTCTAAGGTAGAGGAGGGATTACAGTGCATCTTTTGAAAATCAGGTGATAGCCTGAACACATCTATCTAAACTGAACTTAGAGAAAATACAGCTATACCTATTTAACACTGTCCCATATATAACTAAGACTTGAATACTAATTCCAAGTTCTGTACTATTGTTTGCTTTTACAACACTAAAACCTTTCTCCATCCTCATAAAAACCAACAATCCTGTCATGAACTTCTTCTTCAGATGTGCTTTGTATTTAAACCAACTTCTACCCCCACACGAAAAACTGTCTTTCAAAACACTTGTTCCTCTTCTCTCCCAGTATTCCATGTCCATTCTAATAGTACCGTTTTTAGTGCTATTTGTGTTAAGATTTTACATTTCTTATCACAAACAAAATACAGATGCTGTCAGCACTGTATCTAAATATCACGCACCTGAAATTTGGGAAACGTCACAAAAATAAAAGACAATACAAAAAACTGAAATATTAAAAACACAGAACAAATCAAAACAATTTAAATCCCCCTAAGTTTCAAACTCATACACGTACTAAGAAAAAAATACACAACTTAAGGATTCTCAATGATTATCCTCACTTCTCTATTTGCCTCTACTGATTACCTCAGCAAAATTTATTCCTTTTTATTTGCTGATGTAAGACACACAAGTCAGATTCCTGAAACAATACTGGTCATCACACCATCTGGTTAACCAGCTGGAACTAAATTCATGGAGCTCAAGCTCCACTTTTTCCAGATTCAGAGAAAGTCCGTTGAGGGGTTTTGCTTTTTATATTTCCTTCAGCAAGCAGTGACTGGCAATTTAGACTGAAGATTCTAGCTTTACACTAATGCCATCACTCCACATGAAGCTTCAAAAATCCAGGCAGGAAACCTCACTGAATTCTGTGCAAATCAGTTACTGAGGAACACATGTTTTAAATGATTAAAACAATACAACTGTCCCTCCTGCATGAAAGTTTAAGTATCTGGCAGAGTATCACTGGATCATTCAGGCCATGAATTAAGTCTTCAACTGTCAGTATGAGGTGTTCAAGATACACAAAACTGATTTGAACACAGGTATTGGAGCAACAGCAGGCAACAGGGCTACAGAAGAGTCTCACCTATGGCAAAAGGAAGGCCATTCATACACATTCTGCTAACCTTGAACACTCCTGAGCTCTCTGGCTCTTCTGTTCACATAGAAGAATAGGTAAGGCAGCATATGCAGACAAAAACCCATCCACAACCGTGTTACTAACACAGCTGAAGGAAAAGTTTCTCAAGTTTAAAGAAAAGAAAGTGCTAATCAACTGCACAGGCAGCAGTTGAACCAAAAATTATTTTTATTGCTATGCGGGAGACAAAAAACTGAAGAGCAATTTAAGAAATTCAGTTAAGGCTGAATCAAAAAATAACAGAGACTATAAACTAAGAACTAGGAATCCCCTAAAGCATTTCACTGTTAAGAGGTTAATTTGCGTCAGTGGTAAAATCTGCTTGTTCCAAAATAACTGGGTTTCCAAGTTCTGAGCAGTACCTTTATATTAACAGGTATAAACTCAGTCCTTTTCTTGAGTGATACTGGAAGACTGAAAACTATTGCAAAACCACATATCTTTGCCATCTAACAATTTAATCCTCAGCACAGATTTTTATATTAATTGCTTCTCAACAAAGAAAGCTATCTCTTTATGTTATGGCAACTATTCTTCTAAAGTCAATCCATTGCTTTTCAAAGTTAAGAATAATTTAACTCCTTTCCCAACAGCCTATAAAATTCTCAACTCACTCTGTTCAGAAACACACTACTTATCCGCTCCCAATCAGCACAAGCTATTTAAATACAGTGCTGTATTTCTGGCACTAAACTGAGAGTCTCTAATGAAAAGTGAAGAAAACAAGGACTTCGCCTATTTCCGCAGCAAAGTTCAGTGAAAGAAAAAATGAAAAGTCTTACTTCAAAAGTGAGAATGAGATTGACTGTCCACTGGAAAGAATAATTCTTAATGACATTCCAAAACTCTAATATAGAAGTTACCAAAACTAACAATACTTAAAAGTTATAGATCTCATGGCACTTTTGAATGTTCAAGTATATGACTCAACGCACTTTTCCACTTCCGGTTACAGAATAAAACATAACATTTCAAAAGTGTTCTGCCATGAATTCAGCAGACATGGACATTCAGTAGCTTACTAAGAAACAGATTCATGTTTTCTCCAGTTGGACGATTAGGAAGCCCCAGGTTACATGAAAAGACTATATCACTCCCAAAAACATAGCTCCAGCTACACTGAGTCAGTAGCCTTTCTGTATAAGCCCCAGATCCAATCAAAACACATCAACAGCTTAGTGAGCTTCATTCTTCCCTGGCATCTTATGCTTCAGATACTGCACAGGAACATTCTATACCTAACCGTGCACTAAAATATATTTTTATGATAGGGGAAGTAGTCATCTTTGTTTCTAATCAGCTTTTTTGTTAAAGACTTCTTTCTTACACAGCTGATAGCACTTCCCATATGAGAACTTTAACAAAAAGTCACCTAAGTTTCTAGAATAAATTTTAATATTTAAAAAAATAATAAAGGCTTCTGTAAATGCCAGATATCAGCATTTGTACTACTGATGTAGCATGTACAGAAATAATTTGCTTGGTTTTATACTTTTGTACCATACTGTTAGTAAGCGCAACATGAACACCGGTGTACAGCTCTGGAGAACCTGCAACTCCAAGTTCAAGAATAATGACAATCTCCAGTTGTATGGGAAATCAGTTCTGACAAGGCCTGCCAATTGTAAACACCAGGGTTGAAAACGAAGTTTGAACAACATATTGACAGGCAAATAAAAAAAAAAAACAAACAACTAAAACATTTTGACACCATGAAAGTTTGGCAGTAACATAGGGTTGTTCCACTTTCACTCAAAAAGATTATCGTCCAGAAGACAATCAACTGGAAAGAATTATAGAGGAAAAATCTTTCCAAACTGCCTCTTTCTTTCCTCTAAAATCAGAGATATCACATCACAAACTCAAGAAGTAGCACTACCAGCATTTCTACTTACTGGCATTATAATACTTCGAAGTCCTGACTCGATGATACCATGTCAACAATGTCAAACATATAAATGACGGAAAAAATGCATAATCTGAGAAAGATTCATTCTTGCTAACTACAATAGATCTTCTGTACTAGTTAACTTGCCAAGTAATGTTTACACTGAAAATAGCAATCTTGGTGCCATTCTAACTATGTACTATTATTTAAGTGTTTCTAGTTAAAGTATCAGAGACACCTACATCAAGAGAAATTATCAAATCATTACAAACTTTTCAAAGTTGGAGATCACTATTATTACAAGCCATAAAAGTAGCCCAAACTTTTAAATGTTGTTACTAAGCTTCTGGAATTTATGTAGTCACAACACAACAAACTAAGAATGAAAGCAAGCAGAATAAACACCCTCCCCTTTTTCTGAGGCTGAAAAGCCTAGCCAACTTCAAAGCTGACTTCTGGTAACTTTTCACTGCCATAATGAACATGTGCAAAACTTTGCTATAAAGACATCGGCACTTCGTTATACAAGCATTAGAACCCACTTAGCATAACCATTTTCCTTCCTGCATTCATCCACTGGTCCCTTCCCTGCCATAAACCCTTTCAGATAAGTTTCTATCATGTTATCTAACCCATGACTAACTTTGCAGTACTTTAGACTGAATTAACAACCTCAACAGACAACGATGGCTATTCTTCACTTATAAGTTGACATATTTAAAACCACAGTGAATAATCGCAAATTATAACAGTGCGGGAAAAAATTACAAATTCTTTATATTTCTCCTTCAATGAAAGAAAAAAAAACCACACAAACAAAAAAAACCCCAAAAACCAGAGCAACCGATCAAAAGATATAAATATGCCTTATTCTGAAAAGTCACTTGAAAACCTACACGTCATTGTTTCCCTCGATTTTTATAACGTAATAAAATACTAAGATTATGAACTTCAGAACTGAGGAGCTGAAAGTTTTGTCGTCTCAATCAGAATTCGTTAAAACGACAACGACAGGGGAAAAAAAAAAGAAGCAAAAAAAAAAAAGCCGGGAAGGGGTGAAAAAAATCAGAGAACAAACTGGGATGAATAAGGTCACACTTCGTTATTCCTGATTGCCAGCAGGGTCACGGCACGGCACGTCCAATGCACAAGCGCCCCGCGTTCGCGGCGGCGGGCGGGGGGGACACACGGGCCCGCAGCCCGCTCTGCCGGCCGGGGGCGCTGCCCGCAGCCACGGGCAGCCGGGGGTTCCAAGGGCAGCGCGCTGGCCTCGGGGCGCCCACTGCAACCAGCGGCCCAGGGTCTCCAGCTCCCGGAACGGGGAAAAACTGCCCCCGTAGTCACAGGAGCAGAGACTTCGCCGCGGCTTTTGGGGGAGAAAGCGCTTCACCCTTAGCGGCCATGGCGAGGAAGGGATAAACACGCGGGTGTCGCCCCTTCGTGCGCCCTGACCCAACAGCGGGCAGCGGAGGCCGCCGCACGCGTCCGCCCCGTCCCGCACGTTGCCGCTGCGAGATCGCAGAGGCGACGACAACAACACAAAAGCCACACCACCATCACCTCCGGAGCTCACGGCGATGGAGGACGAGAAAGACAGCGTGGAGCTCCCGGCGGCGCGGGCAGCGGCGCCAGGGCCGCACACTGCGGCAGCGGAAGCGCCCGGGCCAAGGGGACCGCGACGGGGGAAGGGCCCGAGCCCCGGCAGGAAGGGCCCGGGCATGCGGGGAGCGCCAGGCCGGCACAACGCGAACCCCGAGCGCGCCCCGCGAGCTCCCGGACTTACAACGGCATCGTCTCTCCGGCCCCTCCTCCTCCTCCTCCGCCGCCGCCGCCACCACCGCCGCCGCGTCGTCTCCTTCTTCCTCCTCTTCTTCCTCCTCCCCCACCGCTGCTGCCTGCGGACCGGTCACTCGTCCCGCGGAGCGGCAGGAGCCGCGACCATGGCACAGGCCGGGGCCAGGCCCCGGGAGAGGAGGGAGCGGCTGTGCCGGGCCCGGCCGCCGCCGCCGCTTCACTCGCCTCTTCCCCTCCGGCCTTCTAACATGGCGCCCGGACGCTACCACAGCAACGTCCCGGGGCGGGGGGGCCTGACGCAGCGCGGCGAACACCCCCGCATGGCGCGCACGCTCGTCCGGCCGCGCGTGCGCAAGCGGAGGCGGGGCCGCGGGGCACGCTTGGGAATGTAGTCGCGGCGGCGGCAGAGGCGCGGGCCGGAGTTTGAAAACAAAGCGCCAACGGCCACGGGGCGGCGCGTGCGCGGGGCCCGGCGGGACGGCGCTCGGCTCGGTTCGGCTCGGTTCGGCTCGGTTCGGTTCGGCTCGGTTCGGCTCGGCTCGGCTCGCTGCGGGCGCGAAGGGATTCGTTCAATGGCAGCCCCGTGCGTGGCTCTGGCTGCCCGCGTCGGGCTCACTGTGCATTCGTGCCATGCGGAAAGCAAACGGATCCTTTTCTAAGAGTTCTTGAAACATCTGCCTGGAGTAGTCTGCATAAACTTTCAGAATATTGAAAAAAATAAAGAAGTCGCACTCTTTACAGATCAGCTCAAAATTTTATTCTTAGAGAAGTAAATGCATTACAGTAACTGTAGAGAAAACCTGGTTTGCCCTCTCTTTTTAAGTGCCCAGGTTTTATCTTTATTCTGAAAAATAGCACTTTCAAACTAAAAAATTGTCTAAATCTACCAATTATTTCACCTTCAACTGCCTCACAGTATAAATAGTAACTTGGGCTGACAGCATATAGGACATACAGATCACAAAAATACGTGTTTCTTTAGAGGAGGAGATGATGGTTCTGAACTCTATTTACGACTTGTCTGTATGACTATGAAAACATGAAATAAGATACTCTATAAAAACACTAATATAGCTGAATGAAAACATTGGGCATTAACACATGCAAAATTCTGATACTCAAAGTTACAGACAAAATAGCTGTAAAATGTTTTTATATCACTATTCTTTCAGCTCTTCCACCTTTTCCCCCCTCCTTTTCCACAAAGGGTCCTTGCCTTCTATTTTGACAAAATCCTGTATTTTACACCAAATTGTACGCCAAGTATGCAATCAGCTTCAGCTCAGTCAGTATAGATACAGTTGCTGTGACAGCTGGATGAAGTCAACAAAATTGAGGACAGCCATGTACTGGAGAGTCTAGATTCTTCAAGAATCTTCGAAAAAATATATATCTAGTGTTGAATGCTGAAGATTATTAAATGAGTTCTACAGCCATGTATTTAATACCAAACACAGGTTTTATGACATACCTGTGCTGGGAAACTGTTTACCAGTCAGTCTGCAGTGCAGCACAAGAAGACTGTATTGTGTGACTTTTTGCCTCTTGGTAGCTGGGAGGGGAAATAAGAGAGCTTGCTGATTTATTTCCTTTTCCAGTCGAAACAGTTTTTTCTTTTTTCTTTTTTTCCTTTTTTTTTTTTTTTGATGAAAGGTTTTCTCAGGCTAGCCTACATTCACTGAGGATTTGGAAAATAATATACTGACGTGTAAATGTATCAATCAATACATGCAGTAAATGGACATGTTGCAGAAAAGTATTAAAAACCCAGTACAAAATAGTAATAAAGTATGAGAAATAAAAATGAAGATTGCATGATAAGCCTAAACAAAAATAGCATCAGAAACTAAGTATTTTTATCTAAAATGTATTAGGAATTTTCTCCCTTTTTGTTTCACAATTCCTGTTGCTTCTAAGATTAACATTTTTTATTCCAGTTGATATCAGGACTGTTCTTGAAGATATATTCTGCCTATAAACAGAAGAGTTTCAAAATTACAGTTATTTTTACATCTCCAGCTTTGAAATATATGCAAAATAGCAAAGTGGATAATATTCATTTAAACAAAACTACAGAACATATTAAATGGCCCTAAAATATAACTTATGGCGGAAAATGTCTTTATGTCAGAGAAATCTCTTTCCCCCAAATACTGTCCAAAAATACCATCGACCTCACTCTCTTCTTAGCAGTCACCCTATTTTTATCACAGGAAGGAAGTGAGCTTTTTATAACAGTTTTTGTCACTCCATGGAAACATCTAGGGAGTACCCTAAAACCTGGTTTCTGGACCCACTGATGCTGATCTTTAAAAGCTATGCAGTTATTAGGGAAGATCTCATACTCCTACAGCTACAGGTAGCTGTCACTCACCAGTAGGCAAAAAAGTTAAAACAAGAAAACATTCCTTAGCACCTGAAGTGGGATTGTAACACCACTGCTTTCATTTCAAGCTTTTGCTTGATTAATAAAATGCTCTGTTTCAGCTTGTAAACAGCTTGATTAGGATGTGCAGGCAGAACAGCAGCACAACAATAATGTTACAGCACCTGGATTCCTGTCTGAAGGCAATGCTGACCCTGCTTGCAGCCAAAAGTTGAGCTGGATTACATCCTGAGGTCATTTGCAACTCGAATTGGTCTATGAATATCCTATAGGATTTTCTCCTTTTTTGTGTGTGTATTGTGAAGGGAATTACCAAAGACCTTGCATTTATCACTATGACAATGTGTTCAGNAATTTTAAATCGTTTGAAAGTAGGCATAAGTAGCTAGAATTTTTAGGCTGCAGGTTGAACTTTATCTGAACCATATGATTATGTTTTTAAGTCAAAGATGGATTACAGTGAAACCTGGCACTAATGTTAATCTGAACATTAATAATAGAATAGACGAAGCTGCAGCTTAAACATTACTTAAAAATTAATAGCTGGAGTGGACTGCCCATAGATCATGGTATACGAACCGTAACAACCACATTATTGAAACAATCAAAACCGACCAAAAGCCCACTGAAACAGATCTAAAAGGGTGTGCAGGTGACCCTTTAGCAAACCCTTGGTAACAGACGGCAAACCAATGAAGGGCAACCAGATCTCAGACCAGACCGTCATAGAGCTCCTGGTCCTATGAGGGATGTCCTGTGAGGGGTGGGGAGTCTAGATTGTAAGGGTGTAATTTCCCAGGGATTTCTTTATTGTGGACCCTCTTTTGAGGCACCTAATTCCAGCTATCAGATATTATAATAGGTTCATTGTCATAAATCAATCAAATGGAAATGAAAGCCTAATGTTAAAAAGATCTTTAACTTATAGTCCTCTATGGCGCAGCAGAATTGTCGGGGTATAGAAAATGTGCAGAGTGCACATACCTGCACATTTTCTATATGTGCAGATTCTGGCGGAGATTTTTGTCCTATTACTGTTGAACTACACTAGATGCTTCCTTTGATACACAGTATCAACTGATATCATTAAGTGTAGTTTGTAAGTTTTCATTTTCACTATAATTGCTGATCACCAGAACTGCAGATTGTAATCATTAATTAGTTGCTATCCTGAAAGCAGGGAGGAAATTTAAGTCCTTTCATTAACAGAGATTTTATTCGTCTATATGAGTGTTCAAAAATATTTACGAAACAAAACATAATCACCTTACCAGAAAATTGACTGGATCATCTGGCCTGATCCTACAACACTCATTTATCCCTTGCATAAGTGTTGGCATGACATTCTTCATTAAATAGTTTCGTAGTGGAACAGACTGGGCCTCCAGTAACTCCTGTTCTTGTTTTTTCACTTCCTCTTGCTGTTTATTCTGCAAGAAATAAAAAATTAAAAAAAAAAAATAGTTATGTTTATAACATCTATCAAATAGCATTTGGCTAAAAATAGTGCTGACCTAGAGGGGAATAAATAGTGTTAGAAGCTGTGGACAGAACTTTAAAGAACAAGTTGACAGGAAAAATTATTAACTGCTTATTAAATTTAGAGCACACAACACACTGAAGACAAAGAATTTAACATAATAAGGACTGACATAATCTCCTTACTAAAACAATTTTCATTCTCTTCTTTAACACCTAAAAGGATGTTTATTCTCAAGTCTTCCGGTGGTCCTGTTTCCATAAGGTATTTGGCAAAATGGTTGGAATAGACTGTAAAACTTCAAAAATTAGTGCTATTGCAAATGCAGGTGGTTTCTTGAGGCTTCTTTGAACTGGAGGGAAAGGAGCATGCTTTACTCAGTAGAGGGCCCTGGCTTTCTAAATTTTTAATTTGTTAATAGTGTTGGGTTTTTCTTTGGTTTCCTTGCTTTGTTTTATTCTTATTTCTTTGATGTTTTTGAGGGGCTTGAGAGTCAAATATACTAAAACCACAGTGAATTACATCTGTTTCCACCAGCTAAATTTATTTCTAAATTTATTTCTAAATTTATTTCTGAGATTAAATCAAATGCAATTTTTACACTAAAAAAGTAGGAGGGATGAGGAAATAAAACTGCTGCAAGCTTTTCTTGCTTCCATTCAATAGCAGTAGCATGCATACATGCAGCATCTTTAGCCAGAAGATTACTCCAGTTCATTTTCATTGTCCTCTCTTCACTCATTTTATTCATCAGTAGCCTGAGTTATATGTAGATTCAGCAAACAGATGGTACTCTGAGGACTGCTTTTTTGCACTCAAGGCATAACATAAAAGCAATGTTCAGATAAAACAGACAGACCAATTTTTACCTTATTCACTCCATCCAGGAGTGCTGTTGAATAAATCTTGAAGTGGTCTTTTCCCACTACTCAGAGATAGCAGCTAATCTACAGTGTCAAGGGCAAATAAAGAGTTGCTTAGATTTCCTGATCATCTGCCTATTTTAAAGGATAACCTTAAACACACGTTTTATTTAAACACCTACTTCAGCTTTAATTAATACACAGTTTGCACTTTTAAAGGTAGATGGCTTGGATTGAATCTAGCTACAATGTGTTAGCTATCCTTACGAACTTTACAGGGTACAAAATGCTGTTTAATGTTGAATGAAGCTGTAAATAATCAAAGATTTAAAAAGTCTTATTTACAAGCCAACATCACAGGAATGTAAATGCTACTTTAAAAGTCAGTAATTTCAGCACATTATTACCCCATAGATGTGTATGGGCATTCAAATATAAGAAAAGGACTTCTCTGTGGAATGATCAGTTTGTTCTTAAATAGCCCTAAAAGAAGACAATAGTCTTGCCTTCTGGTGAAACAGCCTGACTTTGGGTGTGAACAGGACTATTCTTAGAGTATGCATTTCAGGTCATTTGACTAAAATGTCTTTGGGTGTGGCAAAGTAAATAAGAAAAAATCATCACGTGCAAGTCTTCTGGGGTCAGGTAACCTAAATACCAAGTACTAATCAGATTATTTGCAAACAAAAACCGTCCTTCAGACTGTATCAGGTAGTCCTTGCTGAACTCCATACTCAGTTCTCACACAGGCTCTTGCAGGCTCAGAAGCCTTTCTGCAATGTCGGCTGTAAGGTTGGGCCAGTGTTGAGTTAAAAATCTAGTTTGATAATTAAGGCTTAGGTGCTTAGAAGTAAACTCAGCAAAATGCAAAAGTCCTATTAGACTTGGTAAGGAAAATCTCCATTGATTGTAGTAGATATTTATAAATGGTAAAATAGAAGAGCTACAACATAGCAGCAACAAGAGTACCATAAAATTATTTTAAAGACATACTGATACCAAAATGAAAAAAAAAAAAGTAATAAAAAAGACATTATAACCTGTAAGATGGGCTTCAAAATGCACTGTGAAGATAGCCTAACCCAGACCTAAAGTACAGTATAAGGGAATGAGAGAATTTATGCTACACTTCCCAAGTGTATTTACATAACAGATTACTCAAAGCCATCTAATACATGTAATAATAATGTTTTCCCAAAAATGTGTGTTAACCTACCCACTCTTCCCATCTTGCCATTCTTTCTTCCCTTTCCTTAGCTTCTTTATGCTCTTGTTCAGCTTTTTCTTGAGCTTCTTTGACAAGGCGTTCCTCAGCTGCTTGGCGTTCCAAAGCCTCCTTTTCTTCATCTGTCAAACCGTAATTCCGAGGTTCTCCAATTTCTTTGATGATCTTTGGTACAGTAAGTCTGTTCTCAGAATCTTCATATACAGCTATATCTTTTAAACAATACAAGAGAGAACCATTTCAAGGCTTTTGTCAACAATCATCAATTACTATGCAAGACCTAAAAATATATTGTGTTCATGTTGTTTGAATTTTCAAGTAAAAGATGTTGTTTTCAATTGCTTATAAATGTCAATTTTTTTGTTACACACAGTGAAGTTGTCTAAATCTAATTTTCTTTACCAGTTTCAGCTAAAATAGTTTGCCTTTTAGGATGATGTAAGGAAGAAACATACTAAAATAAATTTTGCAACTACTGTTTACCAATTGCAGCTTGCCCAGATTTTGAAACCCAAAAAAGAGGTTAACTACCACCTCTCAAAGATGTTCCTGACACCAATCTTATGTCAACTTATCCACCTGCACAAAACCATCTGTTTGGTCCTTCTCTCCCCACTGAATGCTACACAGTAGGTTGTTAGGATGTGGCACAAACTCCAATGTTTTCACTCATACAAATACACAGACCTTTTCTTTAGACAATCTCTTACTGTGTTATATTTACAGAACAAATTTGTAGCTTCATGTAGGAACATAAAGACTGAATGAGATCTTCTCTTTCATTTCATTCCTTCTCGCCTTTTAATTGCTGGAAGTTACTTACACATTAAACTTGACAAGAAAGAAGAAAAATAAAAAATACAGAAGAATGAAGACTTACTCCAAGGCTCTCTAGGTTCTGTATGCGTTCAGTATGGGGAGGCAGAAACAGTACAGGAATGGACATGGAAAAGAGGAAAAGTGGGCATTACTGAGGTAAAGGGCTTGTTCAGGGGCACGAAATGGAAGGTGTAAAAGCACAGAAATGGGTAAGGAGAGCACACAGATGAGGGGGAAAAAGAATAATTAGAATACAGAATTTAGATGAGAATCCAGTAGCCTCTGCTTCATAGTTCTTTAGGAAATTATTTTGAAAGTCATTGGAAAAGCTTTTTTCTCCAGATCTTCCTAATCACTGATTCAGGCAGAATCAGACTCAAAAAGCAACACCATTTTTCCAAGAGTTAAAGTGTTTGTAATTTGGACCTCAAATCCAAACTCTGATCATGGATTGAAGAGGGAACTAACATAATTCTATGTGATAAAACTTATTTTACAGCTTCTTCTTTCAAAAAGTTAGGAATTACATTCCGAAAGTATTCCGAATTAAAGCAATACATTTGCTATGGCAAGTGGCCCATAATTTCTACATTTTTAGCTGCACCTAGACATACAAATTACAATGAAAATCACTTTTCCAGTCATTTAAAGTATTGCTAAGAATGGTATCAATGTTGAATTTGAGGTCTCAAAGACTGCATTTTTTTCTTCGATGGCCACAGAAGAGTACAATGTACATTTTACAGCAATCATAATTAACTATTAATTAATTAAACATAATTAATTTATCCTCAAAATCTAATGCCTTTTAAATGAAAAATGAAGTTAGCACTGATGCTAGCTGAGAGGAAAGATCACTGCAAAAGGAGTTCATAAATTAAGGTCTTCAAAGGAAATTGCTGTTGTAATTTCAACATGTCTTTTTGTATAGATCAAACATGCCTGTCTCCATTCCCAGTTTGTAAATGAGAAAAATGAGACACAAGATAACCAACTTGGAGTCTTCATACAGTGAGTCATCAAAGCAAAGTTGAGTTTCCAGAATCCTGAAGCCCACTCCTTTGTACTAATTGTATTTCAGACTCAGGAAAAATAATAGTCATAAAAATGATACATAAAACCATATGTTACGATTTTTTAAATTTAAAGTTGAAGAAAACCTTTATTATTTTGAAACAATATTTAATAAATCAAGCACAATTTTTAATCCCTTCTTCAGAATATGACTGAGAAAGCAGTTGATTAAATCCATTGCTACTTAATTCTATGCATCTGAAAATCCAGCTGGAACATCAACTAGAATGGAGGGCTATTGGCTGAGCTGAAGGATCCTCAGTGGCTATCTTTGTGATCTGTTCCTACCATTTTACAGCGGAAGCAACATATTTGCATACTTCTGTGGTAGCAACCAGGAATGTGAACATGGGTTAAGAGACAGTTCTGAGACAAACAGGACCTAAAGATGATGCTCATTTGAACACGAGAATCAGCACTATACACTCAATATGAAAATCATCTGCAACATCACAGTTGTGATGCTGCAATAATTAAAATCAGTATGCAAATGAGGTTCTGTATTTGGAATGGGATACAGTTTAAGAATAATCTTTAGGCATAATTCTTTGACAGTGCCTCTACTTGTATATCTAGAAGTGTATAAGCTAACAATGTGACCAAATGATGGCATCAGACCTTAATATTTACCATTTCATACATTTACTTTGCATAGTAGAATTTCCTCAATTCTAAAATAATTATACTATCTCACTATTTTTTTCCCACTACTATGCTTCCTAACAATACATATATCTTATTATTTTCAAAATAATCTCCATGAGTGACAATAAATAAAAAACTTGGAAAATCAGTTAAGGCTAAGGAGTTTGAACAATTAAATTTTCATAATTCATCTCAAATAGACATTCCAAATATCAGCAGTTTGATTTTATTTGCAGAGGTCTCACCCTTCTTTTTTCTTTCCTCTCCTCTCCCCCCAAAAATCCACCTTTTCTTTCGCATGCTGTCACTCTGATCTCCTGACATTGAATAATCAGATTATAGTTATCTTCTCAAGATTTCCCAGTGATCACAGTTTTCTAGATAGTATGTAGGGAAGACAATTTTTCTCACAAACAGGTATAGTGCAAAACAGATCCAGTCCCAGCCTTCCACTTTTAATTTTGAATAATTTTCTTAAATCATTTTTAATTTACAGATTATCCACATATTGTCACTGTGTTGCAAAATGTGGAAAATGTAAAAATTTTCTTAAGAAATTATGTTCTTAGATGTTTCATCTTTGTATACTTCCAAGCTTGATCAACAAGGAGGCAGATTTAACCCATGAAACAGACAGCAAGCTCTAAATGATGTCCAGGTGTTAGAAAAACAAATTACTTGTTGGTAGAATTACCTTGTTAAGGTTTAGGCCTGGACAAGACTCAGTGATCTCAGACCAAAATGGGCCGTTAACAAAGATCAGGAAGAAGGATGTACCACTGATAGCAGACACAAAGGATGCAGAATTTATGGGCCATAAGGACATTTGGCAGAATGCCAAAGGAAGAAACTAATGAAGTCAACTCAGAAGCTGTGCTGAAATCAGCTCCAGCTGGGTAAAAGAATGCCAGCAGTGAGGAAATCACAACCACAGACTCAAGGACCACCAAGTCAAGAAACCCACTGATCCAAAGGAAGAGAAACACTGAGCATGGGAAGCAAGAGAATAATTATCCAATAAAAGATTGAATACTAATTAATAAGAGAACTATGTAATATTAGCCAATAAACACTAATCCCTTTGTTTGGTAAGATGTATAAATAGTGAAAAGTTTTGATAGTAGGGGTGTTTGATTTGTGGAGTACCACCCAGCACAGAGGTTAGCACAGCTCTGAAATAAACAATCAATGCCTCTCTTCAGGGTGTAATTATTAGCTTGTTGCCCACCAGGCAATGAATCCGATTTTTGTGGACAACAATAGCATCTGAGGATAAGTCCAAAGCAAAAAATATAAGGAACCATGTTTATGTCCATGAAAAAGTACTCTCTCTTACCCCTATCTGAAAGGATGCCAGTGCAGAGATCTGTAACCTAAGTCATAAAATTATTCTAATAATTAACCTTACAAAAATGAACAACTAACACCCCAAATTTTAGAAACAGGTTAATTGTAAAAGAACATTTTTGCAGGTATATAATTAAATGCTTGTTGTATATGTATTCTGCAATGTTAATAAAAATATTATTTATATACAGACACTTACTATTTGATTTTTGCAAGTGTTAAATTTGTAAGAACAAAATTTTTTTATTCATGTTGTATCTACTAATTTTATTATTCCATACCAATAAAGTGAGGCTGTATTTCAAGTTCATCAAAATAGTTGAGAACCGTCACATCATCAGTATTTAACTGGCGGAAGTGTCTCAGACTTTGCAGGAGCTGGCCCTCAGTATAATGAGTTCCAGCAACTTTCCTCTCTGGAAGATTTATTATTCTGTTTTTAAGGAATTCATCAGATGCAGTCAAAGAAAAAATAAATTCTGTGAAGAAGAACATATTGTTTGAATATATACAAAATTTCTAAAGGAATCAAGCAAAAACAGCAGGATAAAGTGATTTCTACATAGATGAAAACCACTCTATTTTAATTCCCAGCATAACCTATGCATTACATTTTTATTCCATTAAGCTGCTGTAATCACAACAAGACAGCCACTACTGTTGTTATTAGCCAGCTGTTGATGGCATTTTCACAAAAACACAAACCCAGGAACTTAATCAAATCTTTCATTTTAATTAATTAACATCTCTTCAACAAAGAGATGGTCAAGCATTGGAACAGGCTATCTGGAGAAGTGATTGACTCTCCATCCCTGGAGATATTTAAGAGATATGGATATGTGGCACTTATGGACATGGTTTAGTGGTGGACTTGGAACTGCTGGGTTAGCAGTTTGACTTGATGGCCTTAGTGGTCTTTTCCAACTTAAATGATTCTACAATTAATTGTTCACTTTTAAATATGAGGGCAGCAGCATTACATGAAATAGATTTTTTTTAAAGTTAAATTGAATAGGAAGAGATGGAGTGATATTTTAGATTTCTTGTTGGTGGAAGCAATATTCCTTTATTAAATTTATTTAATTAGAAAATAAAACTCCTTAGTTTATTTAAAAAGAAATCTATCAAAATTACCAGGTATGATTATTTGATTAAATTTAGGCATTTTGCTTTTTGCTTCTTCCTCTTCTTCTGCTTCATCATCTTCTACCAAAACAAAAGTAAGAAGTTATTGACATTTTAATTTGAAGCAACAATATCACTATATTTGCTAAAAATGTGCCCAGTAAAACACAGGTTTGACAATATCCAAATTATATTAATAATTGGAAATTTATCTAATCTTGATACCAGTTTAGAGAATTCAGTAAGTAATTCATGTTGCCAAGCACCACAGAATTGTACCTGAGACACTAGCAGCTGTTTGCCTATACTACAGATGTATGTACATGCACAAGTTTTAAATATGTCCAATTTTAAAATTGCTGTCTTATCTTTGGCCTCTCCTCCTGCCCAATAAATTATTCTGCAAAAAATAGAGACAAGGTTCAGAACAGAGAGTAGAAATATTTCACAACTCCATGGTTAAAATGGTTTTTGCCACTAAGGGTCTGCTGTTATGAATAGTCAGTAAAACTGCCTGTAGAGTATCAGCTGAGCATGACCATTTGCAGAACAGCATACTAAGCTGAGCAAGACTGTTTTTTCTGTACCTTCAAACCTCAGCTGTAATTTAAACATGAAAGTGATTCTTGGTCTTAATGTATGAACAGTGCTTGCACACAATTTGAAATGTGTGTTGCAGAGCTTCTCTGAAGTCATATCTACTGTAGCTCATCTAATAAAGACACTCTAACTTGGTTCACAAAATATGTATTGGTGCACTGGCTGGATCCCCTCAGTCAGTAGCCCTTAAACATTATGAAGAAATTCTGCTGTAGAACTTGCCTAAGTGGAATAGATCAACACTGGAGAAGAAAGCATCCTTCATGTTTGTGCATCTATTTTTTACTTAACCAGGAAAGATAGTCTAAAAATTATCTTGTGCATAAATTAAAAAAGCTGCATTACAGTTCTTCTTACATTCTAATAATCACACATCACAAAACTTTGTTTTGTGTCTTGTACTGCAAGATACAAAGTCATAACAGTGCTGATGCACTCAAGTAGTATGGCTCTGAGAACAATGATAATGACAACATCAGCAGCAATAAAAACAAAAGCAGCAACAAAACCAAACCAAACAGTACATACCTTTGAAAAGATCAACTGCCTGTTCATAGGTCTCTGGGAACCCATCTAAAACATATCCCTGATTCCTACAAGGCATAGACAGGAGCTTGTCCTTCATAATTTTAATAAGATACTCATCATCTAGACGGCCTAAGACAAAGAAGGTTGATAGGTATCTAGTTCACAGAAACCAGAGATTTTAAATTATTTTACTAACATTTAATACATTTTAGTACATTTTTCTTCACCTTAGACCTTAAAAAGTTAAATATTTTGAGTTATTATTTGTATATTATGCATTGTCAGTGATCTATGGAATATTAAGGTGAGATATAAAATAAAATTACTTTTGTGTTTACAAGGATATAAATATTAGTATTTTAATAATCTAAACATCGTTAGTTTTATTTTGAATAGTACAATCAGATTTTAATACAAGCAGTAAAGAAATACCTATAGAAAAAAATCATAAGAAAGCAATTTTCTATTTTCATTTTACAGTGAGATTTAGAGATAGTCTTGCAAAAAAAGACATGAGGTGGAATCTACAAGTTTCGTTTTCAGACAGGTTGAGATATGAATTGGTTTACTTACTTGTTCTACATTGTTGAGAAAATATGTAGAAGCAAAAAGTCAAGTTTGATCTGATTTTTTGTCCTTTTTCAAACATTAATCGCAGTTTCCTACTTTATTTTGCTTTAGCTATTAAAAATCTTAGATAATTACAAACCGTTAGAATCATAAAACTACGTAACTATTTTAAAAGGCATTGTTATTTTAAACAACACATCAAAGCATGCAGAAGAGATGCTGCCATAGATCTCATTACTGAAGCTTCCAGGTGTGTAAGTTTGTTTCTTTGCAGACACACAAGATCCAAATCAGGTAAACTCTTAGAAACAGATTGCATTTTTAAGGGGGATTACTTTATACCATATGGAAAGTATTAAGTGCTAAGACCAAAACGATATGGCATCATTCATATACAGATGGTAGTTAATACTTTTCAGCAAGGAACCTTATTTCAATCTGCAGACTTTAAAATTCTTTCCTGGCTTCTGTAAGCAGTATTTACTTTCTAATGATGCATGAGAATAAATAACCCCCATAATTTCATATGAGCATGCACTTGTTTTTACTAGAATACTTTTATTTTTGCAAGTTTGACAAAGGTATATTTCACCAGCTTTTTACTTTATGTTATATAAATTTATGCTCCCTGCTCTGAGAAGAAAACATGACATCGTTAAAAAAATCTGAAGTAGAAAGATGCAAGTGCTACAATTAAAGAAAATATTTTAAAAATATATCACTTTAAATATGCTAGGTATATAGTTGCTTTAGGTTTGTGTAGACAGGTTTTGTTAGCCAGGGGACCTACAGAAGTGGCTTCTCTGAGAAGCTGGCAGAAGCTTCCCCCATGTCCAGTAAAGCCAATGCCAGATGGATCTGCTGCTGACCAAATTTAAGCCAATCAGTGATGGTGGTAATGTCTCTGTGACAAAATATCTATGTAGGGAAAAAGTCATTGGGCAGAAGTAAACGTGGTCAGGGAAGACAAAAGTGAGAATCTGTGAGAGAAACATCTTTGCAGACACCCAGGTCAGCAAAGAAGCGGGGAGGATGTGCTTCAGGTGCCAAAGCAACAATCCACCTGCAGGCTGTGGTGCAGACCATGGTGAGCAGGCTGTCACCTTGCAGCCCATGGAGGTCCAGAGGAGAGCTGAGATCCACCTGCAGCCGATGGAGGAGGCCCACTCGGAACTAGGTGGTTGTTCAAATGAAGGTTGTGACCCCATGGGAAGCCCAGACCGGAGCAGACTCCTGGCAGGACCTGTAGACCCATGAAGAGAGGAGCCCACTCTAGAGCAGGTTTGCTGCCTGGGCTTGTGACCATGTAGGGGACCTGTGCTGGAGCAGCCTGTGCCTGAAGGAAGGACTGCATCCTGTGGAAGGGACAGTGCTGGAGCAGTTAATAAAAAACTTTAGTCCATGGGAAGGACTTGCACTGGAGAAGTTTGTGGAAGATTGTCTCCTGTGTGAGGGACCCCACAGTGGAGCAGGGAAAAGACGCCTCTCCCTGAGGAGGAAGCAGCAGCAGAAACAACATGTGATGAACTGACCATAACCCCTATTCTCCATACCCCTGTGCTGCTGGTGGGAGGAAGTAGAGAATCGTGAATAAAGTTAAATTCAGGAGAGAAGGGAGCGGTGGGTTCTCTGATTTTAATTGGTAATACTTTCCAGTAATTTCCTTAAGTCAGGTCTGTTTTGCTCATGACAGTACTTGGTTTGTGATCTCTCCGTCTTTATCTCAACTCATAAACCCTTAATTATATTTCCTCTCCCTTGTCCAGTTGATTCTTGATTTTAATAGGAAGTAAAAGTCTAGACCAAGTTTATTTCCTGATTTCCATTTGCGTAGGGTTGTATTAGCTACCTGAATCCCATGATCATACTTTGTATTTCCTACCTTTATTTTCCTTCATGTTTTCTTTTATTGCATCTAATAATTCCTTTGCTGCTTCTATATTTTCACCCTGCTCCTGTTCATTATCTTCTTCTCCTTCTCCTTCTTTTCCTTCCACCCTCTCAGCTTCTTTAGCCACAATTTGGTCCTGATGACAAGAACAGAAATATAAATTGGCTCAGAAATTCCATAACCAAATTTATTTCATATACAGATGTAATAAAAGAAAAAAATAAATAATTCCTTTTATGTGTGCCCATGAACAGTGAGATACTGAGCAACTTTCATTCTCTAAAAAGATTTCAGTGCAACTGCCAGAGATGATCATTATGTTGAACGATGTTTCCGTTCTAAAATAATGGGATTATAAGTAATTTTTAAATGCTGCCAAACATTTTAAAATCAGAGAAATTAAAATAACAGGAATACTAGAAAACAGCAACACACCAGATCTGCAATTTTTTCAGAAATCACATCATTTATCGAAATATAATGTAGCTTGTAGTGTTTGCAGAGCTCCTTAGCAATGGTAGATTTGCCAGACCCAGGAGGACCATGAACGCAAACTTTGAGAGGCTGGAAAAAAGGATAAAGATATAACATAATTCAAACAGCATAGATGCTTTTATGTAAAAGCAACAATATTTTTAATATGATTAATAGGAAATAGCAATTATACTTAGAACTAAAAATATATTTTTGTTTAATTCATTTATTTATTTCTTGCTGAATATCTTGTATCTTCTCTATCACCCGCAGGTCTCAAGTAACATAGTTACTTAAATGAAGAAATTTACTGTTGCTTCTGTTTAGTAGACTTACAGATCAATTTGTTGTGGCTAGTTAATGTTTGAGTAATCCAAAGAGGTGAAACACAATCCCACAGATAGGATGCAGTGAATTTTGGAATGTGGTAGCAGATATTCTACTATAAACATGCAATAGTTCTACTTCCCAGCTGAGGTAGAGTTGCTGTCATCAAAATTATTATTTTGACTTCAAAAATTCCAGATCCATCACAATCTTAAGTGATGTCTCATTTCAGCCTGCCTAGCCTGAGGATGAGTAAGTGCAATTAGGATTCCAGTATACACTTATTAAATATGTTATGCAATAAACTCAAAATCATACATAATTAAGTGTGTATCTTAATTAAGTAAATCTGACAGTACAAACTCTGCAACAGAGTAGTGACAGAGACAGCCTAGCTGGCCTTCCTTCTCCTTGCTACCTAGTATGTACTGATTTTCTTAGTTAGATGCATATGTACTTAGATTCAATAGTTTAACCAGAACGCAGACCTGATAATCCTTCAGAGCTGTGAAGAGTCTTCCAATAAATAACTTTTAACAATGGTAGCTTCATCTTGTTTTACATGCCCTGAACTCTTATTCGAAGTTTGAACCAGATATAGACATGCTAAACATCTTTATTGATATCTGAATGTAAACAAGCATTTTTCTGCACCTTTCAGTACCTATACTGAAAGGTATAATATTTTATGTGTATAAACACCTACACATTTGAATACAGAAGTTCTAAATATCAAGCTAACATAGGAAATAGTGAAGTTGTCCAGTAAATTACACAACAGAGCAGGGTAGAATGAAGGCTGTATTGCACTGGAATATCCACATTCACTGAATATATATAAAGGGCACAAAATACTCACCTAACAATTGACTATTATATAAAAGCTTAAATAAAAAATACACTTATTGTATTCCTGAAGCAAAATATACCAAGAGTATATTTAACTCAGTCGTTATTTTTTAACTTATATTGCCTTTTACTTAACTTCTTCAATTTAATTTGAAGTTTTTATGTTCACTTATTTTGCATCTATATCCATCATCTACGTATTTTTACTTAATTAAGACGTGTTTATATAACCATTTATTTTGGGGATAAAGAGAGAAAGGAACTGTAAAATAGTATATACAAAAGCATTACCATTAATCCTCGAGTTTGCTTGTATTCCATGATGACCTGTGCAATGTTCTCTACCAGTCCTGCCTCAGCAACCCACTTAATGTTGAAATTCTCTTTCACATAAAAAGGTTCCATTCGCAGGTTCACAAACAACATATCCAATTGCATTTGCTGAGGGAACAAAGCTACATTTATTTACAGACTTAAGCAATGCCTGTTAAAAGAACGGCTGCAACAAGAGACTAGAATGGATGGAGAGGATAGAAAGAAAGTGTTGGGAAAGGTTTGCATACAAAGCAAAACAGATACTTTAAGCTTTTTTAAAATATGAATTGTCAGTGTATATTTGTATTTGGACATTTGTATTTGCATATTAGAACATGCAACACTAAACAATTATTGTGTACAATAAAAAGTTTTCATGTAATTGCAAGGAATCACCTCTTTCATAAATACATTGAGCACCATCTGTCTGGGTTGTATTTTATTTATTTCTCCTATGAAGAATTTATTCCAGATAAATAGATGAATACAACATAATTTATGCATTCTGTGTTCATCAGCCTTAGCAGCATCGCATTATTAACTTTTTTCTGTTGTTATTTTTATAATTTTGTTTAGGTTTTGTTAGAGTTCTCCCAAATGCTAAGGCAAACAGTGACATCAGAGCTTCAGTGTTTTATTCTTTTAAATGAGGCTGTAACTCTTCAAATTTTTGTGTTTTATGATGGCCAGATTTTCGTTTGTTTATTTTCCAAATTTAAACTAATTTAAAATATTTTTAGGCATACTTTGAGGCTAAATTTTTCTGGTGAAACAAAGCAAAAATAAATGATATCTTTAATTATATTTTATTTTTAAGTTTAAATACTTCCCTGAAATAATAAAAGAAAGAAAAGTACTGACTGTTAGCTCTTTGCTCAGGAATGCATCTTCTTTAGGAATCTTCTCAATTTTTCCTGGTCCAATATTTTTACTGATACACTATCAGAAAAACAAACAAACAAATAAATAAACAAAAAACCCACACCAAAACCACTTAATCAGATTCTTAGGAAAAAATTGGACAGAATTTCTGTGGATAAAATATGTGCTTTAAATTTTATGTTACACTATGCCTGGAAAATCAGGATACTGATTTGAAATAGATCTAAGAACAATATATTAACTTTCATGTTAGTATTAAATAGCTTTTGATTGCTAAGTAACACTTCTTCCTTAGTACATGCAATAAAAAAAATAAAACAAAGAAATAACCCAAAACCACAGAAAATTTTATAAAGCTCTTAAATGTATGAATAAATTCCTAGTGCTTAAGATCTATTTGGAGATCTTTATTTTCCTAGAACTTACACTTCAGGTTCCTGAGGTATTTAATTCCATTAACAATTGGGAAGGGTTTCAGATCAATGCCACTGATAGCTCTGTATATATCATTTGCATTTCATCATTAGGCAGAAATTGTTAGTTACTCCTACAGCTCTTTAAAATAGATTTAAATCCCATTACATCCCATAAAACCATGAACATTTATATTGACCATTGTCAGAGACTGAAATATTACAGTTTATGACTTAAACATTTTCATGAAGGACTTTTGCCTATAATAGCAAAAACTGTGTTACAAAGACTGCAGAGAAGATCACCACACCCTGAATGGGGCTCTGACTGAGGCCCCGCACTGCGGGCTGATGTAGATAACATAAACTAACAACTCAGGGCTGGGGGAAAAGGATCCATTCACAGAGCACAAGCCTAACACCTTGTGAGTGGTGACCGCAGCCGCAGGGCTATCAGCTGCCAGGCTTCTCACAGACCCTCGCACCAAAATGGGGAGAGCGGGGAGACGTTTTGGGCGTGTAGCTAAAAAGCCTCTGATGAGCTGCAGACCAGCGCAGCTGAGGGGCCCTTCACCCCGGGGAAAAGCTTATCCACAGAGGAAGGGGTGTAATGGCACATCAAAGGTCCCCCCAAAGGGGTCCCCAGACAACAGATCCATAGTGCTGCAAGGGACAGTGTCAAACTGGCCCCCTGCAAGGGAGGCACGTGGGCGTTCCCACCTCCCCCAAAGCGTGTATTAACCCACTGGATTCCGTACTCTTCGGCGTGGTGGCGGTGGCAGGGGACCCTCACCACCGGGGCAGCCTCACCACCAGAAGTCCAGATGGAGGGAAGCAACGAGACATCATTGCGACCCTCGGATGGGTGATATGCTTCCACCTTGTCACTCTCCCCCTGTCTCCCCCCACACCTAGTTTCTCTCTTTCTCTGTCTTTACCTCTTTTTCTATTAAAAAAAATACCAATTTTTTGGCACCAACATCTAATCTCATTTGGTTTTAATCACGTTTTTTGGATATATTTTGAATCTTCAAAGTTCTTTCAATTTTAAACACAGAGACTTAGTTTTCTCTGCTCTTCTGGGTTAAACTGTACCATAACAACATCAAATCAAATAATCCAGCATTCTGGCTTCAATGATGTCAGTTAGTGGACACCAAAATGAAAGTAAGCATGGAAAAGGCATATATGACACTCCTTCCAAGCACTCTTCTAATCTTCAGCTGTTTTCAACTATAAGTCTCTCTTTCTTTCCCATGCACCTTTCCAGTCTTCCCCTGGGCTGGTACAGCTCCCTGCCAAGACAACGCTCTGTAGCACCCTCTCCACTGTCAACTTCCTGTCCCCAAAAACTGTCCCACTTACTCCTGTCCTCTATTTTGCATTTCTAAACAACCACATACCCATGAAAGGGCACCAGCCACTCTTCTTGGGGTGCCTACCTGAACCAAAGCACAGATTTCATCTTCTAGTGAGCTCCCTGTTTCATTAAACTCTCTTTGATATAACAACAACAACAACCAAAAACAAAATTAAAAAAAAAAAAAAGCTCTCATGTTTGGTCCTTACATAACATTTGCTCAATCCACATAAGCAAGTGTCCCATGAGTTGACTCTCACTATCACACTGTATAGTTTACCAGTGTCATTCAGACTATTCCTAGTCTTCATTTAAAATCTCTAGGAAAAACAAGGTATCTTCCACAACGTGAAGGGAAACACATGGTAAAGACTGAGTATCTAATCACAGTTCTGTGAATCCCACAACAATACTCTATAACTTTTTCAGGTAAAAATTCTATTTAAGTTAATGATAATACTGCAAAAATGAGTTCTGCAAGATCAAGTAAACTATTTTGTTTAAAGGACAAAAGTCTTAGAGGATTTCAAAGTAATCTTCCATGTAATTTACTACTCAAGATAATTCAGGAAGACCTAGGAACTACTTCAGTAAAATGCATAGTTTTAAAACCTTACATACAGATATACTAAAAATCAAGAAAGAAACTCAAATCTCTTACCAGTTCTCTTACCTCTACTAATTCTTTAAGAGTGTGCATCGATGTATCTACTGCAAGTACATACTGAAAGTCTGGCCGGTGCTCTGCTACATTTTGCAACACTCTGAAACATATAAAGTACATCCTGGGCTGGTACTTGGAGAGGCATCCAGGGCTTTCCCTGTTAAACACATTTCATGGAACAGTACCAAGAGTCTGCAAATTCTTGCAGAACATTTCAGAGCATGACATTTTCACATATATTTTGCTTAATATATATTTTACTTAATAAAGAAGCACAGCTACACATTTTATTTGGAAAGAAGTTAAAAGAATAAAAAACTATATTTGTAGAAGATATTATATTAGTCTGCTGCAGAGTCCACAATCCATTTCCAGTTCTGTGCTGGTTAACTGCTATCACACTCTAGACTGAGCATAACACATCATTTATTAAAAGCAAAGCACCTGTGCAACAGTCAGCTAAGGTTTCCAGAAGGCACACCTACTTCTAAAGAAACTGAAGGCTCTGTTTGACTCAGTTAAAAGGGCCCACGAGTAACCTTAAACCAACCCACGCAATTTAAAAGCCTCGGTACTCTCTAGTGGATTTGGATTTGTTATCTAGCTAGGTATCAATTATAACTCAGAGAATTTTTTTCCACTGACACTGCTAAATCACGAATATGAATGGTTGGAATTATATTGTTTCCATCTCCAAAAACAGGTATTGCAGGAGTCTCACCAAGCCAACACATCTGAAAATACAGAGAATAAAGTGAGAAAAAAGGTTATTTTTAAGTAGAGCTAAAAAAGGAACATTTGATTACTAGGCAAATCTGTATATTCAAGATTTAAAGTTCAGATTATTGATTAATTAATAGAACTGCAGTAAAGAAGACCATTCTTGAGAAATGGCCAGCCTACTAAAAACAAGAGGAGTTTCATCTCGACAAATATTGCTTTGTATCACTCAAAAAACAAATGCCTTGGGGAAAACAAAAAACAAAAAACAACAGCAACAACAAAACAAAAAAAACCCAAAAAAACCCAAAAAAACCCCAAAACAAAAACAAAAACAAAAAACAAAAAACAAAAAACAACCCCCCCCCCAAAAAAAACCCCACACTAATGTTGATAAGAAAGAAATTTCCATGGGTTCCATTGACATGACAGACATGTTCTCACTGGAAAGCACATATGGAAATACTGTTCAAAAACCAGAGAAATATCTAAGAAAAAATGGAGCCAAAAAAAGAGAAAAACACTTCCACTATAGTTAAAATATTTCAAAAGAATCAAATAAACAGTTCTGCTCATGAAAGCATTGAGATTACAATACCAAAGCTGCTAAAAATGGATTCAATTCCAGTGCAGTTTGTCCCTAGAAATTAAATGATACTTGAAACATAGTTTGATGTCTACCTTAAAAAAATAGTGAAAGAGTCCTTCCTCAGCTCCATATTGATGTCCTGAGGCAACAATGTAAGTTGAAAATTTTTTTTTGTTCTGTAAAGTGAAATCAGAAAGAAAATTTTCATTAAAATCTGGTACTGCAATTGGGATACAGGTTTACACTGACTCTTGAATACATGTACAATAAATACAGAAAGTGTGCAAACTGTATCACTTCCAAGTTGTAACTAGATCAATCGTTGCATATCCTGTAGCTTCCTGAATCATATTATTACTACTTCCTTCAAAAAAAGCTGTCTACAGCTGTCTTCAAAAAAAAAAAAGGTCTGTCTACATTTGAACAAAATGATTAAAATAAAATTAAGAGGTAAAATTTGGAAGTTATGTGAATCAATTAAGTGAACAGGTTAACTCATGCTTCTACTTCCCATTTTCAAGAAAAAAATAACTCTGAAATGCATTGCAGCTTTTTCTTCAATACATTCTATTTGCATTTGGCTCAATAAAGGAGTAGAAAATGCTGGATTAGTGATCTTTTAATTTCTTTACTTTCACTTTGATGCACAATTTAAAAAAACAAAACTTTGAACTCTTTAAGTGTTTTCCTAACCACACATCATGATTAACCCACATATTTTTGGCTGATCATTACTGTGTAATGCTATAAATTTGCCTGTCTGCTTGGACAAACATGTCACTGCTTGTATCAATGGTGAGAATGGCTATACAGAAAAAAAAAAAATAAGAAAAATTAAATCGTCTGAAAGGGAAAAACTTCCAAATATTTTTTTTAAATTAGTCACTTTGAAATTTTCAAGCTGAGACAAAATTATTAAATAATTCTCATGTTGTAAAGATCCTAGGCATTATATATCTCCATCACACAATGTAAAAGAACCAGCCTTTATCAGCAGCGGGAATACATATGCAGATTTGGGATCTACTATTTTTTTGGGGGGGGGATTGGACCTTTTGCTATCATCTTTATAATATTTTAGAAACAGAAAAATAAGACAGGTCTTAGCCAATCTTTGATTATATAAGCAAAACATCTAGATGACAAGTTGCAAAGTCAGTATGTTGTATCTATGTGGTTTTATCTATACACTTACAAAGTGAAACTTTTTTATAAAAACTACTTCAACTCAACGAAATTCAACAGCTTGTCATTAATCACGAGTAACACTAAAATTAGAAGACATTACAGATAGCAGAAGAGCTTCCACATTGTAAGGACAGCTGCCTATTTCAAACACTGCTAGGGCCACAGAAGGACTTTGCCATGGGATAAACACAGAAGGGAGCTACAGCAGAATAACACTAATGCATGTAACTGCGTGGCAGGTTAGTACATGCATGATCTGGTTAGTACATCCTGGTTAACACACCTGGACAAAAATTCCCACTGTGGCCAACAGCGTAATGAAGCAACTGCTCATATGTGTATCAGTGGTCAAACAAATATCACCCTTAGTTATGGGTCAGATGGTGACCACCAACCATCACTGAAGCCCCCCTGAATATACACCTCTGTGGATACCTGGAACTTGGACTGTAAGATAGGCCACCACAGTGACAACTTGAGATAAGAAAACATAAAGGTGGTACTATTGTCTCGGTGTTATCCCAGGGGGACATAAACAAAGCTTGGGGATAAGAATGTTTTGCTGATGATGATCACAAAGAATGCAGGATTTACAGGCCATAAGGGAAGCCAGCTCAGCAAGCGTGCTGAAATCAGCTCCAACTGAGTAAAAGGTAATTCTGACACACACTGAGTAATTCACACACTGAGTTTGCTTGGGTAATACTATGGCAGATACTGTTTGCATCCAAGAGCAGCAGCCCTCAGGGTTGCTCTGGACAGACTGCAGACATGTCCCAGAAGACACATAATAACTTCTGTCTCCTAGCAGGAAAAATAGCAAGTGCTATTTCTCATTTCCCTTAAAAAGAATGTAACACAGGATTTTCTTCCATGTACCTCGTGTTAATCCTGCCTCGTGTGAAGACAAACCGTAGTTTTGCACTGAGTGCTGCATTTCACTGAAATACATACCTCTAAAACAGATTCAATTCCTCTAACAATAGTTACTTAGTGCCACAGAACACCCATTGAGAAGGTACTACTTGATGCGACTTTGCGATTTAAATATTTAAATAGCTATATTGCTATTTATTTGGTAATTTAAAAGATAAGGCAATTCTTAGGCAAGGCAAGTTGCTGCTCCTCGTGGCATGTTCAGTCCCGGGTAACGAATGTCACGTCCCCGTGTATTGTTCATTAAGGCCACTAGGTGTCACTTTCTAGCTGGGATAGTCAGTTCCAGGCTGTGGTTTTTGCGCTTGCTTACTTGCGCGCTTTGTCCTAATAAGCTGCTGGAAGTGAGAAACAGGTCTGCTTGGATTCGGGAATTGTGATGTCACTGAGAAGAGAGCTGGGGGATGAAGAGCTTTTCTGCCTTTGACAGTCAGCTATTTCTCCAAGGATTCTGAATTTGACTGGACCCCAGAGATTGCAATTTTTGAGTAAAGCGACATAGCCTGAATGCCCTGAATGCCACAAAGGTAAAGGTAAAAAATTGCTAGTGATAGAAAAAACAAAGACTCTTAAACTCTCAGACTATTACTGGATTTTAATCAAAAAATAGGTGAGAGGTACACTAATGCAGAGAGGTGAAATCTTGCTTTAAGAAACAACTTCCATTAAATTGCACTCTGAACAGGCAACAAGGCTTAGAAAACATTTTATTCTTGGTGCAAGAGCTTTCTACCTGGCTGACAAGACTGATGAATCCTAGTGTCTGAGTTCTTTGCAAGGAATGATAACACTGTAAGTTCTTTCACTGATGGCATGTTCCCTAGATACCACTGAATTTAGAAATGAATAAAGACTGTAATCCAGAAGTCTCCAGCCATCACAGGAAGCCAAAGCTGATTTCATGGGAAGAACAGATGCTTTGGAGCCTTCCTGTTCCAAATTGCTGACAGAAACCATCCAGGGACAGTGATACCCATTGGTACTGACACTGGAGTTCTGGAGGAGAAGGCCTCCTTTTGAAAGGGTTACAGCAGGTAGGTATTAAAAATATTCAAGCTGCTTTATCATGTACTGCTACATATCTGTCTTCTCAAGAGATGTTCAGGTTGACAAACACTTAGAAGCTAATTATATAAATATTTTTGGTATGCAGTGACTCAGTACTTTGGACTAGTCAGAAAAATAGTCAATAATTCATCTAGGCATTAAGTGGTGGCAGAAGTTAACATAAGGTTTGATGGATGCTGTCTAAAATTTTCCCGTTTTTAACATCGCAGGTGTGAAACTTATCCCATGGTCTTATGAGATCCATGTTAGCACAGTAAAAGAAAAACCAATTTACCACTGTTTTTTCAAGCTGTAAACCAAATTTTTTACTTGTGTTCTGTACTATTAGATCTACAGTAGAACAGAATATAATTTCTAGTGCTATTTTCTCAGCAGGGCATAAGAGGGCAAATGTATGCTCAAATCAGAGAAAAGTTTTTTTTCACAACAAACTCTGTTATTAGCTGGATAAATTTCTGCAATGGACATGGAATTATATTGATTATGGGAGACTCCTAACAGAAAAAGAATGACAAATGACACCTTCATCATGCAGTGTATTTTGTTGTCTTCCTAACCACCTCACTACTCCACCACTAATGACAACAGCTTCCATTTTCCTGAATTGTATGCTGAGTCACTGTTGGTATTTACTTAATAATAGTTCTTACATACAAATAGAGGCATAATCTGTTCTCTAGTAAGATGAATTGTCTAATCAGACCAAAGTAAGCAAAGCTGAAGGAGGGGATTTAAAAACATATAAGTGATAACATACTTTAGCTATTCTGTGTCAGCTCTATGGCTATGATTTTAAAGTGAATTATAGCCTGGAACAAAAGTCAACAAGGCCTCTGCTCCAAGAGCACAAACTATCCAGGGACATGATAGGTGTAGGCAGAACATCTAAGTACTTAAATGAGATGTAATACTAACATAACTTGCTAATATTTAAAGATGCTACTTTTCTTTAGAGCTGCTGCACTAATATCCCATTCCTCTACAATCTTTCTTCTGCAAATCTTTCCACACAGACCCCAGATTTTCTTGTCTCTGGTACAGTCAAAAAAACAGTATTTTTTAAAGATAAGCATGATTTACTCCCTACCTAAGAAAAAAAAACAAATTGGGATTTATATTAGGCATACACGTGGGTTTCAAAAGACATTATAGTATTGTCTATGCTACTATATTTTATTAATAATTTATATCATCCATATTTATAAAGACAATAATATATTCTTAAAACTTATTCAAATGGTTGATAATTTCTATTACTATGGTAAAGCTCTAAATAAGAAGACAAACCAACTTATTTTTATAAAAAAATTCTATACATACAGTTTTCCCAAGTTTTGCAATGTTTTTTTCAGCATGTATGTAATCCATAAAGCTAGGATGAGATTTTCTTTTGCGAAAATCTTCATCATTAAAAGGAATCTCGGGATTTTCCTATGAAGAGAAAAACGTGACTGATATACATTTCCTAAAACAGAACAATTTTTAAAGATCTAGATGTTGAAGGAAATTCTTTGTAAGTATTTTAAAATCTCTTTTAACTTTGTCTTCATTTGAAATTCTTCAAGGTTCTGAATTTGATGCTTGAGGTTCAACATTTTGAAAATGTCATTAGTTCAATTTCAAATTTTGCAGTAAAAGATTTTTAACTACTTTTTATACTTTAAAAAACAGTTTTTATTATATATAGCGTTACACAAAGTTGAAAAAATCTGTCTGTAACACTGAATTTGAGAATTGCAATTGCATACTACAAAGCACCCAACACAGTTCCTGAAAATACTTTGCATATATCGATATAAAGATGTATCTATTTTAATGATGTATTTCATTAAATATGCAGTTAACATGGGATTTTTTTAATGACTGAAAGACAATGCATATTGTCTTGCCTCTTGACCAAGCAAGTCCTTATGTCTTTCTGTATCATTGTAGCCCAATGCCTAAACTCTTCTGTCAGTGAATTACATTTAGTGATTTTGGCAGTAAGTAGTGAGTAAAGGTGAAAGAATCCTAAAAACCTGCTTTCTTTAGTAGCTATCATTGAAGTACACACCTGAAATATATTGTGTTATTTTATCTAACGAGTATTTTCCATTAAATGGCATCATCTGGTTAAGAAAACTAATGTTTTGATATTACTTACAGGGTCAGGGGGTTTGCTATTTCCCCAGGTCATTATTGTTGAAATGAGGATGAATAACTTTTGTTTTGCAAAAGTCTCTATTTCCTTATGTAGGGCTGTTAAATGAAAGCAAGGATTTTATTTTAAACTGTATTATTCAAACTGTATTTTTGATATTATATAAAGATCGTGTGTAGACACTTATACCAATGTTCTATGTGATGTCTTTTTAAGCAAATGTTCTTTGAGTTAATACAAAATAAAGAGTAAAAATCAGGAAAGAGAACAAATACAGAAATAACGGTAATAAAGAATCAAATTATTGGGAATTCACATAATTGCCACAGAGCTACATGTGTGGAAAAAAATCCCCAACAAAACAATCTATACTAGGAAATTATTCATTTTTATTGACTGCTGAAATACTGAAAGAAAATTAAAATGCGTGGGTTTTACGTGATAGGAAAAAAAAGCTACTGAATGCAAAGAAAGTTTATTTTAATATCAAACAAGATAATGATTTTTTTTCTGCTATGCAAATTATTCTATTGTCCGAGTGTTCATACTATAAAGAGGAAAGCATAATTTAGTTTAGCTGTCAAATGAAGAATGATATTGCACTGTCAACATAAAAGCATTCCAGTTGCCTATTAGAATTTGGATGTAACAATAAGGAAAAAGTTTCCAAAAGACTGTTACCAATATTTTTATTGGACTTTTAAGAAAAATAAAATAATTCTATAAAATATTGAAACGTTCTTTGAATATCACAGGAGCAAATTTTCTACCCACCTCCCAACGCAAATAGGTGTGACGATGGTTGACAGTTATTTAGGGAAATTACTGCCTACACAGATGTGTCACTTAAAAAGAGTTCGACCATTCCATGTCAGCTTCTCTCCCTTCTGAATGTGACAGTGCATTCCATGGTTCCTTGCTATTTAACCAAACAATTTGCGCAGCATTTCTTCATAAAGGAACCCAGTTTTATATGAAAGTGAACTATGAATCCCTGATAATTTCATTATACATTTATGGCAGATTTTGATGGCTACATAGAAACCAAATTTCTGTTCAGGCATAGCTATACCAACCAGAAGCAGCCCACGTTGCTTCCTCAATTTGGTTTGCATCCTCAGTGATGTTATATAAAACAATTTCACACTCAAGCAAGTGGCTTAAGAGTCCATCTCGAGGAGAGACCTGAGGGAAAAACAGTTAGATTCTGCCATTAGGGGAAAAAAAAATTCTTTTCAAGATCAATTCCTGGATAGAATGTGGTTTTCTAACACTAGGATATTGGAATTATCCATAAGATAGTTATCAAGCTTTTATGTGTCAGATACAAGAAAGCTGATGAAACAGAAATTAAATGCTGAAATTTCTAATTTAGAGTACACATTAATATAGGTCAAAAATATGGACTTTTAATGGTATTTTAGGATCCATATTTTTAGTGCTTTTGTGAGTATCAAAAAATATCTACTACTTATCCAGGCATTTTAAACAACTATTCATTGGCAGAATGGAGAAGAAATAAAAAATGTCCACTTCCTTGCAAGATGGTATCCTGTAATTTTTGTTATGTGCAGATTGTCTGTATCACTTGAGCAAATATAGCAAACACTTTGGGCAAAAGCAGTGGTTAAAACTAAACACCGCCAGCCATAATTTCCTGATTGAACAGTTCAACTGCATAGACATTTGAATCAGAATTTTCGAATGTTGGAAGAGATTCTTCAATAAAAAGAATAATAATCAGTTTATAACAAGCAGTTGGAGACAGAGGCAATTCTAGTTTCAGAAAACTAAATCAAACAATAAGCAATCACATTCATAAGAGCAAGCCTTTTTTAGTTAATTAAACTCTGGACATACACATCTTCATACAAAGATGGAGATATCCAGAACGATTAGCTGCTAGTGACAGCTGTGATTTCAGTGAACAGTTAAGGGGGACACTAACTTTGATTCCTGCACCACTATTTTCAAAATGGTGATAAAAGACAAAAAGAAGAGAGATACTTGAAGTGCAAGCTTTGAGAGAAAAATAAAGCAGACCCGTGGATCATCAAAATAGATTTTTAAAATAAGTTATGAAGAGTTATAATCTATTGTCTGTCTTATTTCCGTCCTTTTACTATTTGCTGTGTCAGACCTAGAAGAGAGGAAGCCAGAGTGCAGGCAGGAAGCAGAAGGAATAAAATAGACATATACAGCTTTCAGCAAGAACAGAAGACGATTTCATTAGTGCAGGTCATTTTACACGACCTACGATGTTTCTAATGTTGTCTAAAGGCAATCTGAAATCAGACTTATACTTACTGCATACGTTTCCTTTGCAAAACGTGGATGAGTACTCTTTGGCTTAGAAAGAGTACCCACTATTTCATAGACTTTCCCCTTTGAGGCTGTGGGATCCTCAACACCTGAATAATTTTCATCTTCCTCCTCTTCTTCATCTGGGCCTTCCAGCGTTGCCCCAACAACACAAGTGGATAAATACTGCAATATACAAGACACATAATTTGTAAACAAATATCTATTGAGCCCTACACAGCTTCTCGTGATCTCCAGAAGGCACCAGCACTGTCTGACCAGCCCTGCTCCTGTTGTTGGCAATACACTTCGGAAACAGCTTCCCACTGAAGGGAAAACCCTAGGGACTGCTCAGCCTCAGCTGGAATGCTTTGTCTCGACTTGTGTCCTAGGCCTCAAACCGAAGGTGCTGCCGAGTCCCTGGGTGCCTCCGCTCCGCACCGGGCTCCTCTCGGGCAGGGGTTAGCTCACAGGGGAGTTGGCTACAGCCCTCCACAGCGACCAGCTGCTGCCTGGACTCTCCCGACTGGCTTTATCCACACCTCCTGCTGCTACAACTCGTTATTTTCGCTCCTCGTTTTTACTCCATTTTATCCCTTTAATTTCTCCGGTGCCTTTTCTCAGCAGTTATTTCAGCTGACCCTCCCGCCCGGCCAAGCTTCCCGGGGGACCAGCCGAGGCTCCCCGGCGGGCGGAGGTGCCTGAGGCAGAAAGAAGCCGCGGCCAGGCGCAGCTGCGGGCCGGCCCCGCGGTCACCTCGCCGATGCTGCGGCCGCAGTAGGAGTCGAGGTGGTTGAGGAAGACGCGGGGGCTCGGCCGCGCCTCCTCCATGGCCGCAGCTCGGGACGCGGCCCGTTGCCGCGCGACCGGCGGCGGGCGCACTTCCTCCGGCGGCCGCTGGGGGCGCGCTGCGCGCAGGCGCCGTGGGCAGCCGGCCCGGGCGGGACACGCGGAGCCTCAGCGCCGGACTTTGTCCCGAACGGCACAGCGCGTGTGGTACTGCCGAGACAAAAATAGATTTTAATTAGGTTGTCAGCCGTTCTTTCCGATAGCAGGCAGGCTATGGCGTGCTTAGGCGATTCACAGACTAACAACTACATTAGCAGCACTTATTCAGAGCTCCGGACAATGGAAAACAATTGGCAGCTGAAGGAGACCTGAAATTCTCCCTCCTCAGTGCTGCAGAGACGTTCCCTCCATAGGGGCAGCAATGCCCCAGGACGGGCATGGGAGAGCGTTTTGCTCCTCCTCAGTAACCCAGAACTGGTGGAATGACATTGCTGTCCCACTTTTGGGTTAACACTACAGTACAGTTTAAGAAATAGCGTTTCTTCTACACCTTCTTAACACATACAAAATACCTGTTTTGAAAGTATGCTTATAATAAGCACACAAAATGATGGTTTAAAGACCTCTAAGATAAAAAAAAAAAATCAAAAATCAACAAAACAAACCCAAAAATTTAGTAATGAAACATTACTTTGACTTTTTTCCACTTGGATTTCTAATACTTCAAGTCCTTTACAATCACACACCTTACCTTGCTGTTTCATGACTAAGTTTCAGCTGATACAAGTTTGCAACCAGTTTTCCAAACACTCGACAGCTATTTAAGATTTTTCTAAGAGCATGATAATTTCAGTTGTTCACTTCCCACTTCGCAGTAGCTCCACCCCACACAAGAAAATTTCAATGCACCAGTCCATTTCTTTAATTCTTTAGTAATTGAAATTGAACAAGTAAATCAGTTGCAAGGAAAAATATTCAAATATAAATTCGCTGAAGTACATTCTCCTCATAGAGGACTAACCACATGCCACAGACCTGTGTGCAAAAGAGAGCCTATGAACAATATTTGGAGCATGGAAGCATACCCTAGGGCAGTGGACTAGTTTCAGAAGTTTCAACCCAAAAAGATAACCATGAGATTAAGCTCTCAAAAACAGAAGCGCTAATTACAGTTGTCTTGTCATAGTTGCACATTGCTAACTCAAAGCCATTACAAAAGCTCTACCAGGCTTGTCTGATCCATATGACTAACCCATAGCAGGTAGAAATCAACATATCCCTACTGAAGTCACTGGAATCTGTGAGAACCAATAAATCTCCAAATGGGGCTACAAAAAGGCTACTGAATGTACTTGCCACAAAAGCATAGAAGAATAATGTCAGGATTGTTTAAATAAAGACACACAAATACAGAATAGTAGAAGTTTACAAAAAGTGTGAATGTCACAGAACGTCAGTTCAACTGTACAAGCATTTCTACCCAACTCTAATTTTTAAAAAGTCTACCATTCAGTACACACTTGAAAAGTTATAGCAGAACAACAGATTTATAAAGAGAGTTGTACCAGTTTTTAAGTAGAAAATACAAGTTACATCTTCCAGCTTGTATTAGCCTTAGCAAATTTCATACAGCCTTTGGTTTCAAACCAATACAATACAATTAACATTACAGTGCTTACTTTAGTATTCATTAGGAGAGGACACTGTACAATTAAGGGAGAAACGTGAAAATTGGGAGTACCAAAGTATTGTATTATAGAAAGTAAAGGTTGAAGCAAAAATACTCTTGAGTATATCCTGTACATCATGTAAACACACATTCAAAATAGTAAACAGTCCTTCCAAGCCTCTCAAACTGTTGCAGTATAGTGTACATATTTATAGCATAGAGAACTTCATTTTTAGGAAGTGTGTAGCCCATTAATTCTGTGCTTAATCATTTGTGGTTCAGACAATACATTCATATATAAGCAGCTCATCTCATGTATTATTTGGAGCTTGCTGGTTGCCATAGACAAGGACAGATCAGTTAATGCTGAGCCTTACTTTTAACTCAGATACTGCCACTATATAAGCAATGCTCAACTGTTGAAGAATCATCTTTCTTGCTACAAAGCTGACAACTTTCAGATTTATGTATAGCAAATCAGCAGGAATTCTTTGCAGAAATTTTCCAGTTATTTTTTCATTAACTGGGTAGAGCGAATAGTTACTTTCTATTTTAAAAAGAAGGCATGAAAATTATCAGTAAGCACACACACAAAGAATTACTACTTATATCTATAACATTCAGTCTCCATTTTTTTAGTTTTGAATACTAAGACTTTGAAAAGAGACCAAGGTTTTTAAACACTGTATGGAGCAACTTACATGCTCATTTACAACAAAAAGTAAAATTAAGAATTTTTCCCACTATTTATCAAAGTGGCTTTTAATAACAGTGTGATATATGCAAATCCATGGTAGCAAAATGTTATATAATATACTTATTATAACATATAAATGTTATATAATAATGTACTAGCATGAAGTAGACTTTAATGCAAGAAATTAAGCTTAAGATGTTTGTAAGGAAGATCTCAGTGCTTCATACTAAGAATTCCTTCTGGCACTAAACCTTCCTCATATCTGGGTAAATCATGACTGACTTTCTTTCTTCAAAGCTTCTAGTCTTTGTAGTAATGCATTTCCAAACACCTCTCGATACGCAGGGCTGAGAGAGTCCAGCAAGGAGTAGACAGTTTCATGATATGGAGTTTGCAGTCTGTCATCAGTCTGATCAAAATCATAAGCTACTACCTGCAACAAAGAATTGGGTGGTTAAATTTCTGTGGTGATGATCACCTTGGCACATGTAGCACAACATTTAACTTTGCCCATCAGGGTAGTACAGTAATGTAAGAACAAAAAATACTGGATTTAATGTCTGTACAAAGATTACAAATGGTGCAAAAAAAAAAAATTATATAGATGTTGTATTGCTGTCAATCTTTGGGTACCTGAGAAACCCAAAGATTGACACACCTGTAACAAATTGCTGATTCTACCATCACCATTTTGTGTCTTAAATAAATTTCTGGTTTTTTATTTATTTCCCTTCTTGCTTTTTTGGAAGTAACTATCTAAAGCTCCCTCTTCTAGAAGAAAACTTGTAGATCAGGCTATCATAAAAGGGGAAAATGTATGGCTGTCAGTGAAGTATTTTTCTAGGCACCTTTTGAATATGGTCATTGTTCAAAACAAAGAAGTTTAAGAAATTATAAACAAATTAGTTTACCCTGAGTCCTGCTTCAGTGAGCTCCAGACAGTATCTGTTCCTTTCCCTGGTTTCCACATTGATATATGCCACATCCTCTGCACAGGGAAGGGTTTTTGACACAAACATGTTGCTGACGGCAAACAAAACATCATTTACAACAGCTTCAGCTTCTAGTCTCATATCTTTCACGTCTGTTCCTTCGAAGTCTCTATAATCAGAATCCTCTTCAAATCCTGTATTATTGGGCAACTCCATAGGATTGCAATCGGTCTCCATTCTGCATATAGAAATATTTATTTTACATTTATTATGCCACTGCACTCAATATATATTAACACCAAAAAACACAAGTTATATTTTAAACAGACATATTTAACATTGTCCAAAAAAAAGGAAACTATGAGACCTGGTGACTTTCATAACTCACGAAATGAGAGTCTAGAGAACTCAAACCCAAGATACCCAGAACAATTAGAAGTGGTACCAGTATCACAGAAGCTAGTTTTTCTTAGGCAAGTTAACTTGCATTCTGTGGTGTAAGATTCAGCAGTCATTAATTCTGCCCTTTGCTGATGAAGAATGTAGGAGGAAGACAAGTCATGCCTGCAAAAAGTGAAATCAATAGCTGCAGAAAACCCAAACCTGCTGCTGGTGAATTTAAGGAAGATTTAGAAACGTCTGTGAAACTAAACGAGTTATCAGAGACTTTAGGAATTAAGGGCAGCTGTTTGTTACAGTCACTAAAAAATAAAGCTCCTGTCCATCTTTTACGCACAACTGCCGATACATTTCAGAGATCCAGGCTGCTGGTCTTTGCGAGCAACTGGCACCAAAACGGGATAGCCCCAGCGGGGTTATCGCCGCGGCTTCGGGAGCGGCCCCGTGGGGACCAGTGTGGCCAGGAGGCCCCAGCTGACACCCGTGGAACCCGCCTGGGACAGCAGGGAAAGCTCCTCGGGACGCTGCCCCGGGAGCTCTGGTAGCTCAACACTGCTGCCAGGAGGAAACAGGGGCTGTCAGTCACCGATCCGCAACATGCGGGACATTCATTCCATGGGATCCACCGCTTCCTGCCAAATCCCACCTTCGACCTACAAACAAATTCCGAAGAAGCTGAAGGTAAGCAGGGGAGCTGGATACCGAGCTGCACAGCAGCCTCCCGCTCCCACGAACCGCACCCCCGCCGCGCCCCGGAGCGCACCCACCAGCGCCGGCGGGCGGCCGAGGCCCCGCCGCCCGACCCCGCACGGCTCCGGACGCGCCCTCCGCCCCGTCCCGCTGCTTCCCGGGCCGCTCCCCGGAGAGGCGGCCCCGCCGCCACCGGCTGCGCGACACCTTCCGGCCGCACCGCCCCCTCCCGCGGCCGCTTCCGCCCCCGCCTCCTCCGCTCGGCGACGCCACTTCCCGCACGTCACGGTGCCGGTGGTCGGCGCGGGGCTGCTGGGAGGAAGGAGACGAATAGCCGCGATCGGCCCGGCCGCCCTCGACGGCGGTGCAGAGCTGACGGGGAGGGGCTGCCCTCCCGCCGAACCCCGGCGCTTATCCCCGCGCAGCACGGCTGTAGCGGCCCCTCTGCGCCCGTGCCGCCGAGAAGATGGCGGCGCTGTCCGAGTGAGGATGGAGCTGCCTGTCAGCGCCTCTTCGCCCTAGGGCGGGCAGTGCCGCCCCGCCAGGGCGTGAGGGGCGGCAGCGGTGCCGCTCGGCAGCGGGGAGCCCCCGCTGTAGCCCGCGCTGAGGGGCGAGGCTTGGCTCGGCGGCCCCCACTGTGCTCCCTCGCACCGCCGCTCTCCGCCCGGCCCCAGCCCCGGCCCCGTCCCCGTCCCGCCTCGCGGCCCCTGGCGAGCAGCCGCCATGCCGTGGCCTTTCTCGGAGTCCATCAAGAAGAGAGCCTGTAGGTACCTGCTGCAGAGGTACCTGGGCCACTTCCTGCAGGAGAAGCTCAGCCTGGAACAGCTCAGCCTGGATCTTTACCAGGGCACCGGCTCCTTGACGCAGGTCCCTCTGGATAAGTGGGTAAGAGATGCTGGCGCTTTACCCCCTCGGCTCATGCTGCGTCTGAGGGACCAGCTGATTCTCTGCCCCCGGCTGCCACCCACTTTATTTTCAATACCCAACCTCTTTTATGGAAAGAGTTATAGCCATAATTGGCATTTAATCCAGGGAACTGTTGTCTGATATGCTGGCACTTTAAAAAAAAAAAATCTTGGCATTTGTTACAGATACATTTTTCTAGCCATACTTCGATTGCATAATTTTTAATTATGAGAAAGGAAACAAAAACTGGAAGAAGGCAATAGCTGCTGACATTTCAGGGAGAACGAACTAGTGTAGCCCAAGCTGCTAGAAATCCCTGTAGTTAATGAGGAGAATGTTTACTGACTACTAGAGATAGTGAAAACAAAGTAATCCCTGTGGTATCTATGCTTTGTCTTTGCTTTGCAGACATCTTGGTTCTTAATGATAGTGTTATGCTGAGCTTAGTTTGTGTAGATCTCTAAAGATTGTCCTCTCGTCTTGTAGTGGAGAAAGTACTTGTTGACAAAAAGAAAGCTGATTTTAGCTGGAGTTTGCTCAGCAGGTGGCTTGTCACACTCCAGTCCTGGCATATATGTTTTTTTTATGTATGTGTCTATACACAGATGTGTATATTTCCAGCCTACTGTAGAGATAGACCTTTGGATTACTGTATTTGTAGCATTTGGTAAAGGTTCTTGGTTTAATTGCCGATGTTACTGAATTCTACCTCGGTCGAGTGTTTGTCATGAGGAGACTTAAGCACTGCAGTGAATCAGTCACTGACTTCCAGGGTAGCGTAGGTGATGAACTAGGTCCTTTGCTTTAATGTTTTCCAAACCACATTTTTGCTCGAGCATGTACTGGTATTAGGCCACACAAGATAAATTTTAAAATACTTATGAATATACGATGTTTTCAGGTAATGCTTTTTGTGTGTAATGCAGGTAGTGTTGTTTGTGTGGAAATATATTTGAAAGTGGTAGGGGACAAACGCTTGCAGAAATGCTCAATGTTACCAATGTTTGAGTGTGGACTTGTTTTGTTGTTTGCTCTTTTCTTTTCTTTTCTTTTCTTTTCTTTTCTTTTCTTTTCTTTTCTTTTCTTTTCTTTTCTTTTCTTTTCTTTTCTGGCTGTGTCTGCAGCTTGTTTTCTGTGGCAGGTTTGCAGTGAGGCTGCCTCGCTTTAATTGAATTATTATGCCCTCTAGTGGGCATCGAGCACTCTTTGCGAGTCGAAGTAATATTATTTAAAATGTAGAATACTTAGTAATAAAGCACTTACGGGCCAGTACTGAATGAAGTGTGCATAACGTATACACAGTAATAAAATGAATATGGTGTAGTGCTTGGGTGATCTTCCCCATTTGTGGATCAACATTTTTCTGTTCCACTTGTGAACATTTACATGTTTGAGGTTCTCTGCACGTGACTCTCACGTAGGACAGATTGCAAAAGCAGATGTCACGGAAGCACTACAGCTCTTTTTTTCCCCCTAGTCATTGTAACCTTGTTTTGAATGAATCACCAGGATGACTGCGTTTTTACATGGCATCCATTTTTGCAGATACTTTCTGTTCATCTCAGCACTGTAGATACTTTAGCCAACATTGTATGTGTTTAGATTGTAGAAATCTGTAGGAACTCCTGGGGCTGTTAACGTAATGCCTTTGCCTTTTGGGGCTGGGGATGTTCAGAAGAATCAAAATGTAATGCATGATGTTTGTGGTTGAATTTTAGTATACATTAAATACTCTAATTACTTCCTTCTAGGAACAGCTGGCCTATTTATGAATCAATTTAGCTCAAGAGTGCTTCAGATTTTTGCTTTTAGGTAGTAAATTTCTATTTTAAAATGATAGGCAGTATACTAAAATACATTATTTTTTATCATTATGCACATGGGTAGCAAAAAGACATCTGAGTCAGATTTATTCAAAGTATGGTAGCTAGCTTACTTCCAGCTATAGCAAATTACTTTGTAAATTCATTCAGGTAATTTAAATGAACCTGTGGTATTTTAAAATACAGTTTTCATCTCTAATAATAATTTTTGTCTTATGCTATTGCCACATGTGTAGTACTTAAATATAAATTCAAATATGTTTGAGCTCTTATTTATTTTATAGAATTTTAGTGTCACTGAATTTTAGTTGATTATTTGCTACCTAATAATTTTCCTATAGAACTGTTCATGTTCTGTTTCTTTAAAGTTGATATCTTTTTTTGCTGCTTGAGTGGACTTTGGAACAGAAACTAGAAAAGCTGAACATGCAAGGCAAACAAAGTTCTAAAAGCAAGGTTATTAAGAGCATAAGGAGAGCAACAAAATACGATGGGAAAATTGCACCTGGAGACATAAGAATTAAAAATGTAATTTTCTGAAAACTTATTTTCTTTATTTTTAAATTGTTCTATATAATTGGAATATAATTTTCAATGCAATGGATATGGCAAACAACTTTTAAATCCTTATTTTTTTCAAAACTTATGATGTAGAATTTATGCATTTTCTCAGGTAAAATCAGTGGCCTTATTCAAAACTCAGGAAGGTCAAACCCACACTTTTTCTTGCCAGTTAAAGATTGTGTTGTGTTATTACAACCACAGTCTTTAGCAGAGTCTTGTTTACATTGGAAAGTTGCTCTCACTGAATTTGGTATGTACATAAGATTGGGATTTGTTTCTTTAAGGCAACCTAAGTACTTATTTTCTAAGAACTTAAGTTTTAACTACATTTTAAAATCAAAGCACAGGCAATAACTCACTTTTTTATTAGCCTAAGCATGAAGAATATGTTTCATGTGTGTGGATGTACTGAAACCTATATCGAGCAACAAGGGAGTCTTCTGAGGATTGTGGAAAACTTGAAAATCCTAAATTACGGTGTTAGAGCTGATATGACACTTTGGGCAACTACAGCGAATACAAGCAGTGTCTATAATGCCACTATAAAGATATGATTTAGAAATGGCTAGTATGTTACACAGCAAGGGAGGATTGTTTGAGTCCATTGTTCCACTGTCACAGAGAAATAAAAAATGAACTTTACATTGAAATTGCATGCTATGAAATACGCCTGTCATAGAAACTAGGTACTTTTTGTGCTTTTACTGTCAGCTTGTTTACAATTTTCTTCAAGTACTGCCAAAGAAAGAACAGATTAACTTTTGTTAGTATTCTAGTACTTATAAGAGTAAGTTAGCAGATATTTTTTTTGTATAGTGCAAAAATACAGATTATGCAGCCACCACAGAGAAATTCTGGAAGCTGGGTAGTGTGAAATTGCAATGGAATTGAAATACTTGAAGGTGTCTGTTTTTTTTTTTTTGGTCTGAGTATAATTAATTTTCTAGTAACATCAAAATGTTGTATTTGTTGGATGCAAAATGATGGATGTGATTTTAAAAACGTTATGATTTTTTAATTTTATTTTATTGTTTTTAGTGTCTTAACGAGATCCTGGAGTCTGCTGATGCACCTCTGGAAGTCACAGATGGATTTATCCAATCAATTTCTTTATCTGTCCCATGGGGGTCGTTGCTGCAGGATAACTGTGCATTAGAAGTAAAAGGATTAGAGATGGTCTTCAGGCCAAGACCAAGGCTTGGTAGGCTTACTTTTTGATTTTAGAAAAGAAGATTCTTTACAGTTTTTCAGAGTCGAAAGTCTACCTTTGCTTTAGTAATTTCTTAGCCTTACTTAAAATATCATTTAGCTTCCATACATTAATGGTTGAGAATTAATAAAAAAACTGTTAGGTGTTTGTCAGTTGGTTGTCAACTCTATTAGTTATTGCTCTGTTAAATAATTTGAAATGCTTGTAGTGTTCCTACTGTTGTATGTCTTCCAGGCTGTTTCTGACCCATAGAGATGGAAGTGTGGGAAGGAGTTTTTGCAGGTTTTGGGTGTTGTTTGTGCAGTGCTGCGAGGCAGTGTTAGTAATAGGCTGTTGGGTGGCAGCAGGACAACACCGTGGTATAAGACTTGGGGGGGGAGTTCTGAGAGGTTCTGGCTTTCTTTGTCTACTCTAGGCTAAAAGATGCATCTTTTTGTATATTTAGAGAACAGCAAATGCAATTTAATTGCTATTGCAGTGTGAAATAATGACTTTTAAGTACTCTAAATACATATTAACTTTGATTATAATGTTGAGAGAGTTGTCTTGAATTCTTCTAGCTTGTCTGTATCCAGATGCTTGTTACTGATCTGGTTTAGATTGTCTTGGTGATAAATTTTTATTGGTCATCAAGCTTCCATAAATTCTGTGGAACACATAGTGCATTTTTAGTTGTGAAAATTGTTTGAACGTCTGAAGGATTGTGATTTGGTTTCCTTCTTATAGTGTAGGGAAGGTGGAAAAAAGCATTTTTAAACATAAAAAGAAGAAAAAAATGCGTAAAACGTATTTCTCATCTTTTGCGAGTTACCTTAAACGACTTACTTGCTTACATGTACTCTACATTTCATCCTTAGTTGTTTAAGTTTTGAGCTATGTTACTTTCTGGTGTAAGATTATTGCTTTGAAGGAATGGTAGTATTAGGAAGAAACTATTTCTTCACCTGCATCCAATTAGTTCTCTTTGATGTGCAGTCCTTTGTAATAGACCAGATAGACTAGAAAAAACCCCACAGTGCTGGTTTTATCACACATCTATAGCCATGTGGATGTTTCCAGACCTGAATGCTTAACTCAAATGTTTTGCCTGTTTAACACATTTTTATTTGTGCTAGGTTTTTTTTGTCTGCTTATATTCGAGTGTGATAGTTTAATTTGATTAAGTTTTCTAATCCATAGTTTTATAGTATTTGCTCACAATGGCCTTGGCATTAGGTGATAGGAATGTATTGTCAATTAAGTTAATCTGGCTGATGAAAAACTTGTTCAGTTTAATACCTGCTGTGCTCTTGGATTTTATTATGTTTTACTTACTATGTCAGGTCTGTGTTAGGTATTTAAAACATTTTTCAAATATGCTAAGATAACATTTTAAACCTTGCTTAATGTTTCTCCATGCAGGATATGTTTCAAGAGGAATAAGAAACTTTGAAATAATTCTTAAAAATAGGACTTAGTTTTTCCAATTATGCCTGCAAAAACATACCAATATAGTAGAAGAACTCCAGAAATTATTTAACTGCTTAAATTACTTAAACCACTTCTGAAACCTGATTATACTGTTGATTATCTGATTTCATCTTGTTTATACTGAGTTTTCAAATACCAGAATCTTACCAGCGCAGTATAAATAGATTACGTTAATTTTAAAGTGGTAAAGTCTGTAATGAGGGATTATAACTAAATTTGTTTTTACGTATAACTTCTTACTAACTGTTGAAATTCTTTTCTGGATGTACCAATTGTACTGCTCTGTTTTGTTTTTACAGTTCCATAAAGTTCATGTTTAATTTATTAAGACTTATTTTACTCCACAGCATCTGGTTCTGAGCCTATGTATTGGTCAAGTTTTATGACCAGTAGTATGCAGCTTGCAAAAGAGTGTCTTAGCCAAAAATTGACAGATGAACAAGGAGAAGGGTCCCAGCCTTTTGAAGGACTTGAGAAGTTTGCAGAAACTATTGAAACAGGTATGAACCAATTACTGAGATCTGAATTAACATCTGAGATTAATTGGTTTGTTGTATCTCAGTTTTACAACATGGCATCTCAACTGCCCTGACTTATCTGACTAATTTTCACTTGTTAGCATTGCTTGTAAAATCTAAAGAGGAATGCAGGACAAGTGATCTTGATTTCAAAGTGGGGAAAAAATCCCCATTTACTTCCTAAAATATTTGTATACTTCTCTTAGTAGACAGATTGAACTCTTTTTCAGGGCAAGTTGGTGTTTGTTTTCACCAGACTAAATCCAGCTAAATCTGTGCCTGAGGGATTGATGACATTTTAGAGGTGGCTGTGTAATTCATCAATAGCTAATAGTGATGCTATTGAAGGAGAAATGGAGAATGTGTTTTCAGCTGTGTTTATGCAAAGCTGACCTGTTATGTTGTATGCATCTGTACCATAATCACACCATGTTGACAGAAATGCTTCAGAAACTGGTTTTTGTTGGAGGTGGTTTTTCTAAGTGGATGAAACTGAGGGCTTATGATTGCATTGTGTGGTGGAAAACCTTGTGTAGAAATGTCTGAGCTAAGTTTAAAGTCCCATCTAGAGATGGAATTACTCAGTCCAGGCAGCATGCTGCTGCAGCAATGCTTAATAGTTCAGACATGGTGCGCAATGAAGGTGTTACTTTCCTTGAGGATCATCCACACTGAGCTGTCACTTGCTCAAATGTCTGAGTCTTAGAGAGCAGTTGTATGCTATGGATGCACATATTGGTCATTTAATAGGGGTTTATATTGTCTCTTGAAGTCTTGTTACCTTACTGAACTCAATTGATAATTTGAAATAAAACTGAAATAAATATTGAGAACTTAAAATAAAAAAAAACATTTAATATGGTTACAAAAGTAATCATTCAGTAACTTGACTTAATACTCTACACTGTATTTTTTTTTTCTCTTTTAAGTTCTACGAAGAGTAAAAGTTACTTTTTTAGATACTGTGTTACGAATAGAACATGTGCCGGAAAACTCTAAAAGTGGAACTGCACTTGAAATCAGAGTTGAAAGGTAATTTTTTTTTTTTTAAATCTGTGATTTTTTTTCCCCTAAGGCACTTTTTGCCATTTCCTGTAAAATACGTTTTACTCATACACACACGTTCTTAGTATATATTTAGACACTCGCTCTTGAGCACCCCTTTTATAATGCTAGTATTGTCTTCACTAAAGTTATTTAACCATCGAATTAGAAGAGTTTGGTTTTTTCCCAATATATATTTTCATCAACTTCTACAGTTAATGAATAACATTTCTCAGACGTTCAACAGCCAGTGTATATTGTTGGCCAGTCAGGCCATGTGTGCAATTAGAAAAGGGAACTGACCCTTTTGAGTAAGACACTTTAAATCTTTTTAGGAAAAAAGGTGCAATCATGAAAAAAACAGCAAAACCCTTAAAGAATTTAGGTTCTATGTGAGTTTTCAAGAGAGCCCATGTGAATTCTGTTATTACTTTGAACATGGTTACTGTACATGTTCTTAATGTAGATTATTTTCAACCTATGGGAGAATGTAATCATATTTTCTTGCAAAGTATTGAGATCAGCATCAAATAAAACTGATGCTTACCAAGAATTGCTAATGAAATATATTTGGTTTTAAGCACTTGTAAGCTTCAGGTTATTGTGTTCTCTGGGGTATGTTCACATTGGAAGCACGTCTTGGTTTGCTGGTGGTGTCCCATAGAAAAGTTAAGATTTCCACCCATGCCCAGGAGTGGTGGGTTTTCATTTCATGACAGTGAACAGCACTGTAAAAGTACAAAGAGAGAGACCATGTACAAACTTAAAGGCTAAAAGGCACAAGTAACAATTTGCATGCACCAATGTCTCTATTTCCTTTCTTTTGCCTCCCAGAACTATGTACTGTGATGAAACTGCAGATGAGTGCTCTGGAATTAATGTACATCAACCCACAGCTTTTGCTCACAAATTACTGCAGCTCTCAGGTGTCTCTTTCTTCTGGGATGAGTTTCCTGCGTCGGCCAAGTCCTCCCCAGTGTGTTCAGCTACACAGCTGGTAAAAATAAATACATTATATAAGTATGTAAAATGATGAAGGAATACATTGTTACACTAATATATTTGATTTTAAGAACCCTGCAATTCACTATTCTGTGGAAACTTGCTCTTCTTTTTTCAAAGACCTAATGCTTCACATCTGTGTGCCTCTTGTTTTTTCAGTTATCAATACATGTTTTTAATGCCTTTGTCAAATTTATAGTTTGTAAAGTGATTATTTGTGTGATAGGCTTATTTGAAATGCTTGTGTTTTGCATTTTTTTCTTAAGAAATAGGATGCGTTCTTATTCCTTTGTCTGTAACTTTTTTTAAGGCAACTGAACCAAAGCTTTCTCCTAGCTGGAATCCAAAAATCATTTATGAGCCACATCCACAATTAACAAGAAACTTGCCAGAAATTACTCCTTCTGACCCTGTACAGATCTGTAAGCTGATTGGTAGAATGGAGTTAAGCCTAACGTTAAAGCAAAACGAAGTACTTCCTGGAGCTAAGGTTAGTCATGCTTTCCTGGTCTTTAACTAAATGAATAGTTTTGTAGAATTTTTTTTCTAGTACATATGAAGAAGGTATAATATTCTCAGAGGAACAGAATTGCCATAGTTTTCATGTTGATTCTTTACATTCTAACCTAATAAATGTGTAAAAAGACGTCTTATTGGTAGATGAGTCAGGGCACACTGAAATCTATTAAATGAGAATTCCTGCATGTTAGAGAGAAACTGAATTTAAGTGTTCAAAAAACAAGTAGATATGATAGTGAATATATAAGTAAAACTGTGCAATATATTCCTCTTTTCTCCAGTTTTTAAATTAGCTGACCTGTTTTGTATAGTGTACCATATTTTATAGAAAGCATAAAGTTTCTACTGCAGTAGAGAAGAGTTTTTTTACGTCCAGCAATTTCTAGTCAATCTTTAACTGCTCTTGTTTATTCAGTTAAGAAGAGTCCTTCAAAAGTAAAATAACATTTTCCTTCATGTTAAATAGAGAAATGCTGCCAATTTCGAAAGTATAAATATACAAAACAGAAGACCTTTATAGTTTTAAGGTCTATTTCAAAAGGTGCTTACTTGAATATCTCATAATTAATAAGTAAAACTAACTTTATTTTTGATTACTTTGGGCATTATTAAAGAAAAAAATTAGAAGATTAATGGAATTCCTGATTTTTTTTGTTAATGAGATTATGTATTTATTTTAAGCTAATAGTCAGTGTCACATCTGCATTTATGCTGCTAAGCTACATGTTGGAAGAAACACAAAATAAAGTTTCTAGTTTTATAGAAGATGAAGATACCGGTGGATTGACTGTATTCTCTCCAGCATGAAAATCTATTGTCCAAATAATTGATTCAAGTAGTGTAAAGAAAAATTTCCTGAATATTCTTGACAGCATTCTTTCATTTTCTTTTTAGTTGGATATAGATGGACAAATAGATTCTGTACATCTGTTTCTGTCACCAAGGCAGGTTCATCTTCTATTGGACATGGTAGCAGCTATTGCTGGACCAGGCAAGTGAACATTCTGTAAAAGTTAAATATGTATTACAAGAAACAAAAAAAAACAAGTTTTGCAAGTTGAAAACGTTCCCTCAATTGAAAAAAAATTGTGGTGGTACATTATTATGAGTTTTTATCTGATAGTAGTAAAGTGCTTTATAGCTGCTCTGAATTAGGGCTATGATTGATTTATTGTCTTGAGTTGTAAATTGTACATCTAGCAATGAAAAAAAACAACAAATAAGGCTCGACGCGTGACTGTATAATAATACAAGAAATGAGGAAATTCTAGGTGGAGAAAACCAGGAGACCGAACAAATTCTGGTTCTTGCAGCTTCTGTTTCACAGGAGGAACTTAGCTTCTCTGTCCTGTGTTTTAGTGACAGGCACAGAAAATATAGAATAGACTGTAATTGACTTTGGTTGTCTGTATTTGTGAAGAATTAAGAGCAGTGTTTCAACTATTGCAGTAGAAGTATGATAGTGTTTTGGTTTGTTCCCCTCATCCATTTTATGTAACAGCACTTGTTAGGGTAGATAATATTTTTGGAAGATCTGTCATATCCTGGGTAGGTGCTTCATTTTTCTAATACTGATGTACTTTTTTTATCGGATGTTCATTGTTTTTGGACAACTGGAGAAGTATTACATACAGTTTCCCATGTGTCACCTTCAAACTTGAAACTTTAATAATAAAACCTTTAAAGAGGTTGTGGTCTTAGTCCTTAGCTGACTGAGAAGAGAAGTGTATGTATATGCCAACACACTGCATATATAACCTTGAAATATTTTCATCAGATGTGAAGTCAGTAAACACTAGGAGAAAGTAATCTGTTCTGAACAAGTAAAACCTTCAAACCAACAAAATGCAAAAATGTACACATCTAATATAACAGACATGTCTATGACTACACATGCAAATATATGCACCAATGATTCATTTTCAGATTAATTTTTGAATTTTATTAGGGATACTGTTAAGGAAATTACAGTAGGATGTCTGTCCTTTCTTTGAATTCAGAGAGTCTAAGCAGGATGGACTTGTCAAATAAAGATAGGAAGAACCGGCCAATGCAACAGGAGGATGAGTATCGGATTCAGATGGAGTTGAAACGTTATTTAAGGAAGGAGTCTTTATCTGCAGGAGCATCATCTGAACAAAGCTTCTATGAGACAGAGAGTGCCAGAACTCCTTCTAGTCGTGGCAAGTATAAGAGATTATGCAAAATAGCAAATAACCTGTTGTTAAGATTGTTTAAATTGATTGTTTGTCTTTTAATCTTACCAATTTATGTATTAAAATAACTTTGACCTGAAGTAATTATATGCCATTAATTGTTAAGTTCAGTAAAAATTAAGTAGTTCAGGTATCAGGCTAGACTTGATTCAGTATTTCCTTAAAACTGTTCATCTTATGTTAATGTGTAACATGCTAAAAACACAAGAGCATGACATTTTTAGATGTGTGATTGAGGAAATCGCATCTAGAATAATAGTTGTATTTATCGGATTTTATGAGAATTCTTTTTTGCTAATTATTTTTAATGTGAAATACTTTGATTTGTCAAAAGGAGAATGTATCAATTTATAGAAATTACATAAATTTGAATATGAAAGTGAGATACTTAACTGTTTTAATATTCATGAGGATTTTTGTCTTTTTATTTTTATTTAAATCTCTCCTCAGAGATGCTACTAGTCTCATGTCAAGAAAAATTGGAACTTCTGTAAATGATGTATTTAGCTGGTTATTCTGTCTAGCAGTTAGATTTCTGGACTTAAGAGTGCATTTCTGTTAGAAGTAAAGGTTTTTTTAATTAATAAATAACTTTTTTCTATCTGTGGTTCTCTACTAGAGGAAGAAGTTTTCTTCTCAATGGCTGAAATGGACATGTCCCACAGCCTTTCCTCCCTTCCACCTCTTGGAGATCCTCCAACCATGGATCTAGACTTGTCTTTAACCAGTACATACACAACTACACCAGCAGGATCTCCACTGAGCACTACAGTGGTATAGTATTAACTGCATTTGGAATCTTTTAGAAATTAACACTTCTGTCTGAAAATGTTGCATAATTGTGGCATTCTTTAGAATGTCAGGAACTGTTGCAAAATTCTAGAACAATTGAAATGTTTAGGGCTGATAGTATTCCTTTTTCTGCTATGGAAATGGTATTGGATTTATTCTCATTTATTTGGCTACTAAGCTAGGAAATGTGTTTTCAAATGCCTTGAAGCTTATATAGGTTACTTTGATTTGTTTATTTTTTAATTACTGCATGTGTACCACCTGGTTTTCTTTGAAAAGAGACTACACAGGCAATGTTGTATGAAATTGTTGTATAAAATTTTCCCTCAAACAATATAAAAACTATGCTGTCGTTATCACCATCTTTCCCAAACCTGTTGTGTACCTTAATGTTGAAAACCATGGAGAGTAGTTGTGGAACTAGAAAATATGTGCTCAATGGGAGTGCAACTTTAGCTTTAAAGACCTGTGGAATTAAAAAGCATATCTCAAAGTAAAGCATACCTGCATTTGCAAGTTGAGCACTAATTCTCCATGGAATGGAATGCTGTTGATTGTTTATGCATGTTGGAGGTTTTTGTTCATTTACCTAATTATTTATGTTTGATCTAATGTCTAACAACTCTTTGCAAATTTAAGGTCATATATATTTTTTGTTTTAGCTGCAACCAACTTGGGGTGATTTTCTTGATCGTAACAAACAAGAATTACAGCTTCCAAGAGGTTCCTCGCTAGCAGCCAATATGGTTCACCAGACTTCCTTAAGAAGGACATGTAAGTAACAACGGATAGATAGTTCTCCCTAGATAATTATGAAAATGAATTGTTATGCAGCAACTTGGTAAAAAGAAATGAAAATCAGAAGTAAGATGATTTTATAAATGTGTTATTGCTGAAAAATTATGTGAACTTAATTTTGTATTTCAGCTATTCCATCCAGATCTGTTTCTGTGGATGAATCCAGACCTGAGCTACTTTTTAGACTGGCAGTTGGAACTTTCTCAGTGTCTGTACTTCATATTGACCCTTTACCCCCACCTGAAAGTTCACTGAACCTTAACCCATTGACACCAATGGCTCGGGATTTCTTTGCCCGAATAGAAAAGATTGAGCCAGTTAAGTTTTCAACAGAAGATTTTCTGTCCTTCCGAGAAGTATTTGCAGAAGCTTGTTCCCATGATCACCTTAGGTATAACTTTGCTTATTAATAAATATAATTAACAAAAATATTTTTAAAGTAAATTTGAATAAAGTAAGTTTATTTCCATAGAAATTGTGTCACTTGATATTTGAATTGCGTTAGACTTCTTTATTAATTTCAGAATAGTCTTGAATTTTGACATCTGTCGTCCAAGACGTCTTTTTAAAAAAAAAATTAAAGCAGAGGAAGAAAGGAGAATAAACATTAAAATCACCTAGCTTTTTAATAGATGAATTAAATTAGGTACAGTTTCTACAACAGAAGCCTAGAGAGTCAAGAATCATTAAGTAAATTATTTCTTTAGAAATAGCTGTGTTTTACAGAACTATTGTTATTCCAATATAGTGATTACTGCTTGAAGGAGCTTAGGGTTTTACTTAGTGCAAAATATGATATCAGTAGGGATAAAGCCTAAGTGAGAACAAGATGACTGTAAATCAATTATCAAAGTCAGGCAACAGTTTTGTTATGCAGAAATTTTTACCATCCCAGTACAGTGTACGAAATAAAATATTTAAGGGTGTATATACAATTTTTTACCTTATGTCTGTAATTTAGACTTTGTGAGATGTTTGACTTCTTCATTATCTATCTAAGGATGTTAGTTTTATATGAACTGCACCTCAGGCTAGATGCCTAAAATGTTCTTTACAAATTTCTCTATGCTGACCATTGTTGATTATGTAACATGACCTTCATTGTCTTTGTTGCTAAATCTGTTATAATTAGATATTTTTGTATATTTGGAGAAATTATGGTGGTTTAATGATGGTTTAATGATTTTAAAATGATCATAGTGATACTTTTTTGCATACTTAAGTCTTGACTTTTCATCATTGTTATTGATTTATGCTACTTTTAATAATTCATAATTTTAATAATCCAGGTTTATAGGTACTGGCATCAAAGTGTCTTATGAGCAAAGACAAAGGACTGCCTCTCGAAGTTTTAGTACTGACTTATCCATTGGAGATATGGAGTTCCTGGAATGCCTTTTTTCTACTGACTCTCATTCAATGCAGCCTCACTATACAGAGGTATGTTAAAAATAAAGGGAGTTCCATAGAAAAGAAATGTTAATTGTATAACTGAGAATGCTAGATTTTAAAAGGGTTGTAATTTAAATGTCTCTTGATACTTCTTAGTTTTTAAAATATGTTACAGTTGTAAGATGAAATTTATGTTTTTAATTCTGAGCTCCAGTAGTGAACCCAAGTTCTGTCATACCTGACAGGAACAGCACCAAGTAGCAAGACTTTATTAGTTACTTCTTTTAAATATGCTTAACATGGTTTGGACATTAGAGTAAATGCTTTCCAAAAATTAAGCAATGGAGTTGAGCAATGCAAAAGTTGCTTGTGGTGGTGATTATTCTTCCAGCTCTTTTAATGGTCAGAGACAACCAGTAAGGTAGCTGAATATGTGGATTGAATAAGCAGTTGAGCTGGGGCTCTGTTCACTGACTTCAGTGTGGGGTTACTGTCTGTTCTAGGTAAAATGTTATGAATGTATTTTCCTGTGGCAACTCTTTCCTTCTTATTTATTAAGCATTTTTAACTGTTTTTTTTTTCTGAAGCTGCTGACATTTCATTCTGAAGAAAGAAATGATTCTCATTCTATGCCATGCCTTCAGCTGCATTATAAGCATTTAGATAATAGAGGACCTCAGGTAAGGTGGGAGATTAAAAAGACCAAATTTCTGTACAATAAGCTTTTCTTTAATTTGGTTCATTTAAACAGAAAATTGACTGTAAAACAGAGTTCTCAACTCCTACTTATTATAATTTGTTTTGCTGTGTTGTGTTGAAGATTTTAGTGCTTTTTGTCTTTTCTTTTCAGGGTAGTCAAGGGAGACTCAGTTCTGTTCCACAGAAAGCAGAGTTACAAATAAAGTTAAGTCCAGTGTTTTGTGAGCTGGATATTAGTATTGTAGACAGATTAAATTCCTTACTTCAACCCCAGAAGCTCACTACGGTGGAGATGATGGCATCTCACATGTATGCTTCTTACAATAAGCACATAAGTCTGGTAAGTTTAAAGTGAAATTGATTAATAAACTTGCTGGGTATTTTTGCAGGAGGAAGTCAGGGTGACAATAAGCCTGATTGCTGGTTCTGATTGATTTGTGGTGGCTGAGGTGCTTTTTTTTTAGTGTGAGAGTTTTTTTTGTTTGGTTGGTTGATTGTCTGCTTGAAAACAGACTGAAAGGCAGTGGTAGATGCTTACAAACCGCGTAAGTTCTCAGCTTCTTGAAGCAAGAAGAAATGGGCAAAAAAAGAGTAATCTTGACTGATTTCTCATCCCTAATCTGTCCCATCATGGTCTCCAGCAGCTGATATGAAGTGTTGCTAGCAATTCCACTTCTATGTTGCAATCTTTAGTTGTCACAGCCCAGTTGCCTCTGCTGTGCATTACCAGCTTTTGGGGTAGGTGACAGAGAGAATGGGAGGCATATGCATTGCATTCTAGTGATCTGGGACCAACAGAAAGAAGCTCATTTGCCTTGGTTTGGGTTGTCACAATAGTGTTAAACTTAATGACTTTTCTTAAAACACTTGAGGAATGATTAATGCAATTGACTGATTTTCTGCACAGCAACAAAAATCTCCATGTAATTTTATTGCTACATTTACTGATTACGGAAAAATCAGCTTTCAAAACTATTGAAGAGAAGCCTTATTTAAAAAAATTGTAAGACATCAATCATTTCTGTAAATATAGTTGTCATGCAAGTTTGATTCCTTTCAATGATCAGCAAAAACAGGAGGATATGAAGGACATGAAAGGAATGAGCTGGACACCCTGACTTCCTGAGAGGAATAAATACACATGATAGTAATTTCTACTTTTTCAACAACAGCAGTTTTTAAACAAGTGTGTGAGACACGGTATTTCCTAACTGCAGCTGAGTATTGTTCGGTACTCTCACTATCTAATTTAAGAGGAAAAAAAATTGCAATAGTCACTTTCACAAAAATAGTCACTTTTGATGCTATTTTCTCTGATTCAGAGGGTTTTTTATTCACCTTGGCTTGTGGTGTTTTTTTTTTTTTGTTTGTTTGTTTGTTTTTTTAGCACAAAGCATTTACTGAAGTTTTTCTGGATGATTCACATACTCCTGCAAACTGTAGAGTTTCAGTTCAAGTCACTGCCCCAGCCTTAAATCTCTCTGTTCGCTTCCCAATACCTGATCTACGGTCAGATCAGGAAAGAGGACCGTGGTTTAAGAAATCACTTCAGAAGGAGATTCTTCATCTTGAATTTACAGATATAGAATTTAAAACTGAATTTATAGGAGGGTCAACTCCAGAACAAGTTAAATTAGAACTCACCTTTAAAGAGCTAACTGGTAAGAATGTTAATATTATATTCAAAAGTCCTTTTTTATTTTCCTAGGTACTATGTAATTGAGAGAAAGGTCCTCTCATATGGAGTAACCCAGGGAATGTCTTTCCACCTGAATTTTGGAGTAGATATGATATCTCTACTGTAGTTTTGTGTTCCGTACTAAATATCAACATAAGCCCAAACAATACTAATAGGAGGAGAGGCTGTGTGTCCTGTTCTGGGATCCTTAGTACAAGAAAGACAAGGAGCTTTTGGAGAGGGTCCAGTGAAGGCCACAAAGATGATGAGGGGTTTGGAGAATCTTTCATATCATGAGAGACTGCAGGAGCTGGCCTGTTCCATCTGGAGAAGAGAAGACTCAGAGGGGATCTCATAAATCGATAAATATCTCAAGGACAGGTGCCAAGAGGATGGTGTCAGGCTCTCTTCAGTGGTGCCCAGAGACAGGACGAGGAGCAATGGCCATAAACTGAAACACAAGAAGTTTCACATTAACATGAGGAAGAACTTCTATACGTTGAGGGTGGCAGAATGCTGGGACAGGTGCCTAGGGAGATCATGGAGTCTCCCTGTCTGGAGACATTCAGAACCCACCTTGGATGTATTCCTGTGTAACCTGCTCTAGGTGACCCTGCCTTGGCAGAGGGGTTGGGCTAGATAATATCCAGAGGTCCTTTTCAACCTTAAGAGGGCTGTGATGCTGAGATTGATTCCCTCAATAACTATCATTGAAAAACTTCAGTAATTTCATGCCTCTAATATCTTTCAAAGTAATAAATCTATGAGACTGGTTTATATTTGCAATCTTCTCTGCTGTCTCATTTTGTGTACTTAAGGCTGTGACAAAATAGAGGTAATGCTATAAATGTAAATGCAGATATCGATGCATTAGAAGCATCTGATTTTCTAAATACTACTAGCTAGAAAATAATGTGAAATAATTTTTGTTTATAAAAGTTAATTTTTTGGAAGAAGAAATAACAAAATTTGCATAAGTAGCTTAGTAAGTAGCATTGACTAGTTAGTCTTGTTAGATTCTAACCTGAGGAGTGGCTAACCTGAAGTTAGCAGTTGTCATTCATCTGTTAATTTCCAAAAACTCTCTTTCTGTTCAGGTTCATTTGAAGAAAATAATGCAGAAACACCAGTAAAATTTTTTCAGGTGTCAGGTGGCACAGATGGAGATATAACATCATCTTCAGACAATTTTGACTGGCCTCGGTAAAATAAGTTTTAGTGTTTTTAATGTGGATTGATTAAATTTTTGTGAAGCACTGTTGTTTTTCTAATTTTAATCTAGAATGCCTGTGTGGTAAACGATTGAAAATATTTTGCAAAGAAAGAGCATGTAACTATTTAAAAGACCCCAAGAATTTATAAAAAAACCCTGGAACTTCTACATTTATAATAATGCAGCATGGATTTTAATGTATAATGACTTCTGCATGGACTTGAGTAAATTTCATTGAAAGTTAGGTAAATGATTAGAGACTTGAGACTTCTCCCCATTTTTTAACTTTACCTTTCCTCCTGCATTCATGGCTGAATACCAGTCAACCCATTCTAGCAGAATTTTGCCTCAAAATAATATAAGCCATTAAGAATAGTAAAAATATTTATATTGTGGCTAAATTATTGCATCTTGTATCACGTGTAATACAGTACTTCAGACTTATTGAAGAGAAGAACCTGGCAGCTGAAGCATATAATAAGATATTTAAAGAAGCAATTTTAGATTTGCTACAGAATTTGCTGTGTACATTTTTTTGCCACAAAATCCGATGGCTTTCTGACAGCGAGTTTATGTGGACATTTTTTCTTTTATAATGGCACAAATAAATTCTTCTATAACAGTGTTTACATGTAAGAAGCTACACCATGTGGTAGAGCATTTTAAATAGCTGTTAATGGTCTAGTGAAATGAGCTTTATTTTGGGAGAGTGCTAGGTTTTTCTTAGGTCACCTATATGATCACCTGATGGAGTTGAAAAAAGCGGACACTTAACATTTTCTTTCACCTGGTGGTACCTTTTCCATGGCCCTTTGTGTGTGTAAGTTAGTTTTTTTTTTCTTAGTTGTATTGCTTTGGATAATAAAATATGTTATTATCTAATAAAAAAGTCCCTGGACTTTGAGCTAGTTTACGTGTATTTAATGGCAAGCCAGTAGAATTAGTGGGCATGTGACAGAGCAAAAATATAAACATTGTAAGCATCTCTAATGGCTTATTCTGCATAACTTCTCCAATGTCAGGATTGTATTGAAAATAAACCCTCTGGCTGTGCACTCTATTCTGGAAAGAATAGCAGCTGAGGAGGAAGAAGGTGATAATAACTTTCAAGAAGAAGAAGAAGGAGGGTCTCATTCTTTGAAGGATGTCTGTGATATTAGAAGACCAGAGCCTTCTCCATTTTCTTCTCGTAGGGTCATGTTTGAAAATGAAGAGGTACTGTGAAATTTTATTATTGTTTTGTGCTTATGATAGAAAGAATTAATACCTTCTCACTGCTTTACATGCAGCTTCTGGCTTCCACTTTTGGTTTTGCTTTGGGGTTTTTGTGGTGGATTTTTTTGGTTTTGTTGTTTTTTTTTTTAACTTAAGAATTTTTTTCATTTTTCTTTCAGATGGTGATGCCAGGAGATGTAGTTGAAATGACTGAGTTTCAGGATAAAACAATTAGCAATTCTCATTATGTACTGGAACTCATGTTACCAAACATTCACTTAACACTACCAAACAAAAGCTTTTATGAAAAACTTTACAACAGGCAAGTATAATTGTTTTGCTTGATTATCATGACCTGTACTCTCAGTTCTGTGTCACTTTTGATAAAAGCAATTGTCTAAGCAGGTATAGCAGGAACTCATTTGTATAGTTTATTTTAAAACACAAAGTGCTATATAAATATTTTTCCAGGTTAATATGGCAACATTGCATGCATCTGATTGGTGCCTTGGCAGCTGTCTGCTAAAAAGTGTTTGGCAGATTTTGTGAACAAAGGGTGAAGCTAAATAGTCTTTGGCTCTCAGTGAATACTTTGTTCAGATCTTTCTGCAATGTTTCATTTTGCTCTAATCTTTCTGATTTCTTCTTTAAATAGATTATTATGGTTCAAAAACTTGTGCTCAGTTTTATTCTTTCCATCAAAAAATCTAGAGCTTGCAAGGCAGTCAGAAAAAAAACCCCTAATCCAGTTTTGTAAGGCTGACAAAAGTTTATAAAAATGTAGAGAAAGTGAGCCCAATTTACAGATGGGTGTTCACGATTCTGTTAGTTTGCTGTCTGAAACAAAAAAATACTACTAGGTTGTTACTGTGCTATGCAATATGCAAGAGAGATGCTGATCTATTTTAGGCTCTGACGGATACTACTTTGCTTCGAGTATTTTCACTTCCAGCGTGACAAAGCAGAACCTTCCATTGAATATTCTGTTGGAATACTTCTGTACTGAATGTCACATATGTCTTTACCCTGACAGACACACTCACTTGAAATCAAAAGAATGAATGTTTCCTGCAACTTCTTGATGTGATCAATCTCAACTCCCCCTCCAACCTGCTGAGCTAATAGATACCTACTTATAGAGGCTTTTGTGTCACTATCACATTAGACTTTGATATGTGCATACCATAATTACAGAATAAAAGTTCCTTCTATTTTTTATTGCTTTTACTCATGAATATATTATTGTTTCTTGTGCTCATGAACTTTATTTTCTCTGTTTTTTCTGGAATCTGGAATATGTTATATAAAGTCTGCAAAGGAATTACGTTTGGCTGGCAATACAAACAAAATGGGAATATAGTCATATATTTTGTGTAATGATAGTGTATTTCTTCCTAGGATCAGCAATGATTTATTGTTGTGGGAACCCACAGCTCCATCTCCTGTAGAAACATTTGAAAACCTTTCTTACGGTGTTGGACTATCCGTGGCCAGCCAGCTCATCAACACTTTCAGCAAAGACAGCTTTAGTCAATTTAAATCTGCAGTTCATTATGGTAATACGTTTAGTAAATCATCTAGAACTATAGTACTGTGGAAGCATAATTGGCTGAAGTGATTAAGGTGTTAGTGGAAAGATTTTGTAAACTTAGGAGAAAACATAAACGAAGAATAAAAAAAAGGTAGATTACTGTTTAATTGGGTAAAATAAGTGTGAAATTGAATTGCATTTCCAATGGAGAAACAGTGAGTTATTGGCATAATATATGTACTAGTCAGAGAATGAGTTGTTCTTCATTTTATTAGATGATGAAAGTGGATCTGAGGAAGAAACACTACAGTACTATTCCACTGTTGATCCAAACTATCGTTCACGCAGAAGGAAAAAGCTTGACTCACAGAATAAGAACTCTCAGAGCTTTCTGTCTGTTCTGCTAAATGTGACACATGGATTAGTGTCAATATTCACAGATGTAAAGGTGAGGCACTGGGGCTGGAACAAGTTTTTTGTTGTTTTGACCATGGACCCCCTTCATGCTGTATGTACTTACCTGGAAGGGAGGTAGTGTTTTTAACACTAATTCTGTAATTCTGTAATCTTTGTACTACTCTAACTAGGCAGTAATGTAACACAGTGTTTTGCAAGTTCTGTTTGCTTCGCATGAGAATAACTGAAATGCAGGCAGGAAAACATGTATTGGTAGCAAGTAATGCAGCAAACTGTCAGCAAACAATAATTTTATAATTTCTGTTCTTCCTTCAGCAGGATGATGGAAATACACTAGAAGGAAAATACGGAGAATTTTGGTTTGAATTCAACAGCGGTTCCCTTTTCAGTGTGACTAAATATGAAGGCTTTGAGGACAAACACTATGTTTGTCTCCATTCTAGCAGCCTCAATTTATATCATCAAGGTAGGGGTGGGATTGAGGTGGCTTTGGGACTTAATATGAAATTAACTAATCTTGAAGCTTTTTAAGGAAAAGGCTGTATTTTTTTTTCTCTTTTCTCTCATAGTGCATCATTTGACACAATGAATATGATTTATGGCTAATGTTTCTAAATGCTGCAGTAATGCAACTTCAGTATAGCTGTATTTAGTTACAGTTTAGCTCCAACTTTACAGACAACTGCTGGTCTTTAGAGATATTGTGATCCTCTAGCAAATCAGCTGTACAGCCTATTCTTTACTAAGAAAATACACTCTTCCTGCATGTTATTGGTTGTTTAATTGAAAAAGCTACAGGTTACCAGTGACTGCTGTATTTTTCCTGAGTAGCTAGTTGTAGTCTGCAGGTGAAGAATTTTGACTGTGTGGCTTGTCTCTGTCTGGTGTGGCCTTGTGACGCACACACAAAGAGCACAAACACACACCTGACTCCAAGTTAGATGAACAGAAAAAGAGGTGTTTAAATAGACATGTCATGTAAATAAAGCTATCTAACAATGACCGTGGATTGGACAATGCTGAAAGAATCTCTGACTCCAGTTGGCTTGTTACAATGTCAATTTCTCTTGCTCCAAAGAGGAATGCAAAAAATCCACTGTTTATCAGAAAGAGAGTGGGAGAAAGTATAAAAGAATATGTCAGCATGAGAAGGCGAAAACTCAGGGCAACAGTCTGGTAACCCCCAACCTTTAAAGGTTTTCCTCTCAAATGCATCAGTGGTACTCATGTTTCAGTGCAAGGCTTAGTTATTGTGTGTTTAGATGTTAGCCTGGCACTGTCTCATAAAATGAAGAGGACACAGTGTTCCTCCATGTAACCTGTAGGAGATTTCTGACCTTTATTTCAACTTTGCTATTTTGTTGGGCAAATAAAAAACTCAATCCCTAATAGCCACATTGAAGATTATAGCTAGAACTGTGGTTTTACATATTGGATCACCCATAAACTTCCCTTCACAGTTCTTGGTTGTGCATGACTGACTTTGGTAATTAAAATAATTTTGTAGGCATTAAGCATAAGAACATTTTCCTTAACACTTCATCAGTAACAGTTTTGGTAATGCATTCCAAAATCTCTTTGCAGGCTTGGTAGATGGAGTTGTCCCTTCCTCTGAAGTACGATTGCCCAGCACAATACGTCCCCATTGGTTAGAGCCTACTATTTGTTTTTCTGAAGAAGATGGTCTTAGTAGGACCACTTCAGATGGTGTGGGAGTGGATAGTCCAAGTATGCTGACTGTTGCAGTCAAAATCCAATCGGATAAAATAGAGAGCAATACAAAGGTTTGTGTTATTTGTAGTTTTACAAGTTGAGTTATCTTAGTTTATGTGGAAGCATCTGGACATGGAGTTAGAAGGGTTATAGATGAAGAAACCATATAGTTCTAAGGCATTCATTTTCAAACTATAATTTTATATTAGAATCTTTTGGGTGGATTATAAAATTTAAACAGCAGTTTAGTTTACTAGTTCTTCCAATGCTTCACTTTGCTGATCATGTTATTTCTTTATTGAATGCATTTTTTGAACGGTTGACCTTTTTTGTTTGTTTTTATTGAGTGTCTCTGGTGTCAAAACAGGCAAGAACAAATAGAGTTACACTGCAGTTAACTAGCAGTGTCATCTAATAGGCAGCCTTTGCTTACCTGTTTGGAATGAGATTGGTAAATGACAGTAGCATTCATTAGTGTGGCTGAAAGATGACCTCTTAGCTGGCATAGCCGTGACAAACAGGTTGGTTGAGTTATCTAAAGAAGGGTTCTGCAGACCAGCAAAGTGTTGTGGGGGTTCAGTTGTCTCACATGTTAACTACTTTGGTTTGATACTCCTGGCAATTTCTGCTGAATCCCAGAGTGAATGTACAGGCAGCCTTCCTTCTTATCACCACCATAAAGCTGCCAGTTCTACACTATCCTGTTGCAAAAAGTATGATATTGTTTTTTCCAGGGTTTCTGAATTAGGAAACAGGCTTTTTCTAGACACCAGAAGATTTTTAGGAACAGAAGGATGACACTGTTTCATAATCTAGGTGTGAAACAGTTACATGTGTTTCATGTAAGCCAAGTGATGCAACTTTTTTGTGCAGGAATTTCTGGTTGCAGTTGGACTGCGAGGAGCCACCCTTCAGCACCGCGTGCTGCCTTCAGGTTTAAGCTGGCATGAACAGGTCAGGTTGCTATCGTTTTCTTGACTACATCTTCCGTTTTAGTCTCATTGCCTTAACTATGAAACTAAATCTTGATTGAAAATCTTGATGCTAGACTGTGCCGTATTATCATACTTTGCTCTTGAAAGTGTTACTCTTTCTTCCCTGTTTCTCTTTGAGACGACTGACAGATGATAATCTTACTTTTAAATTATTTCTTGTCTATTCGCTTGGTACTGTTCCTCTCATCCTAACTTTCTGCCCATAACATGTCAGGGAGGCTCTTGGGAGGGGCTTGCTTCGTTCTGATGGGGTTTGGGTTTTGTTTAAAATTCAGATGAAAAATCTCAGTAGTGCAATACCATTCAAGTACGTAAATAATCCTTAAGTTAAAAATACTCTCAAAACAAGTAAATGTGTTATTTGCAATACTGAAAGCATTTCTGTACTTTTCCTTTCTGCTCACTTTATCCCTCAAATCTCATTTCTCAGTTGTACATTTCCTGGTTTATATTGCTGGAATAGCAGTACTGGAGGACTTTGGGGAGGCAGTGAGTAGCAGTTCACACAAACACTTCTGATGAGAAGGGTTGTAGTCATAGGTGTGGATGCAGAGGTAGAGCACAGCAGATAAGGCTGGAGCCCCTTGATCTGTGTGTGTGCACATGAGGCAAGACATGCCATTAGCACAGAAGCAGTGTCCTTGCATGTACCTGCCCCATACTGGGTTACAGATAGTAACCCTTGACAATCAAGCTTCTCCTGTTTATCCTCCATCTGTATAATATGCTGATTTTTACATGCATTGTTACTGTATAACTATATGGAGCTGAACTTGGGGCTTTGGACCCTGCTGTGCCGTTGTTTTCTCCTCAGCATAATAATCCCATGGGTTTCTGTAGCCTGCTTTACACCGTATTGCTTCTTTGCTCTACAAAATTCTTCTCAAGTAACGTTCCCAACATTCCATCATTGTCAATCTTTTTTTTTGAAGGCGGAGGGATCAAATAAAAAATTGTCCCAAAAGGTAGTTAGAAGAAAAAAGACTAGCAGTGATGGTATGCTCCAGGCTTGGAATATTTTAAGAACTGTTATAGTGCAACATATTTGAGAGGGAACTATGACAGATCTTATAGAGGAGGAGAGCAACTAGTTTTATGTGGTAGTATGTGAAAAAGCTATTTATACAATGAATGTGCACATGGTTCTGAGTGTATTTCCCACACCCACCCCTCAAGAAAGACTTGAAGATAACTTGAACAACGTAGAGTGTTACAAGAAAAGTTAACTTTTCAGAGAGAGAGCAAGGAAAATGCAAATACTAATAACAGCTACAAAGAGGGATGAATAAGACTGTATTTGGGCAGGGTTTTAAAAATGCATTGTGAAACTTTGTTGCAAGGAGCCACTTGAGTGTATGTGGATGAGTCTTTTCCATACCTTTGAAGCTGCAGTTTTTCTGGGGTTTTTTTTTGTGTTGTTTGCATTCCATACTTCTCTCTATAAAGATATTGAGTAAGCATCTTTAAATATCTGAGGCTGCTCACACCTTTTCCTTCTACTAATCTAATATTTTATTGTCATACCTGTTACAGATTTTCATTTGTGCTCTTTTGTGATGTGTAGTTGTTTGTTAACAGATATTGAAGTATTAATATCTTTGTGATTTTTAGATTTTATATTTTTTGAATATTTCTGATGAGCCTGTTCTGGGATATAACCCTCCAGCTACAATTACAACTTTCCATGTACATCTGTGGAGTTGTGCTCTTGATTACAGGTAAGTAAAATGCAAGCGTGTCACTTGACACTGCAGCTATATACTCACTCTTCAGGAATGTTCGAGTTTGCTTACTATAAATAATACTTATTTAGGCATTTTTTTGAAAAAGTACTTAACAGAGATCCCTTGACTGGAAGGAGTTTAAAGTAGGATATGACTTCTCCAGGTCTGGGAAGATGGAATTAGGTAACCTACAAGACTTTAAGTGAACATCTGAATAGGTACAGAGCACTAATTTGTTTTTCCCATTTGTTATTAGGCCCTTGTTTTTACCAGTCAGATCTCTACTTACTGTTGAAACTTTCAGCATTTCCAGCAGTGTTGCAGTAGATAAATCCTCTTCTACTCTCAGGTATGATTTAAATGATTGTGAATCATGTAAGCCCCTGTAAAACTTGTAATGCCTGTCTGTTTTTGTGACCTCAGAGCCATTCATTTTGTGTAAATGATCACACTGGTTTCCATCTTTTGAAATACACTTTGCTCACATGTAACCCTTCTATTTTATTAGGTTAAATAATCTTGTTGGTTTATACTTTTTAGTTGGATTGCTTCCTTTGTCAACAAGCAATTCTGCACTTTTAGTAAGATTGCAATGTCCTGAAATGAAATTATGTCTGTTTTGTGAATTACTAAGATAGGACCTTAAAATTTCTTATAATTTGTTACTTGGAGACAGTGTATTAATTAATTGAATATTTAATGACTAATGAAGATACCTATAACTTGTAATAATTTTCTTGCAACTTCAGTTGAATGTTTGTTCTGTTTTACCTCTTCTGTTGTGAAATATCTACCAAGTTGATTGTTTTTATTGTTAAAACTTTTAAGTGACCTTTGAAACAAATGTTCTGTTAACTTTATTAAGAAGAGAAAAAGACAAAAATAGAAGTGTTAAGGATTAAGGAGTTATTTCCTATTCTAGGAAGGATCAAATATATAAATTGAAATGTAAGAAATAAGTAATTAACAATGGGGAAAATATCTTACAGTGGGTTAATTGTAAATAGATTTGGAAATTATGAAAGGTTAAAGTGGAGAGTTTGAATTTAAGATATGCTAGGTATATTTGTGTTTTAAAATATTTTTTATATACTAATTTCTTTTGACTTACTAATTGCATGGCATTTCTCTAGCATTTTTATTTCATCTTGGTTTTGTCTCTTAGGATAATTTTAGATGAAGCTGCTTTGCATTTGTCTGACAAGTGCAACACTGTCATGGTGAACCTCCATAGAGGTAAGATGGTTTAGATGTGACTAATCAATTGCAGAGCCTAAGGAAACAAAATTATAGGCATATTCAGCATATATAAAGGTTATTGAAGAAGAGGACTGAGGAGATAAGGAGCAGCAAATCTAGTATGAGAGAATAGTGCAATGCTGATAGAAATCTGAGTGCTCTGGTTTGGATTTGTGGATCTAGAAGTATGTCAGAGAAAAGCATCTGGCAATTCCTGTAGTATCTTGTTACCATTTAATAATGGGTATTTGAAAAAGCATCTATCTAAAAATCTGGAGTTTCACAGAAAGAAATTTTCTTAGAGATCTCGTGATATATATATTCTAAATAGTTGAACTTGAAAAGTGCTATGTGGCACAGAGTTGTAGGTTCTGAAAAGAATCATACCAGCTGGGTTGCTCTCATTGAAATAGTAAGAACCTTTACAGACTGAGGAACTTGAATCAGTATTTAACAAATGAGTTGGAGAAATAACAAAGCTTTGTGCCTACAAACGTGTAATTAGCTTAGGTAAGAGATCTCTAGTAGGGGGCACAGTAAAGGTATGCCTATTTTGTTTAAACAACAAAAGAAGACAGATAAGTTATTCATAGCACTGAAGGATTAGTACAATATGAACATGTGTTCTCTCTCACTTCAGTTAAAAAACTGATAGAATGTTTAGTCATTCAGCTTCTGTGTGCCTTGGTTTCTCTAACTCGCACAGATGGGATGCAGATAAATATCTTAGAAGATTACACTGCACACAGATGGTGGTAGTGGGAGTGATACATTGGACTGAAAAGATTCAAGTTCTTGATTTGAGTAGCTGGAACTTGAACTCTGAAAGTAATCCTCATAAAAGAAGGAAATGCAGAGATATAAAATATTTTGATTCCTTTACAGCTTATGCTGGTTTTAATGGCTTCATAACTGTAGGTATATAGGGTTTTGTTATTTTCTTAGTAATTTTTAAAATTATTGTATTTCAGATTATGTTCGTGTTATGGATATGGGACTGCTGGAACTAACCATTACAGCAGTAAAATCTGATTCTGAGGGAGAAAGAGTAAGTAATCACAAACAAAATGTAAAATCTTCATGAGAGATTGTGATTTGAAAATTACATTATTATACTTAAAATCAAAGAAGGTTTTTCAGTTTATTTGTATTTTTTTAACTCCTTTTTTGACTAATTGAGTAAAATAATTTTTAAACAACTGTGTATATGCCCTTTTTATGGAGCTTTAGGGTAATTTGAAGTTTATTCTTGTGTTTTCCCTGTTGCTATCTAGACTAAACCACGTTTTGAGCTGCACTGTTCCAGTGATGTAATCCATATTCGTACCTGCTCTGATTCGTGTGCTGCACTAATGAATCTCATACAATATATTGCAAGTTATGGTGATTTACATCCACCTGCTAAGACAGAGGTTAAACGTGGAGTTAGCAAGCCAAAAATGAAGGTATAGAATGGCAAAATGATAGCAACTTAACTTTCTGCTTCTTGGTAATATATTTTAATTTTAATCCCTGTTCTATTTACAAATAATGAGATTTTCTGCAAAGAAAATAACAAATTGTATCTAATTTAAAATATATTTCAGAGTTTAAATAATATTTTTTTTCTGCTTTGGTCACTAAATATTTTAAAACATTATGCTCTTTATCTCTTGCACTTTATTCTTACCTAAAGAAGAAAATTCCAGGACATATATGAGCTGTCCAGGTACTCTGATGATTTAAATACCCTGAACCATAATGTTCTAACCTACTTTATGAATCATCCAGCTTGGTGTTTCAGATCACTTGACTATTTAACAAGTTAAGATGTTTTTTCTCACAGTTTAAGAGCTGTGAATCAAGCTGTTCTAGCAAATTTTTTTTGACATTTGTTGTTTTTGAGATGTAACTATGAATAGTTCCTCTCCCACAGGTAGAGACCTTTAGCCAACCATCTTCCCACGGACCAGGCCTTGCTGAATCAGAGCAGCAGATTTTACGGGATTTGATGAGTGATGCAATGGAAGAAATTGAGACTCAACAGACTGCTTCTGCCATGAAGCAAGAGTCTAATGGTGAGAATCTTCTGAAGGCCTAACTACGTATAAAGTAGAACTTTTCTGGAAAGAAAGTGGGATTGAAAATTTTGTATATGTAGAGATGCTGTGATAAGAATGGGAGCAGGTACTTAGGATGTCTCAAATCCTCAAACTGTGGAACAGATTCTTGCTTTTAATAGTAATGGGGAAGTACTTTGAGATTCTAGTCAAATACCCATTACTGAGGTACTGAAAGCAGTAGGGAAGAAATCTGTCTCTGGGACTCTGTCAAAACCCCAAAATCTGTAGGAGTGTAAGTTAGTGTGGAGGAATCAAAGGCCACTCTTCTGTGTATGAAGGAGGTCCAGGAAGATGGTACAGTTCCAAGTCACAGGAAGAACTTTTAGCTAGAAAGATTTTTTCAATTAGCAGATAGAAGAAAATAGTTATTTTTATCACAGGATTATGGCTCCTGTATCATGGCTGGAGTGTAATTCAGCTTTAAATTTGTTAAGGATTTTGTAGTGCAAGTGGACTTCTATTCCATTACTATTTCCATGCTGTCTGGTCTTCTTTTCTGTGGTGAAGGGTGAGCAGTCACTGTAGTACTGAAAGTTTTTGGTGCTGTGGTCTTACTACCAGGATGAGAAACCTGAGAATTGTATATTTATAGTAGGAATTGATTCAAAATAAAATAAGCAAATTTCCTTGATACAATTGAAGTAACAAACATTAGTTTACATAATTTTCATATTTTGTAAGGATTTTTACACTGAAACCTGTTTTTTCTTCACTCTACTTTAACTCCCAGGAGTTTTGGATGACAAATCTCAAACTCAGGAACCATCTTGCTCAGATCTCTTCCTGTTTCCAGATGAAAGTGGAAATGCCTCACAAGAGCCAAGTCCCACTTATGCTTCATTTACTCATCACCTGTTAAGCGAGGCCATGGGAGATGTTCCGGCAGAAAGTGATGATTTCTGCATTCTTTTTGCTCCTAAAGTTGCTGTTGCTGTAAGATCCTTTGAAAATTACTAAAAAAATCCATATATAAACTGAATTAAGGAAAAGCCTATGTAAAACCTGGACAAATAAGATACAGATTGCTGTGATTGCTTAATGATGCTTTTCTGTTTCAAAGGAATTAATGCATTGTTACTGTTAGGAATGAGCACAAGTATTTTCAAATAGATACAATTTTTATATATCTCAGCACTATGTAATGGTTCTTATCTGATGAATGTCAGATTGTATTGGCAGTTTTCCTGCATTTTAGTCATGTTTAATCATTATCATATCGACTTACAATAACGGCATAGTTAAGAAAAAAAAGTGTTGAGCCAAAACCAGCATTTATCAGAACAGCAGCTTTGCATGCCTTCTAATCTTTTGTTAATTTCTCTCTTAATCTAAACCGTCAATGTTTCTAAGGACCTAAGATCCTTGCCAAACCTTGGAGAAAAGCTTTTGTGTCCCTTTACACCGATGTCTGTCCTCTGTATGTTGTCTGTTGCTATTCTTAATATATAGAAGCAGTTCCTGGGCCTTCTAATCTTCCTGATTAGAAGTTGCATTTTCCCAGTTATAGTTGAGCTTGTTTGTTTCCAAAAGTGCTAATATGGTAAACTGGGCTCTTCTGTGGTTTTCTGTTTGCTTTCAACTAGTACTTCTTTTATAGTTTGGGTGGGGAAGTTTTTTGTTTTGGTTTGGGTTTTTTTAGTGTTGTTTTTAACTACTTCACAGCTTCTACTTTCATATGCTTTTGTCTGTACTTTATAAGAAACATTTATAAACTGATCATGCGTTATATAAACTTAAGAAGACAGTAGAGAAAAGTTTTCCTTTTCATAGGAAGGAATTAGACATCTTAATAAAGAAAGCAGATTTCACCTTCTCAATGCTATATGCTTTTTTTTTAATTAGGAAAAAGAGGAAGAGCCAGTTATAAAAATAATGGTTGATGATGCAATTATCATAAAGGAAAATCATTTCAGTCAACCTGTAAAAAAAACAGATACAAGCAAAGCTCCCCTTCATTTTCCTGTTCCTCTGGTACGCTATGTTGTAAAGGAAATATCTCTTATTTGGCATCTTTATGGTGGAAGGGATTTTGGAACTGCACCACCAACTTCTCCAGCTAAAAGTTTCATGTAAGTGTTCAGTTTAATTACGTGGATTAGAAAATTTAGAAATACTTTATATTCTTTTGATTTGGAGTAATCTTAATGTTCAGTCTCAAGTCTCCCTTGCTTGTTTCTTGACTCCCTTCTCACAAGGAATCAGTCACAAAGTGGTTTGGGTTGGAAGGGATCTTAAAGATCATCTAGATTCTTGCTCACTTTACCTCAACACATCAGATTGTATTTTTCCTGTGTCTTAACCTGGACAAGCTGGGTTTGATTTTGCTGATTTTTGGAGGGGAATGGAGGGTTGGATTTTATTTTAGGGTAATATTAATAGTTGGATTTTCCTAAAGAGATCAGGAGTTAAAGACCATAAGAGTCAAGTTCACAGGATGTCATGTGAGCTAGAGAATAAAATTATTACAGCCAAAATTAAGGAAGTGTTTTATTTCGTGGGATACATGCACCTGGCATTCTGCTTAGGTGTGTATTACTAGAACAAGAAGAAATTTGGTTAACAGTAACATAATTTAAATTTTTTAAAAATATAATTAAAATACTAAGAAGTTACATCCAGTGCATTTAGTTTTAGATTAACAGTGAGAACTCTAATCTCCAAAAGTGCATTTTTCTTTTTTATTTCTCCAGAAGTCCCCATAGTTCTCCTTCTCATACACCAACAAGGCATGGACGGAATACAGCATGTGGAGGAAGAGGAAGAAACCCTGACTTCCTAATGGAAATACAGTTAAGCAAGGTGAGTAACAGAAACAGCTTCAGCCATGACTGTGCCTGGATATCTTTACATGTTATACTCCTTTGGTAACACCTTTCCATTAGAGTTCAGTACTATTTCTATCAACAGTATCTACATCTAAGCAATCATTTTGATGGTGATGAATGTAGAATTTGTTCAACAAAACCTGTTAGTATTACCACAGTATTTACTTGCTTCTTTCTTTACAAGCTAAAGAAACATGTTTAGCTTGTTTCTAAAGATGGAGGATATCCATTACAATATTCTCAAAAGTTTTTTATTGTAACCAAGTTTTGCAACTGCTCTTCGGTTTTTCTCTCTTCAGTTCCATTCTGAGAATGTATGCTTGTTATGAAATTAGCTATTCTAGCAAAATAAGCAAGACATAGATCTATTGAGAATATTGATAACTGGATATAAAATAACATCTATCAGAGTATTGTTTCTGTGTTTCACCTAATATATTTAGCACACTTCAGGTATAAGTATCTTACTGTTGTTTTTACAACTATGCTTAGTTCTAACATAGGAACTAGATGCTTTTTTCTGGTGCTGTGAATAATATTGGCAAGAAGTTAAACACATTTCATGTTAAATGGATCAATAACAGAATCTTTTAAAAGTAATGCGTTTTCAAATGTTTCCATAAACATGAAAGGCACTACATAAAAATAAAGGCCTTTTTATAGTCTATGTGCATTTCTAAAACTTAAACTTCATCCCATTAGCACTTCAAGCTTGCCAGAAATATGTGAAACGTAAGGTAGCCTTTTCTAGGAAAAAAATGACATTGCAATAAAAAAGAAGAAAAAGGGAAGCATTTAATATTCCACCTGGAAAACTTCCTGTGTAGAATTATAGCCATCTCTCAGTTTGCAGATTTTTAATGAGAGTTGGTGTTAGCGCTGAAGCAATATAGAGGTTTTTTTCCCGTGCTTGGACCCCCAGCTTGGTGCAAGGCTGAATAGTAATGCTTGAAGAAATGGAGGAGAATAAAAGGTGTCCCAAGCGGTGCTGCGTCGGAGCTCAGCGCGGGGCCGGCAGGGGCCGCTGTCGCGCTCGCTCTGTGCATTCAGCAGCGTTCTGGCATTTGGGGAGCAGTGGGTGCTAGAAATTGGAAGATTTCTACTGCTAGATGTGTGAAAACCTTAATAATGTTCAGAAATCTTAATAGTATTTCTGTAAATTTAAAATAGTAGACAGCTTTAAGAGTTCTTATATATGGTATACTTCCCTGATTTTTGTTTATTTTTTAAAGAACTATTCTCTTAAATTGTGTTTTTCAATGAAAATGATTATGCTGATTTTCTTTCCTTTTTAAAAGGTGAAATTTCAGCATGAGGTGTATCCTCCAGGTGGTGCAGAAGGTGAATCCTGTCTTTTGGAGCAGCCAGTGTCACGACAAGTTTTTATTGTTCAAGACCTGGAGATCAGAGATCGCTTAGCTACATCACAAATGAATAAATTTCTCTATCTCTACTGCAGTAAGGAGATGCCCAGGAAAGCACATTCGAACATGGTATAGCTATGAAGTGTTAATTTCTTACAATTACAGTGGTTGAATTATCATTGTACAGGCTATGTGCACTTCTTAATCTTGCAGAAACAGGAGTTTGTGGAACACTGAAGTAGTATAATTTGTTGATAGTTATTTGCTTGACTCTTTGTGGATATTAAGACTAATTCAAAAGTCAGTTTGAATGTCCGCATGTCAGGTATTAATGGATTTGAGATTGTTAGTTAAAAAAATAGATATGCAGGACTACTTTGGTAGCTTTCACAGTTTGGTTTTGAGCAAATGTCTGCTTGTATCAGTGATGAGACTTTTCACTACGCATGCAGATTTGTATTTTTATGGTATACAGTAGTCTAACTGGTTCTGTAAAGGATTTAATAATTTTTCAGTGGGTTTCTTTTAACTTTATTTTTTTTATAACATTCAGAGTAAGTTTTTATTCAATACTGTAATTGCTAAGTGGAATCATCCTAGTACAGAGATTCTTGCAGTGAATATTTTTCCTAGCTGGTGTTCTGAGATTTAATAATTGTGAATGTTAGTGCTTTTATTTATCTTGCTGGCTTTTTTCAGTTAACAGTTAAAGCATTACATGTCCGTCCAGAGTCTGGCAGATCCCCACAGGAATGTTGTTTACGTGTTTCACTAATGCCACTTCGCCTCAATATTGACCAGGTTGGTTGTGCCAGTGCAAAAAATAAAATATTTTTTTTTTTACTGAATAATACTTGAGGTTTCTTTTAACCGGATACTTTTAGCCGTCATACATATTTTATGTTTTACATTTTCTTGGTGTGATACCTTTTTTATTTAATCCTTGGATCTCTGTTGTTTCATTTATATCCATGCTAGAACCTGCCTTCTGCTCCTGCTGTTACAAAGACTAGATTTTTTTAATTTAAGAGCTAAGAATATCTTTAGGCAAAACTGTTTTCTCAGTAAGTTTTCCTCCTGAAACTTCCAATAATCTCAAAGGGTTTGGGATCACGGCTTTTAAAAATAAGTGCTTACTCTTGAATGATCTGGTTTTGTTTGTTCATGAGGTGACTTCATTGTTTTTAATTGAAAAAGGTTAATCATTAATCCAGAAGTGGTTCACAACATCTTGGTCAAGGGCACTTGACACTCAAGAAATGCTTCTATAACCTGAAGGCTTTTGTCTTGCTATCAACTGCAGTGGCAGGAAGAGCAGAAATGGTTTTACTTTCTTTAGCAGGTCTTTGTGCAAAGTATTTTTGATATATTCAAGAGACATTCAGACTTCTAAATCCGTAAGAGCTATATATGTTTGTGCTGGAAAATGTGAAGTGCAGTTATTAGTCTTTGAGGCATTTCTTACTTAATTTGTCACCTTCAGAGTGGCATTTGGGTTTTTTAGGAGCATAATCAGGATTTCCATACCTTTTCTTTTTTTCAACACACTTTAGAGACCAGGCTTTCATTTCACTCTTAGCAAAACTGAGCTCTGTCTAGATTGCAATAATTTTATCTAGAAAAAAAATGGCCTGGAAATACTGCCATCTAGGGAGGAAATATGTTCCCTCTTGGTTACTTTTAAAAGTCCTATGTTTTGTACCATAAACAAAAGTCACCTTTATAAACTTCTATGAAATTAATCACAGCTTTTTTGGAAAGCACAGGGCTGCACGCAGTCATTAGAAATTACTACTTAAGCTGTCATTCTTACCAGCTGGAAGTAAAAATGGAAAAGAAAGTCCAGTTGTAATCAATGATAGGATGAATAAGGTAGCATTGTGATGCATCTGTCTGAAAAAGAAGCTGGCATGTAATAGCTTTATGACACTATTAAGACATTAATACTATAGATATTAATGACTTTTAATGAAGCAGTGCTTAGCTCTGATTTGTAATTATTTGATTGACTTTGACAGTACTAGAGAAGAATATAAACTATATTTAAATTCCTTCTACTGCAAATCAGAGAAAAGTTTATAGCCATTAAACCACCTGTGTTCTGGAACAGTCTCCAAAATGAGAGTAGTAATTTTGAAAATAACCCTGAATTTTTAAGACAGAGCTAGATAGATCATGAAATCCTGTTATAGGGCTAAGACGGTGTTCCTGGTTTATGTCCTAGATTTCTATGTGGTTTATTCATATGTTAAAGGATAAAAAAAAAAAGTTTTTTTCATATCTGTGCAGAAATAGATTGGGAATAGTAGATAATGTTTTTAGAGAATTAGGTCCTTGTATTTATTTTAACCTGATTGTATTTTACTTTTTGCCATTAGGATGCCTTGTTTTTCCTGAAGGACTTTTTCACTAGCCTTTCTACAGAAGTAGAACTCTTAGTTACTCCAGATCCTGAAGGTATATTTCTAAAAGAAATCTAACATAAAAGTGCTGCTTCTTTCTCCTTTAATTTGTGTAAATGTCCATAAATTCACATGTGACTCTTATGTGTATAAAAACATGTGTTGGGGTTTGAGCACTAACATTAATGACTGATTTTTTAGAACTCAAAAGCCTTAGGTATTTAAGCTTATTATTTTAGAATTATGAACAAAGGTCTTCAACACCTGGAATCTTAATTCTATAAAAGGTTTAATGAAAATTGGAGCATATTTAACAAGAGCTTCTGGAAAAATGGTGGACTGTGTATATGCGATTGGGAGTTATTATTAGATAAAACTAATACATTGTGCTGCTTATTTATAAAATTGAATTCTTGAAGTTCTCTGAACTTCAAGCTATTAGACAAACATAATATTTTATGCAAGGGGTATTAAATAATGTATATATTCAGTTGAAGCAGTACTTCTTATCAATTACATCATCTGATGCAAAAGCAGTGTATATTGAAAAGCGTATTTCACTATTAACTGTATTCGGATATTTCTTAGCTGCTATACTTTACCTATTTCTGTTGAGATGTCATGCTGAAATGCATAGGTGATGAAGCACTCTGCAGTACTGCCATTAGAACCAGCTGCATTATTTATGCAGATGCACTAACCTCAATTTCAGCTGCATGTGATAACTTCTATCAAAAACTAACAGAATCTAAATATTGCCCTACTAATAATTCCTCCTAACAAGCATTAGAGCTCACTAAGGATGCAGTAATTGTGTAAATATAATCTCTCTGTAATCACTGTGAAAAATGAGTCACTTTGCTGTGTATAACTTCTTTTCTTAGTTAAAAAATCTCCTGGTGCTGAAGTTACTTGTAGTTTGCCCAGGCATGTCAGCAGCCTTAAGGAGCCAAGTCCAGTCATTTCTTTTGTATCACACAAGGAAGGAAATGAAAATGGCAGCATTGATTCTATGGATGTGGTTAATGGAGATGATGATAATTTCTCACAAGAAACTACATCCTACAGTGATCAGCCAGTATTTTTCAGGTAAACTTTTGTTACAAAATTTCCAGTGACACATAGCTGAATGTTTTAAGAAAGTGGGGTGGTAAACTATTCAGACCTTTGGACAAGGTGCATTTTTTTTGTTTATTGGCTGCTTGTAGAAAGCAAATAAATTTGCTTCTATCACTGGAAAGTCACCAATGATTTTTATTAACTTTTGCACACTACTGTGCACAAGGAAATAAAAATTAAATCTCTGCCCCATACAGAACCAGTAATGATGGTGTTTTACAAATGCATAAAAAGAGTAGTGTTTGTACTCTTTTGTCTAACTATAAATTATCTAATATAATCAGAGATGAGAGTATATAAAGGAAGAGGATATAAGGATATAATGGAATAGAGGTTTGAAATGAAAATACCACAAGAGAAATTCTAATGTAGCCCTGAATGGGAAGTGACTCTGAAAATTGTAGCTGGTTATGCAGAAATTTTTTAATGTGCATTCAGATCATAAGTGGCTTTAACAATAGATGTGTGCTGTGGTAAGCAGTGCAGAGCTAAATTGTAATAGCACGGCTGTGGTTCTATTTCACCACACACATTACCAACAGAATTTTTTATCAAGTTCCACTTGCAGAACTAAATTTTGTCTACAGAACCATAATTTTGTGGGTATTTGCTTGTTTGTTTTTTTTTTAAAACACAAAGATACTCACTTGAAGGATTAGTAGCACATTTGCAGGACTTCTAAGTTTATTACAAATGCTAACCTGAAATAGATGTGAATAAACCAAGAAAAGCTGAATTTGCCACTGTATTTTGTCCATTAATTCTGAAGTACAAACTTAGTAACTAAAGGATTTATGGTTTACAGAAAAGGGTATGACATCCTATTCCAGGAGAATGGGAAACCATGAGTTTCTTTTCAGAAGGATAATTTTATTTCCTTTTCATGTTTCTCACTATAATATTTTTTTGTATGTCCCAGAGAATTTCGCTTTACATCAGAAGTTCCAATACGGCTTGATTACCATGGCAAGCATGTATCAATGGATCAGGTTTGTGTATAATGTTGATGCTATCCAACAAAACGTTGATGTTGTTTGTTTTGCTTTCCCCTCCTTGCTTCCCGTTTATGGGGGTATATTTTTATGCTCCCTACTCATTAATGATGTGATCATGACAAATATAAAACACCTTTTCTTCCTGCTTAGTTTTAGTAAAGCTTAACCTTTTTTCACTCTTAATTGGAAAACTAGGGAGTGGATCCCCCACATATGATTAACCCAGGATGGACCTTGAATGTGACATTTATGAGCTCAGTGATTGGCTTGAAATCACAGCATATAGCTGCAGTGCCCCTCAAAGTATGATACCACTGTCTGACACCAGAATTGTGCATTTTATTTTATTTTTTCCTCATTAATGCCAGAACAAAATATAGTTGGTTCTTCTTGTTTACTTTCCTTGCAGTCTAGTAACATAGGGGCCTTGGTGGCAATGGCAGAATCTATTACAGATGAAAAAAATGTTCATGGTTCTTGTTACAATACGCATTGCTTATCACACTGAGTTTAGAAGCTGACATCAAAAATTCCTATTTGCGCAAGACTTGAACTTTGTCGTGGCAAATCAGTAAGAAAATATGGAAAGCAGCAACTTCTTGAATTTGCCCAGCTATCAGAAATTGAAACATGGAATATGGTAGCTTTAGAATGCCTGGAACACACTAAATCCAGAACTATGTTTACATAATTTATTACAGCTTATTTCTGAAGAAGCCTTCCTGTATCAAGGTGTCTTTCTTGGAGTAGCAGGTTAAGCCAAGTTTCCTTTTTTGCATGTTTCCATGTAACATAATTCATAGTGCTGTAACGACTCATATTTGGGAAACTGGCGAAGAATGTTTAGGCAGATTACTTGTAAGTAAGAGTTGAGATGATGAAATTATTTCTCACTGGTTATACAGGTTGAGTAAATGTATTTGATAACAAAATATTTCACTTACAGGGAACATTAGCTGGGATTCTTATTGGGCTTGCTCAGTTGAACTGCTCAGAACTAAAGCTGAAGAGGCTTTGTTACAGACATGGGTAAGTTTCCTCAAAATATAGATCAACACTGCTATTGCAAATTTGACAAGTTTATGGGGAATTACTGAACACTGCAAATGCAAAGCAAATTTTCTCTTAAGATGCCCTTCTAAAATCCAGAATGCTTTTTGACTTTACAAATATTTCTTGATTCTAGGCTTTTTTCAAACGTGTAATTCAAGAACTTCTAACTCAGAGCAGAATTTAATATATGTGCTATTCTTGATGATAAACTTTTCATTTTAGTTTCATGTTACTTCCTGTGGAACTGGATGTGATTATACAGTTTTGAGTTTGTTTTATGAAGCATATACATTTGAAATACTTGGCTTAGCCAACAGCAACAAAAGATGACACTTGAAGAAGCTTTCCTTTTGTTTAAATGACATCCTTTACTTCAGTGAATAATGAATGCATTTATCTTATTAGGAATTGTTAAAAAAATAATTGTATTCACTTTAGTTTATTAGGTGTGGATAAATTGTTCTCCTATGCCATCAGTGAATGGCTTAACGATATAAAGAAAAACCAGCTACCAGGAATTTTGGGAGGAGTAGGGCCTATGCATTCACTTGTGCAGTTAGGTAAGTTAATTCTTACTTCTATTCAGCTACATATGAATGTGTTACTTTTTTTAAAAAGCAAACACCTCTGCCCTCTCAAAAAACCAACACAAACCATGTTGACTCTTGTTTTCATTTACTTTCAAGGCATTCTGCATATCTGTCTGACTCTGGTGTTGTGTCTTCATTTTCAGTGCAAGGTCTGAAAGACCTGGTGTGGTTGCCAATAGAGCAGTACCGCAAGGATGGTCGTATTGTCAGAGGCTTTCAAAGAGGAGCAGCTTCTTTTGGTACTTCCACTGCAATGGCAGCACTGGAGCTAACAAACAGAATGGTTCAGACTATACAGGTAGAGTGTATTACTCCTCAAGTTAGATGCAAAATGAGAGGTGGGGTTAGTAAGTAAGTATTAAGTTAATATCTTAATGCTATGGATTTAAAGTTGGGAGCATCTATTAAAAAAGAAAAGGCATCTGTATAAATAGGAGAGCAGAGGCTGGGCAAAGTTCGCAGCAGTATTTGAGGTGAGAACTATGGCATCAAATGCAATGGTTTGAAAATTGTGTTAAAATACTGCTGAACACCCAAGCTTGTTTCTTAATGTCTTTAGTGTATTACAATGTACAATTTGATATGAAAATGTTCAGCTTCACTAAAAAAATCACTGAGAAAGACGAGTTCTTCATGCAAGTGTGTTATCCAGTAGTGGATTCTTATTTTTTAAAAAACGTCATCTTATCTGTGCTTATTCAAAAAAAAAAAAAGCCCACAAAACCAGCCAAACAAAAAAAAAAACAGAACCCCAAACGAATACTACTTCTGCATATCTACACAAAGTCTGTAAAGCTTCCTAGATTTAACCCTAAGGCAATCTTGGATTAAAGTGTAAATAAATTTATGTTTCTTAATATAAAATATAGAAAATGACAATGAAAATACACTTTTACCACCTAGTCTTGCAAAAATAGTATATGTGCCTAAGCTTGAACATGTATAGTCAGAAAACCAGTGCTAATCACAAGTGGGATTATAGGTGTTCTTGTGTGTTTGTAAGAAATACCATTAATCACATGTTCAGATTCTGTCTTGAGTATTTGAGCAGTTTAGAGGATGCCTTTGGAGAGGCAACAATTAGGAGGGGAGAAAACCCCACCCAAACCTACAACACTCATTCTTTCATTATGGAATAAATGTATAGTTAGAGCTGCACATTCCAGAAGTTCTTGTACAAAACTGTAATCTGATGCAAATGAATATTATTTGTGGAATAAGAATTCTTTTATTTCAATGACATCACCCTGTTAGTTGTTTACATTTGTGACCAGGTGCTGTAACACTTTCATGTTTTCCATTTGCTCCTGATGTGCAGGCAGCTGCAGAAACTGCTTATGACATGGTATCACCAGGGCCTACCTTCATTGAAGCAAAAAAGATCAAACGGTTCCCTCGCCGCTTGGCTCATCAGCCAGTTGACCTGCGGGAGGGTGTAGCCAAAGCATACAGTGTTGTGAAAGAGGTGAGTGCAGGAGCAATTGTTGGGAACCAAAGTTGAGAATTGTTTCCTAAAATGGCGAATAAATTAAGAGATGTTAGTTTAGACCGGCCAAATGGAGAAGGAAGATTTCAGCTTTGAACAAGACTCTCTTTGTCAATTATCTTACACCAACAGAAATCTTGAATGGAAAAAGCAGGAAAAAACTTAAAATGTCATGCAGATGAGTGTGAATAGGAGTTGACTGCTCTGTGGTTGGGATGGCTTACAATTATTCTCAGCCAAGTAAACTTGATTTCCAGTGCTGTGTCATCCATCCTTCCCTTCCCTTTCTGCTCAACCACCTTTGCAGTTACTGTTAATTCTGAGGGAGGTAGAGTTTAAGCATAATGCAGGATTTAAAAGACATGGAACCTTTTTCTGCTATGACAGTGTATTATAAATTAGAATGCTGACGTGTTTTTATTATATTTTGTATTATACTTTGTTAGTTGCACCTTATGTAGTGTCTATGAAGTAAGGTGTCAACTGAGTTTCCAATGAATTTTGTAATTTTTTCAATAGTTCACAATCCCCCAAAGCTTCTTCCCTTATGCACAAGATACGCTATCAGAAGTTGCACAAAATATTTACATCTCTAAGTCTATAGGAGGGTTATTTTAGGCCTCATTAGAAGAACTACATCATATTCATATCGGTATTGTTTTACTACAATTATAATACAAATCAAAAGAAGAAAAATGCTGAGCAGTTTAAAATTTCCCTCAAAACTAGAAGTGATTGCTTTTTCTTTTTCAGTGATTTCCTTTATTTTCCTTTATTTTCATAAAGGGGATTACAGACACAGCCCAAACCATCTATGAGACTGCTGCCCGTGAGCATGAGAACAGAGGAGTCACTGGAGCAGTAGGAGGAGTCCTTCGCCAGATCCCACCAACTGTGGTGAAACCTTTCATTGTTGCAACAGAGGCGACCTCAAATGTTCTGGGTGGAATGAGAAACCAGATTAGGCCAGATGTGCGTCAAGAAGAGTCTCAGAAGTGGCGCCTTGGGGAGGATTGAGATGGTAAATCTGGCTCAGCAGGCAGGTAGCAAGGCTGGAAATGCAGAAGAATGTCCTGGTGGCAGCTTTAGATGGAGCTCACTTTGTTTTGTCATGCTCATCTCAGGAACAAATGAGGTTTTCCAACTGTTACTAGCAAAACATCCAACCAAAAATATTTATGAAGTGAAAAGCAAATTGGTACGTGCTTATACTGTGTGTTACCAATACATTTGGTAGATAGTGCCAAACATAGTGAAGCATGCGCTGCCAGCTCAGAGACATGCTTGCTCGGTTCCATTTACCATATTTTTCTCGGTAGATTTGACATCTGAAGCAGTAGCCTTTACGGTGAACCTAAGTGGACTTTAAAGAGGTTTTCTGAGCATAGTCAAAGAACTGTCTTCAATAAAGGGCTCTGCAGATGCTCTTGACTGACTAAAGGATAAAAGCTTTCATTGTGGACATGAGACATGAGGCTGTCTAATGTGGAAGCAGATAAGATAATACTGTTCAGTGGTTATAAGCATTGCTTTTAGCGTGGCACTTACAGTAAGGACAAGCTTGATAACCATCTAGAGTTTAGATTCAGTGTCAATACACCAACGAACAGAATTTGTTCCTAAATATTAAATACCTACTTTTGTGGGTTTTTGAAGAACCTGAATGTTGCAGAAATGTTCTGTTGTGTTGCACTTTAAAGGATACAGCCTGTATATTGTGCTTTTTTTATAGTGTGAATAAAATGTAATGTGCATTATCCTTTATGTGATTTAGAAGCTTACACAGATTATTGAAAAGAGCATCATTTGATGATGATCCTACAGAGAAGTGTCTTAAATTTATTTAAACTCATATGTAAAAACATTTTTTGTCTACTGTTACACTAATTACAATGCTAAAAATACTGGCTCTTCAGGAAAACAATTAATTATAATTGTCACCAACAGTTCTTTGTAAGAATGAAAAATCATAAGTAAAAACAAATTATTTCATAATTTCATAGTTAAAAGGCTATACAGACTTTATTTTAGTAATCTGCTTTTGTTTAAAGTTGATACTGTTGTAAAGTTGCTGCTCTCGCAAGGTATTTTTAATTTAGATTATGTGTCTTCAGTTATTTGACAGTGAGTATTTGGGGTCCTTTAACTGAAACTGGGAATGGGAAGAGGTTTTTAAAAAAGGACAGCAAAACTTCAGAAATCAAAGTTGGTACTAACATTATTTACCACATAGTAGGTGACATGCGTCTCCACAGAGCTTTACTATGCACCTGACATTGCACCATTTTGGGGCCGTTAAAAGTCTTGGCTATAGATGTGCAATAATGAACTTTTATTGTCTTGTATTAGCAAAAACTGGAGAATAAAAAGTAAAGGTTCTTTTGAATACAAAAAGACTAATTTTGAATTTCAGTAGATTAAACTTTAAATGACTAGCTGGTATGTAAGTTTGTCATAGTTCTGTGCTAGTCATAAGTAGAAATCCTGCCCATATGCCATGTGGAAAACCCCCCTGAAAGGGGGACATCAGATGCTGTTGGTCAGACTTCAGTCTCTAAGGGTGATGAGGAAGTATTTTCACTCTCTTTGTTGAATTAACCTGCCTCTAGCAAAAACTTTGCTGATGGGCCTTAAGGGACAAGGAGTGTATGAAGGAAAAAAATTGCTGCTTGTTCATGCTGATGCTATACTAGCTATTCCTGAACACCAAAGAATCTGGCTAGACGGTAAATGATGTGAAAATATCCCCTCTGTTGGGGAGACATCTGCAGTCTGCTTTACTATTTTTCATAAAACAAAGTTCCAGGTAAATACAGATTCCTGCATAGTGTGACAGGTGGTATTAAAAAGTTTTGTTTCAATTCACTGGAATCATTGAATTTGTGGTACACTTTGAAGACCTGGTTATTTCAGCTAAATGACTTGCAAGCAGCAGGAGATGCTTGAGAGGAAAAGTACCTGCAGATTTAATAACATAAAATATTTTCTGATGTAAAAATATTTGCTCTAGTGCATACTTCTGTTCAGTAATTAGAGAGCTCTGCTTTAGTGAGAGCTCAAAGCACGAGCATTTTGCACAGGAATGAGTTCCATGTTTGCAATGAGGCACCTCCTCAATGCCGTATCAAGAAGTGGTGGTGGATCAATGCAAGTAAGTAGCAATGCACCTTTTTCATTGGCAATTACTATACAAGTAATTAGCTAGTACTAGTAAATAGCTAGTCCAGTTCATCCACTTTAATTAGAGTACACTGCAGTAGCATAAATCTATATATTTTCTGCCTTTCAGACACTGCTGAAAATAAGTGGCATTTCAGTGTTCTTTTCTTTTTCAATTCTATCAAGATCTGTTTGTACTGCAAGGCAATTAGAATATATTTTTATATGAGGGCATGATGTCAAGGTAAAACATTTTTGTAGCGTGTCTCTCATTGTCAGCAATACAGGTTATACAAATTTATTAAACTTCACTTTTCACTATGTAAACCCTCTCATTTACTGCTTGCACTTTAATTGAGTCTTTTCAGTGAAACTGATTTTAATTTTTTTGCAACATTTTATTTTGTAAATGTTTTTTTAATTTTTGGGTGTATATTCTGCATTGTTGCAGTGTTTGAAATGTTTAAAAAAATTAATAAATCACAAAACTTATCAAACTAGTCTTTAAGATTAGTTTGAAGAATGTGTCTTCTAGGGCTTGACTTGTTTTAAATCAAGAAGTATCATGTGTGAGAAGGGATTCATCAAATGCTCTGCTCAATACTGTAAGTTTTCAAGCACTTAAAAAAATACACAAATTGAGATTTGACTCTGGACATATTTCCTGGAAATGGAAGCTTATGGATAACATTACTGTATTTTCCATTAGCACAAGATTGGCTAAAATATTCTTGTACTTGAATTTTTCACTGAAATCAGTTCCTATAGATATGGGCAGTTTTCATATTTGTAGAAGCTGTAAACTGGCATAGACAATGTTTTAATTCTCTCCAAATACTCTAACACTACTACTGCTATTCCTGTTACTTAACCCAGCACCATCCTAATAGACAGAACTGTCACTGTGGGTTTTCTTAAATATCCATCGATGAGTGCCTCAGAAGTACCTGAAAAGAAGAGAGCCATCTTTTGTAAAACAAACCAACCAACCATTCTTGCTAAGGATTTTAGCAGTGACTGAGAGCAGCAAATCGTCACATCGATGCAAAGGCAGCTTCCATTTTCTTTCCACTATCTCTTTTAAATCCTGCAGGTTCTCAGCAGTGCAGTGTACCCTATGTGTACTTGCCTAATGATCAGCATTGTCAGTGACTTGCTGGATAATCCCCTGTGAGTTCATCTGTGCTTAAGGGACGTGTCTGCTTCTATTTGCTCACTAAGTGGTTGATTGTGAACATCCATTGCTTGCTTTCATTACTGTTCCTTAACTGAATTGCCAAGAAAGGTTTCTTAATAAACCAAAAAGCTTTTCGACGGTTATGAAGACACTCTTACCAAACATGAAACATACACCTGCAAATGTGATACTGATTTTCCTTTAAATATTGAAATGTATGCATTTTGTAAAACAATTACATCCAAGAATTTGTTTAGAGTAGATGAATACTTCTAAATCTTTAAGTACCCTAAATGCCCTTGCAAGATAAGTCAGAAAATGTGTGGGTATGTATGTCAGATTGGATCCTAGTGTGCACAGTTCTTCAGTCTCCATGCCTCATGATTTAAGCTTCTGACAACTGTTTTAAGTTGCTGTACATGCTGAATCTTGTTTACAATTAAATATTAGACACTTACAAGTCAAATACATAAATACAAATCATGCATTTGTACTGGATTTCTTAACTGTAAGGTAGCTCAGACAAACACGGCAATTTGTGTACATGTTTGTGTATATTTTTTACATTTTTGCACTTAACGGTAGTTTTGTGGTATTGTTTGTATATAGTTTGCTAGTGTAAAGAATATAATCTCATGAAGTAGAAAACCACTGTTGAAGGGAATTGACTATTTCAACTTGAGTTATTTTGCTTAAAGTTCTTGTCCCCTCAGTATGTCCTTGAGAATTATTTTTAACCATAATTTTTATGGCACCAAAAGTATATATTTTAGCGTATTAAAATGCTGAAAGGCCTGAGTGCAAATGGGTTGTCTGTTAAATACATTTAATGGAAAATCCCCCCACAAATTTGTAACAATGCAAAAATAAATATCTTAATTTGTTCCTTGAGTTGGTTTTCTCTACTTGTGAATATAACTGACACAGAAAACTCTTCCAAAGTACCAGAATTAACTGTTTAAGCTAAGAGTTGTACCTCAAAAAAAATTTCACTGACTCTAAAGGAGAAAGTTTTAAAATTACACGGAGGTCTAAAGGTAGGAAATTAATTAAGCTGGCTGATATAACCTGAAAACCACTTCCTTTGTGCACCAACAAAGCTCTCTTTACCCGAATGATCAGATTTTGTGTCCCCCATAGGCCTGTTTCTGCATTTATTTATTAAGGATGTATTTTATATCTCTGCATTTAGTGGAGGCTTTTAAAGCTTCATCAGCTTCCAAACCCTATGAAGAATGCAAAACAATTAAATCCCTTCAGGATTCTTCTCTCATGCCCACTTCATGCATGTTTAGTTACAAGCATCTGAAAAGAGATCTTAAGATCTTAGAATTCTGAGTACTGGGCAATATTGAATGCTGGTGCCAGTGCCAGATCTGTGAATAATGTGACAGGTGGAAACAATTTTCTACTGTGCTTTGTAATTGTTATAGTTTGGGGGTGGGGGGTGGTCACTGGATAAGGCAGGATAACTATTCTGGCAAACAGTGCCCCTTCTTTTAAGATGGGAGCTGACTCCCACCCTGCACAGCTTCCCTTCCCCCAACTTTTTTTTTCTTTTTTTTTTTTTAGAAAGACAAGACCTCCTGGTGGATTAAAGGAAAGTATCCAAGTTCTTTATCTCTTTGCAATACTGGGGTGTATACCAGGGATAATCCTGATGTCTCCAGGTTAGCCCCTAGAAGAATAGAGGAGACTAATGATACTCCAACTACCTTGAGAATTTATGGAAAGCCACCAGGAAGTCATACCAACCCAGAGCAACTGTGTTAGGATACCAGCATGGGCTGGTATCCTTGATCTCTGTTCCTAGTTGAGGTTGACCCAAGCTCAAGTGTTCCTTTTTTTTTTCCCATTAGTGAATTAGCAACATTGAAATGTGATATTAAATAGTGGGGTATTTTCTGCCAATTCATATTTCTAGGAAATAGTATCTTAAACTATCTCTGTTATCAGAGATTATAAAGTAATAAAGCTTCCTTTTTATGACAGATAACTCAGGTTTCAGAGCTATTTCATCCTGAAAGTTTCAGAGGTATTTCATCCTGAAACAGTGATTAGAAGAAAGCAGAACTTAGTGAAGGGCAGCAATGAAGTATTCAAGTATTCATAGCACCGCAGGCAAGGAAGCAGTTCAAGCTTCCTAGGTGTTTGTTACGAGGACTTGTGAGATATCTGTAGTGAAGTTCTGTCTTCAGGCTTTAATTTGTGTATCTAATTACTTGCTCTTTTGTTGATTTCTTACTTTATTAAGAGCACGAGTGTTAAATTTAGCTCTTGCAGGTTGAAGATTGAAGAAGGAAGCCTCCAAGGAGGACAAGATGTGAAAGCATTAGAGCAGGAGGAAGGTTACTTCAGTTTTGGAGATATGGCATAGAACTCAGTAAGATGGAGCTCGGTCCACTGTAGCTCATGAGCATGATGATAAAATAAGTAGGAGCTTTTTCCATGAGAAACCTTTAACTTGCACCTTTAGACTTCAATATTTGGTTGTTGTTTGGTACTTAAGATTTGTTGGTGGTCCCAACAACTCCATGAATCTCCCAGGAAAACTTACTTTCTTTCCCTTCTTCTCCCTGATGAGTTTGAAAACGCTTCCTATTGTGCTTACAGCACAGTCTCAGGGAGACTTCAGGTTGTGAGTTTGAGGATGTTTGACAGTTCTGCACTGTCATCACAACACTGGCAGTCCTTGGCCAAATGGCAGGTGCAGGCATGGTGAGCTGAACCCCAGAAGATGAATTGGCACTGAGAATGCTCACAGCATGGGTATATATATTTTGCAATGCTGAGTATTGTACAGATCTGGATTCATTGCAGCTAATGGAAAGATAGCACAGAGACCTGGCAGTGATCAATAGAGACATGTGCATAACACTTGGTACTGTGGGCGGAAAAGTGATAGAAAAACAGAGTGTGCCATGAGAGGATGGCAAAAGTAGTGCTCAGTTTTATAAGCGGGTTATTTATATTAATACAAGTTTTAAAGTTACAATTCCCGTTATCATTTATCTCTTTAGTGATATTTAACAAGATCTGAAACATTTCCTGGAATTATTCAATAAAATAAAATGCTTCTCCTTCATTATGGCCTGTCTCTGTGTACTCAGTGCCAGAACTGTCTTTTAAATACTTTTAGGGCTCTATTTTAGACATGAGGCTTCTGTTGTCACTCAAGTTCCGTTTTCTCTTGGCCTTTCAATTACATTGTTGTAATAGTGTTTGCTCCTTTTCTTCTTTTCCATGCCCTTTCTATCTCTGAGTGCTTCTTTTCCTCAGAACAGCTGACAGGCCAAATGCAATAAATATAAATAAGGGGAAGCAATTTTACCAATTCCATTAGAAGAAAACCCTCTAACTTGATAGCTGAATTGTGTTTACACCAGCCAAAAGTATTGTCCTAGGTCATGGCTTTCTGTTTTTGTTCTTTCCTAAGAATTGTAACTTATTGGCAAGAAGGCCCTTTTTCCTTTTCCCAGCCAGAGGTGATGCCCCTTCAGGTACCTTTGTTAATACAATGGAGTTTGACAATTCATTCAAAAAGAAAAATTACCTCCGAATTTGAGAAGATCCATTGATGTGGGATTGTAAACTGGGCTCTGTCTCTTCACAATATCTCACAGATACTGCAGCAATGACAGGAGGCAATTACAAGGGAGCATGTCCCACTACATTAACCATTAATGCATCTACACCATTGCCCTAAGCCTCTCGTGTAATTTAATGTGAAGATCCACACTGACATTGAGAAGGTTTTCAGATGCAATTTTCGTCATAACCATCTTGCCTTGTTGTCCTCGATCTGAATTTTTACTGATGCTGCTTCCTATTAAGTGTGAAGTCACAAGAATAGTTTTAGCAGATATTTGTGAAGATGCAGAAAAAAGCAAGGAAGATTGATGAAGTTGAGCAGTGTTGTTATTTCTGCCACCCCTGAGATTTGCTGGTAAGTGTTTTTGTGTCTGAATTTCTTGATCAATCTGGCTACTCCAGGGACAATCACTTGAATTTAAGCTTGCCATGCAGACAGAATAAAGAGACAATAGATTTTTCAGAGTAACTTTGAATATCTGAAATATGTTTGGGGTTTGTTTGGCTTTTTTCTCACTACACATTTTAGGGGTAGCTATACAAACAGGTTCACTGGAGTCCTCTTTGTGTTGCTGAGTAACAGCTCTTGATAGTTGTTGCTTTTGCAAACTCATCTCTGCAGCAAAGTTAATGTAGAGAAAGGACAGTGAGGTGAGTTCACCTGCCTGAACAAAGCCTGCTAGCTGAGGAGGAAGCTGGATGTAAGCATCCAGCCATCCTGAGGAAGGACAGAGGTATTTGTTTCCAAAGCACAGTCAGTGTCCTTTTCTGTTGGTAGGAAAACAGAGCCTTTCTGAGCTTCCCCTGTGTTTTAGGGAACCAACCCTGAGTGCTCTGCAGTGGGAAGGGCTATCAGGTGACGGGTGTGACAGGCACAGAGCTTTCTCCTTCGTCTCTGTAACAAACTGATATCACTCCCTTTCTTTTTCCAAGGAGTTTCTGTTTAAGCCAATTTGTGGCATCAGGGAAAGTCTAAACTGTCAGAGAACTCTAAGCAAAACCAGCTGCCCAGTACACCTTATTTTTACTGCAAAAGCCAAATTGTTTTTGTTCTATTTTTGTTTAAAAATATATATAAATCTGTCTTGATCTTGCATTGCACAAGCAAATAAATGTGATGGTGCTGGGACTCTGATTTTACACCAGTGTCCATGGAGGCAGGTGTCAGGCTGCTCCTACCTTCTCCTGTGTTCTCAGCTGCTGGAAAATCTTTCAGAAACTCATAGCAAAACCGAAACTGTGTCTCTGCCTATTTTTAGCAAGGCTAAAGTGAGAACTTGAGGAGAACTGAAAGAGAAGACTCCTTCAAATTCTTTACTGTTTGAAATTTGAAGGACCTGCTTAGAGTGAAGTAAAGAACTGGGAGCTTTCTGACAGAGTTTAGTTAGTCTCCAGGGTAACTTCCACATGACTGAGTCTGCTTTGCTGAAAGCTGTTTCCTTCTTCATATCGCTTTTCTGTTAAAGACCAAGTCCACTGTGTTAGGTTCCAAGCAGCAAGAATTTACATTCCTCCAACATGTAAAAATCTTGAATTTGTCTACAGAATGTTTCGATAAATAACAGTTGTTTCTATGGTGGAAAAAAAATAATTGAAACATAAACATATTTTCAGAATAGTTCTTGTTTACATAAAAATCAGCAAATTATGTTGTCTTTTATAAATCAAACTTCATCCCATATACCTATTGTGGGACAGAAACTAATAGTGTAGAGGACAGCACATGATCTCTAGCCACTCAGGACACAAAGTGCTGGATAATTACCACTGAAATCCGTGGTTGATGCTAAGATCAATTTTAGGTGTATTATAGGTGCCTCTACCTGGGAAAATTTACATCCTTATATGGATTATAATTGTGATTATGATAATAATATTCCATGAAGTCAAGGTATGTGTGAAAAAGCAATAGACATTACACTTTATGCAATGACAAAGGAAATGTTTTATAAGGCTTGTCAATAATTTCCCCAAATTTTCTCATTTTCAGAGAGGAAGTTTTTAGTTGTTCATAATGAAATGCTGAGGTTATGACTTCAGAAGAAATTGATCATAGGGACAGAAAATACTAACAAGGAAGTGGCTCCTACAGAGGAAGGTTAAGTGTCTTAGTCATAGTCATTCACAGAGACCAGGGAAAGTCACAGCAAATTAAGTTGTGCCATCTCCCAAGCCATTTACAACTAAGTGAGGTATCTTTATGTAACCAAAGCTGCATTAATTACTGACAATAAATTAGCTCCTCTTTCAACAGAGAAAATGGCTAAAGGCTTATTTAGAAAAGATGTATATATCTATATGGCTCTCAAAGAACAGTGATAATTGCTTTGTATTCCAGTGTTTAAAATAGTTAAATGCATTGTTTAGAATGAAGAGACTCTGAAAAAACGCATTAAGAATATTTGAGAACTGAAAATTCTATTACAGTCAAATAACTTGAATCATGATGGTGCAGTGCCACATTAAATTTGGGAGATGTTACTCTCTCCATTTAATGGAACATATCATCATGATGCAGTTTAATGGCCTGACTCCCACTCATATGGAGTGATGCTGCTAAAATGCTTGTGTGCCATTTGGGCAGTTCAGGACATGGCTTCCCTTAGTAAAATTCATTTTCCATCAGAGGACACTCAGCCAAAGGGGGAATATGATGAAAATGGGAAATATGGGAAAAATATTTCTCCTGCTCACCAGCTTTTTGTCTAGTCAAAGAACCACCTTGTTTTGTGGCCTTGATGTCAGAGTTGAGTCCTGCACTGATGTTCGTACCCTGAAAAGACAATACTGCAGCAAGTTTGTGCTTTCTCTGGATACTTTTAGTTTTTAATTTGAAAAGACATTGCAGTTCACTTCTACCCAGCAACTGAGGAAATGGGGGGGTTGTTTTGCAAATGTGAAGTTTTTGTTGAGATGCTGTTCTACTAGAAATAAACATTATTGTCCACATCTATAATTGGCAAAAAACATGTTAATAACGATGCATAGAAATACCTTGAATTGATGATAAAACAGTTATTTTCAGAAAAATCCCATCTCTAAGAAAGAGGCAGGAGACATGATTTTACGTGAGAAGAACAACAAGTTATATCTCTCTAATTCCTGTGACATTGTACTGGATTTTTTAAATTACCTTTAGGTCATTGATGTGTCCTTCACCCCTCTTCCCAGTAGTTACTCCATCCGTGTCCTGCTTTGCCTCCTAAGATCTGCCCAGATACCTGGTTTTGTGCTTATATGGTGCATTAGAACTGGAACTGGATAATTAATGTGTTTTAATCTGGATCACTTTCCTGATTCAGTTCATCACACATCTACAGATCCCTCTGCCCTGCCTCAGCTAAAGGAGAAAGAACAAATGAGTGAAGAAAAAGTTCATCTGGGACAGGATACATCATCAGAGTCCATGAAAAAAATATATGGGGAACTGTGGCCTCAGCAAAGATCAGTTCCCTTTATGTCTCAAATTGCTCTCTGGGAGAAATTAAACAGAATTTACTAACTTGTAAGCAGACTGCCTATGAGCACTTAGATCTCTTGTTATCTGTCATAGCAGGAGATGAGTTTTACTGCTTTTGGTAATACAGTCTGATACTTGTTTATCAAAATCATTCCCTCTGTTAACCAAAGCACAATTAAAGTATCTTTTCCTCCTTTTCTTCTCTTTTTATGAAATGTAAGAGCTCTCATTATCTTGCTGTTCTCTGACTGTGAGGTTTAGTAGTCAACACTGATGACTACTAAACCTCACATGATGTGCATGTGTTTATTTGCATTAAAGTATGTGAATTGGCCTTGACAAAAATCTTTCATTATATGACCTCTTTTCTTTGTATTCCTTTTGCTACATTAATTTAGTAGAAAAGGCCTTGATATTTAGCAACTTGCAACAATGCTTTTTATTCTGCCTGCGTCTCCATTTGTGCTGGGATAAATAATATTCTGCTATCTCAGTGAGATGACACCAATGCAGTTTTTATGCCAGTTGTGATAGTAGTCTAATTGGTCTAAATGTCAGATTCTGCCAGGAGCTCAGGGGGTAGTGTGGAGACTAGTAAAGACTCAATAATAAAATATGTAACTTCCTTTGCCTATACCACAGGAAACTTAGAAAGTGGATTTTATGTGCTGTTATTGTTTCTACATGGTTAAACCCCCAATAGTTTAAGTGTCCACAAAGCCTGACTGTGAGTAATCTTGTCTAATGTTTAGATTTAGCAGAACAGTTAAACAGAAGTCAACTGAAATTAGCAATAGATGTAAGCATGCAAGTGGCTTTCGAAATAAAGGAAAATGTCCTCAAGTGCTTGAAAACAGATTTCGATTTCTATACAAATAACTGAAATTCACAGCAGTGTGTGGAGTGTGACACACTGAAGGTCATGAACTGTTTAAAGCAATGGATGATTCATCTTCTCAGATATCTGATTTTATGAAGTGGCACTTTTGGATCTTCAGCAAAATTCAGCTTAACAGATGATTTTCTAGAGTGTGATTTTAAATCCCTTTAAATTTTCACTGACAGCATGGTAAAGAGTTAGAGAACAACTTAGTTGCAGTGACTGTAGGTGGAATTAAACACCTTGAATTTCAATTCTTCTGGAAAAGCAGTAATTCATTTCTACCAGGAGGGGCTGCTCAGCAACTGCTCTTTGGTTAAAAACGAGTCCAAGGAAAAAAGGCTAGCTGGGCTCCAGATCTGTGTATGTCAGATGTTCACATGTGCCTCCCAAATTTCAGGCAGCTTGTAGGAAAGGTTCCTTCCCTGTGTGTGTGTGCACGTGCATATTCTCATCAAGCCTTGTACAATGCTCTGAAACTTCTACCATGGGGTAGAGTCTTTCTCTCAATAATAGCAATGGCTCTGATTTGGGTCTTCATGCCTCTGCGCCTCAGCTTTCATGATTCTAAATAATAATAAAGTTCAATAATTAACTGATCTTTTGAAGTATTATTATTATTATAAATAAAAGAGTAACTTTAAAAAACCTTCTTCATACCATTATGGTTCTTCTTATTACACTGAGTAATTTACAGTTTTGGCAGAGAAGAGGAAGTGAGAATTCAAAGCATTGCAATACTTCCAAAAAAATCCCATGCTATTTTTGCTTCACATTGCCCTATCCATGTACCAGAGACAACCTCACTCTTAAAACACTGAAGGAAAATTTGCCTTAGACATCCATAACAGTGGTCTTTGAAATGTTGTCAGACTTCTTGGCTTTCTTAGATTAGTTCACAAAGTCCTCTCTGATATTTTTGGTCATGCTCCAAAGCAACCTGAGCCTCCTCATCTGCCAGCCCGGACCAGCCAAGCTCCCTTCATGGCCACTTGCCCTTCAAAACTGTTGACCATGACTGCAGCCAGCTCCTGGCAAGGCAGGCACATTTTCTCAGCATCCAGGTGCAGATGCCCTCACATATGGGTCGAGTTCTGCATCGTCTCTGTCCAAGAACTTCTTAGGTAAAGGATTTCTAGCTGTTCTCTTCCAGACAGAATACATTTGTTATTCTTGCAGAATTGTCTTGGATGGTGTCTTGTCTTTGATGCATGGCCCTGGGCAGCCATGGTGACTCCCTGTGATGTGTCTGGTCAGTTGGAGTAAGACACCCACCTTCTGGAGGTGAATGGAGACGGGGAGACCTGTGCCTCTGCAGACCATGGCTGCCTAGTCTCTAATCAAGGATGGGGCAAGTGGAAGAGAGAGCTTTTGTGGAAGAGCTAGGCAGGAGGGGATGTAGGTCAGTGGTGACTTTTGGTACCTTCCGAACACAGCCTGTGTCACCTGGTGACCTGTGTTCTGCCTTGTGGCACAGAGGGGGGCAGTAGCTCTCTGCTCTTTGTCCTACCCTGCTGCAGCTGTACTCAACACAAACCACTCCTCAGCCACACCTGCCTCTGCTACATTCTTGGAGGACTCTCAGGTCTGTGGACCTGTCCTGGGGCCATAGGTTCACGCTGAAGGAGACCCTTCAAGTGTCAGTGAAAGGAGCCTGTGGAGAGTGTCTGTGCCCAGACTCTGGAGGAGGGGATAGGAAGGATCCCTCTGTGAGCAGACTGGTCCAGAGGCAGTGACAACAGCCAGCTTTGAGGATTACCCTCTTGCCAAAGCTGTAGACAAGATTTGTGACAGGGATTTGTGATTGTGAGCAGGGATTTGGTTCATGCTTGACAGAGTCCAAGGTACTAAAGCATTAGAAAAAAAAGGTAGTTGTGACATCCCAAAGCTCTGTGTTAGTTCAGCTTTAGTGGTTGCTGTTGGTCCACACACAGCAGGATGGAATTTGACTAGCCAAGGTGTTAAACTCATGAACATGCTCTTGAGAGCAGATGATTTTGATTTACACTGTCAAAGCATATGATGTAGAGGAGTCTTTTGTGTCTACATGTCATGAGCTATAAATGAGACAACTCTGTTCATTCATTCACTGTCTTTAATGAATGCAAACTAGAACACAGTAGTGAAAAAAAATTCTCTTTGTGTCACCAGGGATCTGGGCCTGATTTGTTTCAAAACTTCTGGGCAAAAAGTGTGCATTACTCTCTGACTGCATTGAAAAATGATGTAGCTTTCATCCTTTTTTATTCCCTTTTCTAGCTACAGCCCCTCTTATGTTTGAGTTTTGTTGTTTTGGGGGATTTTTTTGGCCTCAGGGACATTTTCTTTCTAGGACACCTTGCTCTTTGTCTGTAAGACTTCTGTTTAGTGCCCTCCATGATCACTCTCACTTGAGTCAAGACTAAGCACAAGATACAGAAGTCTAAGTTTCTATTTTTTATTCTCAGATGCTTCTCACAGAAAATCAATGCTTTGGTTTTGAGCTCACATTTCGTGTGTTAAAGACAACCATCGTCACCTGTCCAAGACCTCTTTTATTACTCTTCAGCTGCAGAAGTGAGGTGAAGGCTGTGTCTACATGACAGCTTTCTTTTCCAACTCGAAATGGTACCTTAAACTCCAAGCCACCTGTAAAAGCTTCCACCTTTCTTTAAATGGGTATCTAGTGCTCAGTTACCATCTGTCCAAGAGACTGGGTCAGTGCTCAGTTCAGAGTTTGCAATCCATACAATGTTGTGTGGATGTGAAAATCAGGCTGGATGCTGGTCCAGAAACATCTCCTGAGAACACTTGATTCACATGAAAACCAGTCAAATAGTTATCATCATCCTCCACCTCACAGAGATGTGCTCTCCACAGGCTGTTTCACTCCATAGAAACTCATGTTTAGTGTCTATTTGCAGTTCTGAGTTTTGCACCGATTATTTTAGAATTCTTTGCATGTATTTGGATATCCATTTACACTAGGAGGACTTGTTGGCAAGAGTGAAAATGGAAGGGAAATGCAGTCATTAGTGCTCTGATAATGTTTCATGGTGTTTGATTCCAGAGCTCCTGCTTCATAGGTTATTTGTCCATTCATGTAGACACTGGCAATTCTGAGTTCTCTTTTCTCATCAGACACGAGAATGATTCTGGGATAGTTCAGACAGGACAGAGTAGTCTCTACTGCTGTTCTTCCATAGGAGATACGGCAGCTAAGGGGGTGGGAAGCAGGTCAGTGAGTTCTTCATGGTGTTAGAAACCATCAGTGTCCAGCTCTGTGTTGCCAAGCACTGCTTCCTTGAGTGCTCCTTTTTGAGTAGAGACTGCATGGCAAGGCAAAAAATGTATTTTTAAAAACTGCATTGGAATATTTGTGAGTAACCAAGCAACACAGGTAATACACATTAAAAATGTAGTACACAAAAGGACAAGGCAGCAAGAATATTTCCTCTAACGTCTAAGTTGCATGATTCATTCTCTGTGTCCTCACAAAGGTGTAAACCAGACTGGCCTTGTTGCAGACAAAGGATCTGTGTTGCTGGAGATTCCCTCTGTAGCCTTCAAGTTTTCCATGCTCACACCTGGCACTGCCTTTAGTTAGAGATGAGTCTGTAATAGATAATCCCTTGGAGAAGGCAGTTAATGGGCAGCAGTGCTTTGGAAGAAATGTTTTTGCAATACTTCACTGCTGCCTGGGCAACTTGTGTTTCTGCCAAAAGAACTTTAAAAATGCAATGGCATTCTGCCCCAGGGTCCTCTAGAGCTGAGCAAGGGTGCAAACCACATTCCAAGTAAAGTGACTTAAGCAAGCTGTTTGCCATCACCTTAGGTCTGTTCCAGTTTTCTTAAATTGGCTGTGCAGCTGAGAGGAAAAAGGCAAATCAGATTAAAGCGATTGTATTGGCAAGAAAACAGATCATCCACAGGAATAATTTGGCCTTTAGCTTCATTACATCAATGTACATTCACCATTGTCACTGATACTGCTTTGCTGACTAATTGTACGGGTCTTTAAACTTCTGCTCCTAAAAATCCCATGGGATTTGGTGAATCTTGTCAGTGAACCCAGAGTCACACAACCCTTGGCAGACCCTAACTTTTGGGTGGATATCTTGATCCTAAATTCTGCTGGGAGCCTCAGGACAGGAGTTTCCAACCTGTGCAGGAGGTCAGGAGCCCACCCAGTGTGGCATGTGTTCAAAGCCCATGGAAAGGACTCTTCTTCCTGCTAGCTCTTGGGTTAGGTGTGGCACATGTTCATTTCTTCTCCTTCAGCTAAGACAGACTGGAAACCTAAACTAGGTGATCTCAGGAGGTCCCTTCCAACATAATGATTCTGTGATTTCATAATGTGAACTTCAGTCCTAGGTACGCATTCCTTGGAAGCAATCTGTCTATGGCTACAGAATACTCATAAAGCAGGATGCTGAAATCTCAAGAGATTACTAACATTACATTTGGCAGTGTTCTTTCTCTATCTTATATCTGTGAACAGGAAGAAAATACCTAAAAATATTTAAACTAAACAATTCTAAGGATTTGCTTAATACAAAATATTCACTTATCAAAAGTAATGCAAAACAATTTAGGTTACCACGAAATTCTGCATAAGTATCCTTAGGAGCTTCTTCAGGTTTCTTCAGTTGTTCATTCCTTGGCAACAGCATTGCTGAGTATGTTTCTGCAGCAAGGACATTAACTGTTACCTGTTACCATGTAAGCTAACCATATATCCTTAGAAGTTCTCAATCCCCCAGCTCCTCTCTCATGCATGCTCACACACACAGTCTTTCCGCTTCCCTCTGTCCCATTCCTTGAGGACTCAGACGCACATTGCCTTTAAAAAACATGGTTTCCACTGTGGTACACTGAATCGATCAACAACTGCTCCTGAATCACATTTCTGGTCCCTCTACTTTGCTGTTTAAGTGCAATTGCCCTTCATTTTTCTTTCAGGTGTATTAACTCTAATGGTATGTTCTATATCTAATTTATTGGTGATTTCACTGCTGAAATAGGCAGTTCTGGTCATAGTTCCATCAGTGTGGACATAGCTGGGGACCTGGCTTGCCCTGTGGCATTGTCATGTCTCATACTGGTAGCATCTAATCTAAGCTGTCAGAGCTGCTGCAGTGACAGCCTGTGTGTTCTGTGAGTGATGTGAAGGTGTGCAGAACAACTGGGATTGAACAAGGAGGCCATGTCAGCATTGCTGCACCCTTTAATTTGGTGACACAGGCTGTGCTAGGAAGTGCTGGTGTTTGGGAGCACTGGGCAGGAGAGAGAGGCAAGACACAGCTCACAGAGACTTCCAGTAAGAGCATGCCCACAGTGGCAGGGCACACAGTGGGTTTCTAGCTTGTCAGTTCATATAGGGCAAAAATTTATACAGATCAGCACTCCTTGCACAGAGTTCTGCAGCAGTGGTCTAGGCTGCAACACTAGGAGATTTTTTTTTTTTTCCTCAGAGAAGGCCAGCTCATGGGGTAGTCTGAAAATTCTAGATTAAATTATCATGAAAATATTGTGTTCAAATGTGGAAGAAGCACTGTAAATATTAGTCTTTCAGAGACACACTTGGCAGGAACCACAGTAAGCTGCATAGAGCAGCAAGCAGAATGTGCAACATGGCCTTTTCTTGAGACTAAAGAGATGCATTTCCACAAAAGCCCCTAATACCTGTCAATATTTCAATAGCTCAGGCTAACAACTGCTGGTAAAACTATACCAAAGATCCTTTAGGACACAACACAGTGCTGTGTGTGCAGCTTGCCACTGTTTATGCTGTTCTCTTGGGAAGGTCTCCTCCAGCTTTGTAAGTGCTGCTGCAAAAAACAGACTTAAACTCTGAATTAATTTCCATGTAGGTAGACTTAGTGGAGACACAGAAATTGATTCAAAGAGGTTGGGTGGAAGAAACCTGGATAGAACATGTTCTGACAGGAGTGTCCAGCTGAACCACAGAGGCAGAGCAGTTTTAGGGGCTGCTACTAATTCAGCAAAGCAAAATAGCCACTTTTCTTCTTTCCCATATTCACATATTCTTTCCCCCACTTCCCCAACATTTCTGTCACATGCCAGTCTGAACAAAGTGACTTGACTATTCCTGTGGAAGGGTGCTCATGTCAAAAGAAGCTCTGCTTAGTGGGTCTGAAAGTGTCCTGGCTGATGGAAGAGAAAGGAAAGTAGGTGCTTTGGATGGTTGTCCACACGAAAATCAGCATCTGAAACTGCCAGCAGCAAGATTACAGAGCTAATTGTTCTTCAGTATGCTGCAATATACACCATCTACTGCATAATTCCAAACAATGAGCATTCAAAACACATAAAGCACGTTCATTCTCTAGATATTTGGTAAGGGAAAAAAAGTGGCTGTATTTTTCAGATAAAATGCTTGTCTAGAAACAGCTCACCAACTCTAATCAAACCCATCTATCTTCATATAACTCAGTGTCAGACAGTAATTACAGTCAGTTATGTTAGCAGATACCAAAAACAAATTTGCTGAAAGGGAAATTTAGGGTATTTATTGTAGTGCATATGTGGAGGGAGGAAGAGCTAATGCTCTAGAATATTGCAAATGATAAATTCATGGGTTTTAAACCTCATGAATTAGAAAATATTTGCCTTACAGAGCACTGTAGCTTCTTGCCATTTTCCTGTAGAAGTAGAAATGGATTATTAAACACTAGAAGGTATTTTAGTCCTAGTTCCATATGTACACAAAAATACAGAAACTATTCATAGCAAAATAATGTAAATAACACTGACAAGACAAAAGGCAGAAAGCAACCAAATGCAACAGCCTCAAGTCTGCCCTGCCTTCATTTACCTTCCTTAATGGGCTTGTGCTGTGAGCTGATCTCTGTTCACATGAGTAAATAATTATTGCCACACAATCTATTTTGTGCTGTCACCGTCAGGGCCTAGACTGACAAGGGGGGGCAAGCCCTCTAGTTTTCTGACTCTTGCTGTTTATTCTTTAGCTTCTTTCAACAAGGAAACACAGTTGTAAACCCAATGTCAAATGGACTAGCCCATTTGCCTTCCACCAACACCCCTGCTCTCACAGTCAAGTTATGACCTTCCCTTCCATGACACACACATTTTTTCCCAAACGTTGAACTGTCTTGCTGTCCTTGTAATGAGTTTAGCGTAATATTCATTAATCTAATTTGGACTAATAACATCAGAGCTGTTCAGTCTTTCTCCTCATACCTCAGGAGAACATTCACAGAACTCTGTGTGTCTCAGTTCAGAGTACTGAGTGTGTCTTGCTGTCTTGTTTACCCCTGAAAGGTGTACAGAAAACATCACTTCATATAGCAACAGCCTTGGACAAACAAGAGGATTTCCCTATTAGCCTGTGTGGAAAAAAAATTATTTTGGACATCTAGGAAAATACTGCTGGTGATTCCTAAAAGGAAGATGGCTTGACTAGTCCATCACATGTGTCTCATACTGTGGGCTCCTGTCTCCCCGTTCCCTGCCCTCAGAGTAGTCCCTTACTATGGAGTTGCAGGGGTTCTCCTGCTCTGGGCCAGCCTTTTCTGGATACAGCTGGTTCATGGAGAGAGGCTGTGGGACATCATCTGCCATTATCTACTGATTTCCACTGGTGACCAGGGACTCCAGACAAGCCTTCGATAACACGAGTGGATATTATATCGCCCAGTGCATCAGAAAACAACATATTGAACTGAAAAGGGAAGTGTTTCACTAAAATCAGGACACAGGATACCTCCACTAATATTAGTCTGAGTAGTTAGAATTTGACAAAAAAGCAGATGAAGAATCCAGTGCCTGTAGGGAGTTGTATTTTACATCAGTATTCCAAAAGTCTGGGAGAGTATCCCAAAATAACTCTTCCAGACCCTTCACACCTCATTTGAATAAACAGGATGGGTTGTGTAGAATGCCTGGAAGTGAAGCAGACCGGGGCAGGAAGAACAATACATTTCTAACATCACACATCTAATTTTATTCTGCTGAAACTGTGCCCTTACTTATATGTTTTATCCATGGACTATTCCTTTTAATGTGATCCATCACGGGTGTTTTGTGCAGCTTCTCAGGGACATCAAGTGCTGTTTAGAGGACTTCTTATGCTTTGGACAAGGTGTGGTGTACTTGATGGATATTTTATTTTTGGCAGAGCATGAATATGGAATATGAATAATTCTAACAAACCTCATTTTTGTCCTGCTTTTCCAAGTAAATGGTTATTCTCACAGCAAAATGTATGAATACTTCAATTATAGATAGTATTTTACTAGCAAATACAAACCTATACCTTTACCTAAAGCATAGGTAGGAAAACAACTGTGATGCAGCCACCTCTGAGGATGCAACAACCAGCAAGACAGGTATTGTGGGAAAATTTTGGGTAAATGCTCTGCATTTAAAGTAAGTGCCGTATATTCACAGACAATAGGTTGAATATCTTTTGTTGTCTTGATGAAGTATTTGGTAATCTCTGTTGTTATAGTATCTGACACCAGACAATGCCCTCAGGCACATGGTCTGATTCTTGGGGTGTCCTTTGCAAGTCAGAGCCAGACTCCAAGATCCTGATGAGTTCCTTCCAACTCAGTACATTCTTTGATTCTATGATCATACACCTATTTTATTCTGAGATGTCACAAGAGATCAAGACATCTGTGAAATTTGGAAGCCTCATTATATTGGTGGTTATCTGACACATATTGGTGGCAGTGATCCTGCTATGTGTAGAGCAGATCACAGCAGTCTCAAAACAAAAGTGCCCTTTTGGCTGCACTGTTTGGTCCAGGGCTTACCTCTGGGGTGACTACTGGCACATTTAAGAGCAAACCCAGGTCTGCATACAGAGCTTAGAGCAGCCTACAAGGCTGCAATTAGAGCCCTATCTACCCCATCTGCTGATTTAAAAATAGAGGCTATAGAAGGGGGAAGAGCTGAAACTGTCTCTCAGAAACCCCCCTTGTGCCTTAGTCATTGGAATACTTTTGACCACAATCCTGCTGCTGAAAGCCAGCCCTCAAGGGCAGCTGAGAAGTGCTAGTACAGCTGCTGCAGAAAGCCAAAGGGCTGAGTTGGTATAGCTGGCACCAGAGCTGGTGCACTGTGGTTTTAGGGAACATAGATACTGGATGTACAATTGGTAGTTAGACCACTGTCTTCCCTCCTTGGGCTACCAAGTGTGTGTACTGGCCTAAGAAAGATAGCAAGCCTTGGTTTAAATAGGGCCATGTGTGAAAGCAAGTGTGTCTCTAATGCATCACTGAGTACCTGAATGTTGCTCTTGATCTGCAGTGACAATTTAGCAAGGAGTTGCCTTGAAGTTCAGGATGTGTGAAGTCGCAGTAGTCTGCACACCTAGGAGTTTTTTTAGAAAAGTAATACTTTTTCTTTTCTGGAACTGGCTTTTGTTAAGTATTTTCCCATTAGTTTGAATTTGTTTCTCTTCCTCCTTTATGATCCAGTCATGAAGAGCATACCATGGCTGGCTGTAAGGATTTTAATACCATTGAGAAATGGAATGTTCCTCATGTTCCATATACCTGCAAGTCAGTTTGCTACATAAATCTTCTGCCATCATTAGTTTCCTGTTCTCTTAACTGGGCAATGATAACTATTTCCATGATATCCTGATAGTGATGGTTTTTTATTTAACAGCTCTGCAGTTGTTGCCAAATGAAGCAGAGCATTCCTTTTCTCCTGCACCATGGGAAGAAGAAAGTTTGCTGACAGTTTTTGGACAGTTGTAAACTGTGTTAAGCTGACACAATGGTGCTTTGCAGCCCTTCACATTCAAAAGTCTGAGGCAAGAAAGAAGACAAAACTGTGCTAGACATCATAGCACCTTAAAAATTATGTTGGTTATTTTAGTAGATTACTATTTATCTGCAATAAATGTCTGCCTTAGAAGGATATTTGTTAAGCCCCATCAGATGTACCATCATCCATTCTCTGATAACCACTTGCCACGTCAGAGACATTCTATGGTTTGGCTGTGGGTGATTTGGGTGATTATGAATTACTGGCATCCATGCTGGGGAGCTGGCATGCAACCAGCAGATAAGAGTTGATTAGTGCTGGCAAGAGGCCTCACTCAGGGACTCAGTGCTTCTTCTGATTCATAAGAGACTGACTAAAGTTTTGCAGAATAGGGAGCCTAATCTTTAAATTTTCCTGGGTTTCTCATTTTCTGAAAATGTCTTAGCTGCTTCTTAATTTGTTAAATGTAGTATCTTACCTTTTTTAAACAAATTGCTTATCTTTTTCAAATCTGAGATTTCTAAGTGTCTCACTTTATCTTGTGAGGCTGAACTTTCTTGTCATGATTTGTCCTGGACAAATCCTCATCACCCCCAATAACTTCTACAGTGTGCACCAGCACTTTTGTTACAAGAAAAATGTAATTATCAGAGGCTTAATAGTTAAAGAACATAGCAGAAAAAAAAAATAGAGAGAGACTATTGCTTATTATGCTAAATATGTCATTTATCTGTCTCTGAAAAAATTATAATAACTTCATTATGATATAATGATCAGCACTCAGGGTCACTATCTCTGTTCAGGATTAGCCCTTTGTCTGGTACAAATATGTACAGCTTTTAATTACTGTGATGTACATTAGGTGAGGTTTTGGCCTCTAATGTGTTATTCACAGCACAGTTCTGTCACTCAGATAAGGAATGCTTGGGGCATTAAATATTTTTACTTATCCTCCTTCCACTGCTAAAAAGCATTTCTCACTCTGTGATACTCCAGAGCTACATAGCACATACATTTATCCATACACCAGAAATGGGATGATTTGAAACATTTTTTCAGCATCTGGACCTTGCAGTTTATCTGTTGAGTTAGTCTTATGTGATGGATGTGAGATTTATTCCAGCTCTTCCTGTGGGAAATGGTGGCAGCTGGTTTCATTCCTAATGCGTGTCTGGAGATTTTCTGTGCAGGAGCTGAAAGCCAAATGTGAACTTTTCTATGTGTGAATTACTTCCCAGAGGAGAACGTCTCTTCTAGCTGTAGCTGTACATTGGAGTGATAATGGAAAATAAGCCCAAACTCCTGAAAGAACTAGCAGACAGTGAAGATTTTTCTGGAACGAACCAGAAGAGCATAATGTTAAGATGGCGGCAGAGGATTTTCTAGAGCAGCTGCTTCATGTTTTCTTCCTAATGTGTTTTCCCGTAGAATGCACTGCAACCAACTGCACAGGAGGGTCTTGGCCAGCCCTGCTCCTTTCACCGGGTTACCAAAGCAAAACTTCACCTATTTCATTCAGTAGCAAGTGGCTATCATGGCAAAGCACACACAAATTAGGCATTAACAATATAACTAATAATACAAATACAAACAATACAAATAACAATACAAATACAACTGCACATATGCATAAAATTAGGAAGTTTTGAATTAATGGATTCCTTATACTGTCATGTCATTTAATAACTCTCCATGAGCAGTGCTTGCTAGCAAAAGGGACATATTGAGTTTATGGCAACTGCGTGGCCAAAGTAGGTTGTGTGGACAAAATTTTCCTGCCAGAAGTGGAGGATCACTGCTAAAGCAGACTTCTTCCCTCTTACTATTCACACAAGGTAGTCTGATGTAGTTTTGGTTTAATCCCAGCAGGCAACTAGACACCCTACTGACAATGTGAGGGGGAGGAGAATCAGGAAAGAAAAGATAAAATTCATAGATTGAGATAATAACAGTGATAATTGAAGTAAAGTAAAATGTAGTAATACAAATGGTAATAGTAACAACAATAACAGTAATGAAAAGGGGAGAGAGAAATAAACCCCAAGGATAACAAATGATGCACAATAAGCTGTTCACAACTCATTGAGCAATGCCCAGCCTGTCCCCTGCCTGTAATCAATTTGATATCAATATTGTTCTTAAAGCTAAACACAGCACTGTGCCAGCTGCTAAGAAGAAAACGAACTCTATCCCAGCCAAAATCTGAGCAGATGTATTGCTACCCATGGATTGATCCTGAGAGGGAGATGGATCTGTTCAAGCCATGCTTACTAACCAAGCTGAAACGCAAGAATGGGCTTTGCTAACATTTTCTCTCACTCACCATGGTGGGTATTTGCAGTGCAATGTCCTCTGGAGAATTCAAATAGGACATGGCAATTGTGACCAAATGGGTCTATGGCCACTCTCCAGCAGGAATGAACATACTAGTAGCAAGGGCTTCCTGTGATTTGGGGCTGAAGTAAGAGGGGGCAGGTTCCTCATCTAGCCCAGTAGGCTGGGAAAGATACACAGGATTTCACTCAGAGTCATGTGTGAAAAAAAAGTCTTGGCAATGAACAGCAACTACTGAAAACTCAAAGGAAAAAACAGCTAAAATACTCAAGTAAACTGTCTTATTCAGAAGGATTTGTTTTGCAGGAGAGTTTCAAATTCCCTCATGAAAAAGAAAAAACAAACCCAAGCTAAACTGCTCTTGCATGGTCCAGTCCCAGGATGTGTATTTCCATCTGTTCTTTGAGCTGCCAGAGCAGGATTTCTTTTGAAACCCCAGTTTTTCTCTTCATCTGCCCTCCTGACAGACCCGAGGCACTGCCCTGCTCTTCTGTGAAGGTGTTTTGACAAATCCTTTCCAGTGACCAAAAGAGCTGTCTAGTCTTTGTCAGGAGTCAGCCTGTGCTACAAGGAAAGGGCAATATGTCTTCCTGCATTTTTGCTGATGACAATATTCTTCGTACATTCTCTTATTTTACAATGTCTTCTAATCTTTTCAGTTGTGATCAAACATGATCATTAGACTAATTTCCTTCTAGATAATCTTACTGAAATTAATTTTTCAGTTTAATTTTATGTTGTCTCAAAGATTTCCTAGTGTAAAATTCAAGGCAGTATGTGTGTTATCAATACCACTGTTTTTATCTAATATGCAGGGTGGATGATTTAATTTCTTGAGGGTATTGTTTGATTTACGTAAGTGTGTTCCTCTACTACACGAGGCAGGGTGACACAAGGCTAAATCAGAAGTGGATAAATTGCAATATTGGAAATTCAAAGCTTAGTCATAGGACCATAAGACCATATTATAACTCATAGCCTGAAGGAAACCACACTGAGATTCCAGGGGCAGTTTTAGGTCAAATATTTCTTGGCGTTTGGATGTTTAATTTCTTAAACTCAAATTTTTTTAACTTCTTTTAGTGTTTTCAATCCTGACAGGGTTTTTTTTAAGGGAATACAATCTTCCAAGTCCCATCCTGAGATATCTACTGCTTCTTCCCTCTTTTAACACTTTGCTCTGACCTCCTTGCCATCAGGTCCCAACTCTGTTCCAGTTCATTGTCAAAGTCATTTTACTTTCATATGCACATTGCTGTCCCCTAGTCCAGCCAGTCCCTGTCTTCTTCTCCTTCAATGTTTTCTTTTGGTCACTGTGACTTCCCTGCTTGTCCCCACACTCTGGCACTGGGAAAATGCTGACAGAGGCACTGGTGGGTTATTTCTTCTCTCACCTCAGCCTTTTCCTCAGTTTCCTGACTCCCAGTCTCTAATCAGATATTTCTCTGTTCTCCATTAAACTCCACCCATTTCCCCAGTATGACTTTGGTCCTGCCACCTTGGTGCAGCTGTTGTCACTTGTTCCTGTCCTGTTTCTGGGAGTGCACCAAGAGCTCACTGGGACAATGAACAAGCAGTTCCTTTGACACCCTCCACCCTTGACCCTTGGGCAGTGAAGTGAGCCCTGTTGCTCTGTGACCAGATCTCCTGTGAAACTCTGTCACAGGCAACGGCAGAGGTGTAAACATCTCTGTGAGGATTTGATTGATGAAAGCTGAAGTACATCTGACCTGCAAGCAAAGTGCTTTTTCCCATCCAAGAGTCAACTTTTTTACTTTATGTGGTATGATTTGACAGGGATGACAAACAGCTCTCTTCCCAGCAAGATGAATCCTGGCAGGTTAGAAATCCATGTGGCTATAGATCTCTGAAAATACTTATGTCTTTATTTTTAGTGATCAGTGTCTTTTCTTCAATTTTCAGTTTTAGAAATTGATCAGGTTTGGTGGTGGTTTTGTTGTTGTTGTGAAAGTGAAGATTCTCTGATATAAGAACTTTCTGTATTTAAAGTTAGAGTTTTTAATATTGAAATAGCTTGTCAAAAGGTTTTGATATTACAAACATTAAGTCCAGGCTGTATTATTCCTCGAGACAGGTTTCAGTGAATCCTAAATGTCACTTTATTGCACTAGTGCTAGGAGCCCTGTATGATAAACGAAGAACAGGCTGGGCATTAAGTAAGGCCTGAAAAGATAATGCAAAGATAGTCCTTGTCCTAGAGAAATTAATAGTAAAATATAAATTCAATACAGACAGACGAGAACAAGTCAGATTGTACTTGCAAGCTCTTAAGGTGCAGGAATTAGTTCTGCAAGAGTGTGAGAAGTAACATGAGAGAAGGTGAAAACGATGCTTGTTCAAAAGAACAACCCATGGACAGTGGAGTCTGGCAGTATTGGTCTACTGGCTACCAGAGCTGACATTTCAGTACTGATTGAGAGGTGATTGGTGAAGAGGCCTGAAAGGGCAAACAAGGAAACTTTATTTACTGACCACAAGAGAAGGAATCAGTGGAGGGGCACACACTCCCTTGTGCTGGGGCAGAACTAACTATGTTGATTTTTCCCCAACAATTGCTGTCTAAAGTGGGCTCCGAGGGTCCCATTGCTGCTATGCTGGATTCTCTCCAAGGCAGCCTGTCACTGAATTCACCAGGAGCTTTTTATTAATGCTTATCCTGAGATTTCCTTGCTGCAATTCAAGTTCATTCTCCATTTTCATGTACACCTTCAAGGCAGAAACAACACAGCACTCTTTGGTCAGGTTTGTTGAGATTTAATCCCAGCTAGCTGCCAAGCCCCATGCAGCCACTTGCTCATTCCCCCACCAAAGGGATCTGGGAAAGAATCAAAAGGGTCAAAGATGGAAAACTGATGTATTGAGATAAAGACAATTTAATAGGGAAAACAAAAGCCACACACATTAACAAAGCAAAATAAGGGATACATTCACTGCTTCCCATGGGCAGACCAGTGTTCAGCAACCTCCAGGGGTCCAGAGCCCCTCACATATAACAGATATTTGGAAAGACAAATGCCATCACTCCAAATGTCCTCTCCTTCTTTCTCCTTCCTATTTTTGCTTCCTTCTTCCTCCCATTTTATATACTGAGCATGATGTCATATGGTCTGGAATATCGCTTTGGTCAGTTTAGATCACCTATCCTGGCTGTGTCTCCTTCCAATATCCAGTCTTCTCTCCAGTGTGGCAGCATGGAAAGCAGAAAAGGCTTTGGCCCTGTGTAAACCCTGCTCAGCAATAACAAAAACATCTCTTTATTATCAACCCTGTCTTCAGCACAAATCCAAAACACAGCTCCATATAAGCCACTGTGAAGAGAATTAATTCTACCCCAGCCCAAACCAGCACATTCCAGCACTTACTCCATACTATTTTCATCATGCCCAGGTCCCACACTATTTGATACAACTTCATTAACGACCAACCTTCTTTCCATCCTTTGAAATAATACACAGAATAATTTCTTTGGTCAATGGACCACCCCTAGAAAACACTCACAGAATGCCCACAAATGTTTACAAAACATCCTTTGAGTTCATTAAGCCATGACTTTAGGCTCCATCTGTTCTGGTGGTCACTCAGTACAGGAGTGGTGTTGTGTTTCTTGGAGTTACTGGGCACCAAAGCCAGCTCAGGTCTGGTCACTGATGCACTTAAACTTCTTATAAGGCCTCTCCTCCATTGATATGGACGGTGTCTAATTCCTGTAATATGCAACTCAAATCACGGCTTACAACAATTAAAGGCACATCCATTACAGTCTCCACCCTTGGCACTTTTTGGACCAGGTTATCTTGTTTAACATTGCAATGAACTCCTCCTCTTGTTCCCAGCCTGGCTGCAACAAAGGGTTCCTCCTGATGTCCACCATTATAGTCTACATCATCATCCTCCTTCATGGGCTGCAGGGGCACACTGCTTCACCATGGTCTTCACCATGGTCTGGAAGGCAATCTCTGCTGTCCCTGCTCCAGCAGAGGGGTTCCCACCCACAGGAGACAGTCCTCCTTGAACTTTTCCAGTGTGGGTCCTTCTCAAGGCTGCAGTTTTTCATTAACTGCTCCAGTGCAGGTCCCCCATGAGGTCACAGGTCCTGCCATAAAACCTACTCCAGCAGAGGCATCTCACAGGGTCATGCCACATTCTCCTTCAGGCAGCCACCTGAAGGATGGATGCCTGAAGGAGTCCTGGGGTCCTCCAAGGACTGCAGGTAAATTTCTAATTTCTGCTCCATCATGGGCTCATCCACATCCCTTTAACCCAAGATTCCAGCCTGTCCAGTACAGCAGCACAGAAACAGCAGCAATGCCCTGGCCACCTGCCAGCCCAGGAGCATCACCATGGCTGTCACCAGAACCTTCCTGGGCACAGTTCAGTGAGGTGAGTGCAGCACAGCACCACAGAAAAAGGTGGCCACTAATGAGAACCAGACCCTAACACACAGTCAGAAATGCATATGTTTACGAACATTCATACTGAAGAGTAAATCCTTTGATTTGCAAGATCCTGGTTAGTGATTTAAAGCAGTATTTAAACTACAGATGTTTTTCCTGACAGTTGAACATATGTAAAAGAAGCAGCGCTTTCATTAAAGCCCTTGTCACTCGCTCATGGATGGAAACAGGAGGTTTTCCATTAAATTCAGATTTCATACTGATTTTCAAACTATTATCTCATAGCCTAAATATGCCACCACACTCAGGAAGTGTTTTTCCCTTTATTTGTGTACATTGAATAACACAGACAAGTGTTAGTCAGACAAGACAAGATATTTTACCCCTTAAAGGTCCTCATTGTAGTGGGAAAATGGAACTTCCATTTCTGCACATTTTTCATGATTTCAGCATTTCCTTTCCTTTCCTTTCCTTTCCTTTCCTTTCCTTTCCTTTCCTTTCCTTTCCTTTCCTTTCCTTTCCTTTCCTTTCCTTTCCTTTCCTTTCCTTTCCTTTCCTTTTCCCTTTCCTTTCCTCTTCCCTTTACTTTCCTTTCCTTTTCCCTTTCCTTTCCTCTTCCCTTTACTTTCTTCTTTCCTTTACTTTTCCCTTTCCTTTTTTCTTTCCTTTTTCGTTTCTCCTTTCCTTTTTCCTTTTTTCCCTCCAGAAAATATCTCTGCTTGGAAGTTTTTTGAATTAAAGATTCAGCTGGGGATGTGTTAAGTAGATGCAGCATTCAACAGTTTACAATAGATGGAAATTAGGAATTTGATTTCAGATGAGTCAGGGGACTTCCAATGCTGTTGTTACTATCGGTGTCTAAGCCTGATATTTATTTTAAAAATATCTGTCACAGAAGGAGTGGAAGTAGTAAACCTATGAGAGATTCTTCCTCCCTGATCCTTTAATCCACGTTAATTCTTAAACCATCATTGCAGGAAGATAAACTTTTAAGTCTTCACAAGGCTTCCACTGTTCAGATTTTAAAAGCTTGAAAGAATCATTAAAAATTAACACTAATCTTACTGCAATGAAGTTGAATAGACAGATTTCTATAATCAAATAAGAGATTAATTACATATTCAAAATGGAAACACTAAAAAGAACTGCAGAAAATGCAGTGCTGTTACAGTGAGTAAAAGACTCAACAGGCTTTACAATGAGTAGTTAAATGAATTGTTATACAGATGATGTATCTGGATCCAATGTCTTTCTGGCTGAACAGGCTGCACTGTCTTTTTTCATGTACATACACATAATTTTAGAGTTATGGAAACAGATATCAGTTGCCTTACATCTACTCTGCCATTGAGGCTGTGATGGAAAAGAAGTTTTCTTCTACTACCAGAGTTTGTGTTGTGGTAGCAACACAGATTTTTAATCACAGAACTATATATTTGCTCTTCCCCAAAGGAATGGGGGGAAAGAGATAAAATATAAAAATAAATAGAAAAAAGAACAAGACTATGAAGTAAAATGTTATGTAGTTTATTAATTTCGATTCATAAAAATATAAATATGTATCTAAGGATTTGCCTCAAAATAATACAGTATCAACGGCCATCATACATATATTCACATAAAAATAAAAAGGATCTTTACAGTACTTGACGAGCAATTTTGTAATACTTTACTGGATCAGCAAAAGTCAGGTTTTGAGGAGGCTACTGTGTTACCTTGCATTTTTTACAATTTATGTACCCTGTTTTTGTGTTACATCATCTTGTACAATAGCTATGCACTGCATGCAATTAAAGTGCACAAAAAAATTTAGAATTGTTTATATCTTACTGTGAAAATGCAAACCAGTTGAAATATTGTTCAAAATAACCAGTTAGTCTATACCTGCTCAAGTGCATTTATCAGCCAAAGATTAAGCTCGCATTTGCTCTGTAACACCTATTGTAATTTTATGAATAGTGTTAAGTGTTATAGGTGGTATAGCAGCTGTCATCAACAGATACAATGCAGCAAAATATTCAGCTGGCAAAGCTTCAGCTTTCTGCAAAGAAACCAGATTTCTGGTATTTTGTCAAAAAGTTTTTCTTTTAAGCCACTCTTAATAGGTAAGACAGGTTAGACAATTTGGTATAAAATTCTGGTATCACGTTATGCATTTGGATGGATAACACAGAACTAGAAAAGCAAACCTGAGGAAAAATATGCAATCAATCAAGTGATTTACTTTAATAGATAATTAGCTTTGTCTGTGAAGGCCAGATCAGAGCATTTCATATTAATTTTTAATGCCATTTCCAGTGGCATAAAATAAGTCGTAATATCAAAATGAAGATGGAACTGAGAACCATTATGTTAAACTACTCTTGACTGGAAACATTTTGAAATTTGAAGACATTTCTTTGAAAGATACCCATCTCAAAGGAAATCCACATGGGATAAACTGTGAAAAAACTGCTAAAGCCTTTTGCCTGAAGTATTTCCCAACAAAGACATAAATCATGGGGTTAATGCAGCTGTTGGTGGTAGCCAGCATAAAAGCAAACTGCTCCCCAAAGTTGATCAGTTCCCCCCAGAAGCAGCCTTTTATCACTTCTGTACGGTATAATGTATCAAGGAATAAAAAAAAATGGCGAGGAGTCCAGCAGAAAAGAAACATCAGTACCACAGTGAAGATCAGCCTGGTTGCCTTTGTGCCTTTGTGCCACTTGCAACCCTTTGCTCTGAGCGCTCTTCGTTCTCTTGCTGTTTTTTGTAGGGACCGAATGGTGGAGAAGTTGAGGAAGGTGATTGCTGTGGATGGCAGCAGAAACCCCACCACATTGTGTACCAGGCTTTCAGCTGTTTCCCACGATGGGGTGGGGAAGTCCAAAGTGCACGCTGAAATATTCCACTGGGGAAAGTCTTTCACTGTCCGGAATGTGAAAGCTGGGATGCTCAGAAGGATGCAAAAGAACCAGATGAGCAAGCAGATCCTTTTGGTCATAGTTTTGCTCCATATCTCTCTGTGGTTCAAGGTATGGACAAAAGTCAAATAGCGATCCACGCTGACGGCCACGAGCAAGTAGATGCTGGTGTACATGTTCAAGGTGATGGAGGAGCTGATGCTGCGGCACAGGAAAGTGCCAAAGGGCCAGTTAAACTCACTATTGATGTTCTCTGCCCAGAAAGGGAGGCACATGAGGAAGATAAGATCGGCAACAGCTAGGTTCATAAGGTAGATTTCAGCTATCTTCAGGGGGCCTTTGTGCAGTGAATAAATGAAGAGAACAAACACATTTCCAAGCACACCAATAACACAGACAGTGTTGATGTACTTGGGTACTATACAGTACACAATGTCCCACCAGTCTTCCAAGTCTGGGCAAACAGTTGAGTTGCTCTGATTTTCACTCTGGTTTGAGGAGGGAATATTCAGTAGAGGAGTTTCAGTCATTTTTAAAACAATTCAGAAGTGAACAGGAGACGTCTTTGAAATGAGAGAAAATGACTGCAAAAGAGAAGCATAAAAATGCAAAAGTTGCCTCCCATGAGTGATGTAGCAAACATTTAACTGGTGCAAATTCTTTATTAGTCCTTACTGATTATTACAGGCTAGATAAATCCATACTTAATATGTGCAGCAGTGGCAAATATTCCCACTATTTGCAAGGATAGAATTTCCTCTACATTCCATGAAGTTCCCTCTCCGTGCACAGAGGAGGGAAAGTGACAAATCAGTGTAAGTAGTTCTGTACGTCTCCTCCAGACTGATGACAGACATAGATATGGGAGAATTCCATCTCCCTGAGAGTAGTGGAAGTCATGCTGGTGACACAAAGCCAGTTTTGCAACCTTCCCTGACTTTTCTCTTACTCTTATTTACCATGCTATATACATTATTATATTACTGTATTATATATTATATGTAAATTAATATATTATTATATTCTGTTATCCTGCTGAAGCAGGGTCATTCCTGTTTCCCTGAACTGGGGAAGCTGCCCACTCTCACTTGCTGCCTGAACTTTGCATTCTTTTGTTCCTTCTCATTTCCTCCCACCCTGATTTTTGGGTTCAAAATTGCTATTAGATTAGACAGCTTACTGCCTTCAAACGTCAGCAGTTAGAATAATAAAACATGGACTCCTCTAAAATATTACTCTGAAAATCGTGCCTGGAGGGAAGGCTTCTGCAGCTCTAAATTTACAGCACTCTTCTCCAGTTCAAAAGTTTAATTTGAGTTCAGCTGGAGAGAGGCTGTCCCAGGCTCCAAAGTATTTAGTCCATCATAGCATTAGCAATACCTTTATATCTTTCTGGTAACTCCATGTGAGATCGTGCAGGAGTAAGAGCACAGGTAAAAGCTTATCCTCCTATGAAAATCCACTGGACTTTCTGTCAAAAATCCACTGTCAGAGCTGCCTCCTGCTACATTCTTCTGGTGCTGCCATGCATGATGATAGTACCTGGATCCTGGTTTTTACAGGCATTCAGTCTCAGAACATCATGGCAAGTTATTATTGAGCCTGTTCTCCCATCTGACATTTCAGTATTTCATATGCAAGTGGAGCACGTCAATCACAAAAAGGAATGTATTTGAAAAAATCAATATTTTGCAGCCATTCTAAATGCTGGCTTTCTGCTGCATCCATTTAACTCTGTCCTTTCAGCTTCTGTATTTTACACATAGGAGACAGCTAATGATGGAATTTCTGAAGAGAGAATTTAGGACCATCATTCATCTCTTTTACACATATGTACATCCTCAGTGATGTCTGTATATGAGCACCTTGTAGTCCTTATTTTTGGGATGCCTCTAGGAATATGTTAAGTATTCCACATCAGGCTAGCTGCTACTAATACAAAGAACATTTTTCATCACTGCAGAATTAGGTGAGCAGCAAAGTTGTATCTGAGTTCATAAACTCATTCAAGCTGGCAGCCTTGACGGGGAACTGAACTACAATTCAAGTTAGCACAGCTCCCTGGATTTCCCTCACAACAGTCTGAGTGTTACCTAGTTCACAGGCTCCTCATGCAAACTAAGATAACTTGAGAGGATCTAAAACTACAGATAAAATACATATAGCAAATAAATGGCTGATTAGCATCAAAAAGGCTCTTTGTGAGACATCAGAAATCTAACGCTGTTATAGCAGGAGGCTGGCTAAGGAATGAGAGAGCAATGGCAGAAAATCTGTAACTTCATATTCAAAAATAATGTAGAAGAAAGATAACAGTTAAACCTAAACAGAATTATTTATTTTACTAAATATAGAATAAAATAAATGCTTATTGTCCTTGCTTGCCCTTTTCCTGACGACTTCTTGCTATCAGCTTATGCCAGTCACTCTGCACACTTCAGACAAGATCTCTCAGCTGGAGCCACAAATTCATTCATGATGGGCTCAGCTAAAAACACTAGGAAGTTTTAATTTTCATTGCAACTCAGATTTTGCTCACAGCTAAATCTGAATACTTGTTCAGCCAGCAATGGTACCTGAGGATTCTGTAGAGTTTTTCATTACAAAAATTTCTTCAGAGTCTACTAATCAGTGTCTGAGCACTAGCACAAACCTTTTATAAATTGAGTTCCAAATGTTCTCTTGACAGAAAATGCACTTTATTTTCCATAATTTCTTAAGTATTTTGAAGTATTAAGTGCTAATGGACAATTAGCCACATGACTGGCTTTCAATTTCTGTACTTAACATATTCCAGTCATCTTTTATACAAATAATGACATTTTTTTTTCTTACTTTGAACTGATTTCTGATGAATTTCCATGCACACTCTTTTTATTATTAATACTGATTAGCCAGTTAGAGCAATTAGGTAAAATGGATCATGGCTTTACACTTAAACTAATGCTGACCTTCAGAATTACTTTCATGGTGAAAAAGAAAGGGAAAGTCTTACTAGACAGCACAGATCAGAACTGAGAGGACAAAAGATTATTTTTTAGATAAAATATAAAAATTATTTTAATAAAGATAGGCATACCTAGTCTTTGTCCTTCCTGGCAATCCAGTCAAAGTTTCAAATTTGTAAACAGTTGATAAACAGCAGTACAGAGGCTACTGAGAAAATTCAAAGATGCATCCTGAGGCACAACTGAGTGGCTGAGGGCTGTCCTGAGTGTTTTGTTGGCTATAGACCATGTGTGTGATGTTATATTTTGGAAGAAAGCCACAGGATTTTTTTTAAACTTTCCCAAATGTCAGCGGTAGTAATTTTTCAAGATGTGAAATATTTCATTCTCATTGTGACATAATACAACCATATGTCATGACTCTTGTCATCCTTTGACCGCTAATTAAAGCTCTCAAATTGTCCTTGGCAAGTAAAAGTTCCATTGTGTGAATGTCTGTAAATAATAACTTCATTAACAGCTCTGAATTGCCTTCTCTGTGCCAATGCACACAAGGACAAACTTAGAACTAGGTTTTTGTTGTGTTGAGAGCTCCTTTCCCTCCTAGCTCCATGCCAAGGCACTGGGGGTAAAGCAGTACAGACAGGTAGGAATGGCTGCTGAAACATGAACCATGCTAAAAAAACCCCATTTCCTTTCTTTCTGAAGAGCACTGTTTTTTGCATCCCACTATAGATGTCCAGGGCATGAATCTCCGTGAATATTACTTCTCAGTAATATTCATGATGTATTTTCTCAGGCTTGCACCCAAATAAGGTTCTTATTTTTCTGATTAGTTTCTGGGACCAAGTGGCTGAGAGTGGTTGTTTACAAATTATTTTTATATTTTTCATTCTGATTGTCCACTGATTAGAGCAATATTTTAAAAAGATAATAGCTTGCATCTCAGACTTTACGTGCAAATCTGTCTTAAGTATAGCCATGTAAACAATGTGGGTTTTCAAGTAAAAAAAACCAAACAGAACAATGAGAAATTATCAAGGCACTGAATGCTATTTACTTACAGGAAAACATTCTTCTTATTGGCTGCTTAACCAACATATGCACCATCTATCTCAATTTTTATTCAACTGTGTCCATTTTTGTTTGATGAGTTAAAATGAAAAGGCAGGGACAGCTGAATGGTGATACCTCATTATGAGCTTCCCTATCATGAAAAATACTTTTCTTCCAAATTTTTATTCCTTAAAGCATAGTAAATTAGTTATGCAAACAGTGCTAAAATTGATAAACAAAAAATGCTCCAGTTAACACCATCACAATGGAGAAAACTGTAAATGGCTCAAGATTTAATGTTTTTTTTTTAATATCTTGTAAAATTTTAATTTCAGCGAAGACTTGAAAGACAACATGGAATTTGTGAATTACACATTATGCAAGGAATTCTAACAAACTACAGGAGGAAAATCTTGAAACAACCCATCTCATACTGACTCATAAAGGTAAGTGCAATATGACAGGAGATATTCGTCACAGAATTTCCAAAGCATCCTCTTTGCTTACATTACTGCATTTCTGTGTTTAAGTTATTTTTTCCATAATGAAGAACATTTGAGCAATAACAAGAAGTCTGGAATTTGCCCTTGCTCAGACATGAATCTCTAGGATCTGCCAAGTTCCACATTTACTCACAGACTGAATAAAAAACTGCAGCTGCGTCTAAAATTTATATGATAAATAACAAGTCTTACAAAACTTGTTACATCAAAATGGGATCAAAATACTGGTTTTGCAAATCCAACTCCTCTTTGCAAATCTAGTTTCTTATTTTCTGTTGTTTTTCATTAGTATATTTGGAACATTTTTCAGTAATGGAGAGAGATTCAAAATTGGAAATCTATGCGTTTAGTAGAAAAAGTGAATAGGCACTGCAACAGCTCCAGCATTTAAAGATCTTAGAACAAGTCTAGAGAAGAAGCTGTAACTTTATACAGAAAAGGGATTTAATTTATTATGTCTTTACAACTTCATTCCTCATTTCAACTTACAGAAAGTATATAAAGATCTGGTAACATTTCAGAGTTTGCACAGAGGTAATGGACTATGAATTGAAGGAATGTGAAGGATTAGTTTAAAAATATCTGTAAGAGTCAATAGTTAAGGCTTTTTTACCATAAAAAACTTATCTGTCTATTGGCACCTTCAGCTCAGGATACTCAGAGCATGTTGATTTGCTTTAAGTTTGAATGATCTTCAGTAACACTGTCTAGGCAGACTTTCCTGCAGAAAGTAAACACTTCCTAGAGCTGCATAAGAGTTTACAAATGCTGAGACTCTGATCAGAAGGATTAAACAAACATGTTGATGAACTTAGAGGTAAGACTTTGGGATTTTTGACATTTGTTTACCTTGTAATGTGTGTGATAATTAAGCAAAGGTCTCCAGAGTTCTGGCTCTTGGTCCAACAGTTCAGCCATTAAAAATCTTTCTTTTAAGATGGCTGGAGCCTTTAATGATGGGGACAAAATATCTATTTGCATCGATATGTTTTAACGATTTCATTTTCTTTATTGAAATGTTTGGCAAATCGGCTTAATTATCTACTATAACTGTTCATTTCTTCTGAAACAGCATAAAAGGTTTTTAATATGACCTTTTGATGTAAAACTCTTTGTTCAGCTTACTTGGATTTCTTCACTACAGAGATTGCTAAGGAGAGCTTAAAGTCTGGTGCAGTTATTTACAATTCCCAAAGAAGGATCCTGCACCACCACACTGTGGTAATAATCAAGCAAGCCCTATGAACCACAGTTTACAGGGCTTGAAACAGCAAAATGTGAAGGAGCTAATATGGGTTGAAAAACCAGCAATGTACAGATGGAAGAATGGAATGGAAAGAATGTTCTATGGCTAAAAATTGTTTAGGGATTTGGGAGACCTGAACCAAGATCTTAGCTCCTGCACTGAAACCCTGTCTAAAAGAGAGCAACCTTCTCCTGTCTGCAGTGAACACCAGTGCCTTGTGTAACAGCTTTTAAACTCTTAATTTTTCAAGTGAAGCCAATAATCCACTTGGAAAATGAGAGAGTGGAGAAATGAGAATGATTCCTGCCTGTAAACACTGAAGGCCAGAAGCATCATCTGGCTGTTGACATCCTTGCCATGCCTCTGGCCATGGTCCCCACCTCTGCCAGGCTGAATGGGGAGCCAGCTCTTTGCTTGGCCAAATTCTTGATAACAGTTGTGGCAACCTCAGTAAAAGAGAAGATGGGAACACAGGTAAGAGGGGGACAGGATAAAGAAGAAGAAAAAGATATGATTACTGTTCGGCATCTCCCACTCTGAAATTCTCAGGACGAGGTCTGACCTCATTTTACCAAAAATCCTTCTCATATTTTGTCATGTTTCTGTAAGAACTGAACTGAGCCAAGTGTGACTGGAAACTGTCAGTAGGTCAGATGTAGCTTGGATGTTGCACTTTATTTCTTGGGCTTTCTTTGTTGCGTGTATAAATGGTACATGTGAATACCACAAACGTGTCATCACACTGAAGAGTCAGTAAAATGTGAATTAATGATTCATGTGTAAAATGTGAGCTGATACTGTCTGTTCTGTGATGTGCAGAAGCTCCTGCAGGGGCTTTCCATTGTTGCTGGTGTCTGCATAGAACCTTGAGCTATCAGCAGACAGAGAAAAGCTATCAAAAATATTTCAATACCCTTAGCTGCCTTAATTCTGATTTAAACTTCCAAAGGCTCTGAGGGTGGTCAACAGCACTCAGAAATGGGGCCTGAAAAGAAAGAGCTCAAAGTAGCTAAAATTCTGTAGTTTCGGCTCACTTTCCTTTGGTGTAACGGGAAGTGAGGTAAACATCTGGAACAGTTGAAATTCTGACAAATCATTCCTTAGTAACAGGACACAGGCTAGAGAAGAAAATGCCAGGAAATCTCACTTTTCAAAGTACTTTATTTTCTTTTGTACATGCTTACTGCATAGCAAAAAAAAAGTGCCTATATATTTACATTATTTATATTAATGTGATATTGACATAGTAACATTTTTATATTCATTTTTATATTTTACTTCTCAGTACCAAATACTCAGAAATAACTTCAGTTACCTCAATAACCTCTGTATGGAGTTAGTTCCTTTTGTGTAAGGGTTGCATGAACAGCATGCTTATGGACGAGACAGTATGATAACACTGGATATAACAGAAAGCCTTGCAGTGTTTCCTCATAGTTGTCCCTGTTGCTTCAGACAGTAAAAATGATGAGCAATAGAAGTATTTATGACATAGGATTATACTGGGTTATCAAAGAAAACCATGGAAATTGCCTATAAATAATATACAGTGTTCTAAATCCCATAGTCTATAAATTACATCTGCACGCTTCTATTTTGCAGCTTAGTTATTTGAAGGCTCAACACAAATTTCCCATCTTAAATGAACTATATTGCTCCATTCAAGCTCTGACAGATAAAGACCATGTAGTTGCCATCTGAGTTTACTCAAGTCACCAAACTCCATTTCCCTTGCTAGCTTTAAAAGCTGTAACCTTAAGTGCCTTGAACAGCTCAAAGACTGTTAGTTTCAGCATAGCTTAGATCATTTTCCACTGTTTCGATCAAGGCTCCTAGAGGTTAAAGTGCATACAGACAATTCAGTACACTATGAGTTTTTTTATATCTATAATCAACTTAGCTCAAAAATACAGTCCAATTGGGGAAAAGCTATCTTGTATTAAAATCTCATGGATTAACTCTACAGATAAAATGTAGGTATTACTAGAATCTGAAAAGGCCATTTTTGAATACTCTAAGCTTTCAAGACCCCTGTTATCTTCAATTGGATTTCTAACGTAGTTAGGTGATGGTCTCCTTCAAATTCCATTTCTACTGTTTATGAGATTATACCAGTTGTGCTGAGGTTTTATATACCCATTGAATAATATTAGTTTTACTCTGTGAATACTAAAAACCCGAGTCTCTGAGTTGAAGTGTAAACATGAATATGAATAGCATTCACTCACTCAAAAGGAGTAAGTGAAAGCTTTCACTCCAAGGTGGAAGGGGTAAAGAATCTTCTTCTATGAAGAAAACTCAGTTCATGCAGGTGGGTGCAGGTTCCCTTCCACTACTGCTTTACCTTTTTTTCAGCTACTTTTCATATGTACTTGCTCATGTAAACCTGTAACTGACCAGAGTAGTTGCAAAAAGGCACTGCTTGCCAATGGAAGAATCAGAGAGTTTCAGACGACTGAAGAGAGAAATTAAAAGCCCAAAATGATGGACGCATCTAAAAAACGCATCCTACAGGATTCACTTAACAGAACTTATCCAAATACAAGCCCCTCCCAGATCAGAAATCTTATCTAACACACTATTACGGGGACCATATGTAGCTGCACAATCCTGACAATAATTTTTGTACTGGGGCTCTGTTCAGAAATTGCATGCACACCTTAGAAAAACATACCAAGTGATACATGCACCTATTATCATTCAGCCATGAAAATGAAAGTAAGCTAGAAGATAGGATTCAATCATGAAAAACATCCAATAACATTAGAAGCAGGTCTCTTTATGGAATTTCCATTAAGATCAAACCATTGTTTTCCCTCATGTAATGAACACATGTGTTTATTCTGTGGACCCGTAGCAGACAGATATGAGTGGAGACTGATATGCTAGAAGGCTTTTTTCCTTTAAGGATTTCCTAAAATTATGCTATTGGGGTAATGATACAACAGACTTTTTCCTTGAGTATTCGCTTGAAATGGAAGTTCTTAAAGTGTCCAGGGAGTTTTCCATCTGCACAGACTCTAGTTTTCTGCACCTCTTTGTAAACAAGTCCTTGTAGAAGTCCACAGCCTTCTTCTGGAAGTTTTTCCCAACAATCACATACAAGACTGGGTTCAGGCAGCTGTTGCTAAAGGAACAGTATGTGGCTATCTGGGTCAGTACATCATTGATGTCTTCCAGGCATTTGAGAGTGGGTGAGAAGTAACGGATTGTGTCAATGAATGTGCTGATCTGGAATGGAAGCCAGCAAATGATGAACAGCAGGAGCACAGCAAGGACCAGCATGGTGGCTCTCCTCTCTGTCTGGACTACCTTCATTTTTTGTAGCTCACTGCTTCGTAAGGCTTTGATGATATGCACAGTGCAATAGGTAATAACACAGAATGGGATCACAAACCCCACAATATTCAGCAAGGAGTTGTTTGTGGGCTCCCAGTAGCTGGTTGGGTAAAGAAGAACACAGGCTGTGATGTTGTACTGTTCAAAAAAACGCAAATTTCGAAACAACATTGTAGGTGAACACATGAGCACTGCACATGTCCAAATTACAAAACAATTCCATTTGGCACAGACAGTTCGTCTCATCCGTCCAAGAGACATGGTTTTCACCAAGGCCAGGTAGCGGTCGATGCTCACCAGTGTCAGGAAATAAATGCTAGAATACAAGTTCATGTAACTCATAATGTTGACGGCTTTACAGAGAAACAGGCCAAAAGGCCAATGAAAACTATTAGAAATATTAATGGCCCAGAAAGGTAAAGTACAGACCAACATCAGGTCAGCAAATGCCATGTTTGCTAGGTAAATTTCAGCCACTGTGCAGCTGCTCTTGTGGAAACACAGGACAGTGAGGACGAAGGAATTTTCTATTGATCCCAGAATAAATATAAACCAGAGGAATCCAGGCTGAAAATCCACTAGCCATTTCCATACATCTGCACTAACACATCCATTTTGATGTATCTGATGCACTCCTGAATTATTGTGAAAATATTCTGGACTGACTGTGAGCTCCTGGGTGGTCATGTTGTACAGCTGTGTATCATTTTCACTTGTGATGGAAACCATTTCTGTGAAGAGAAAAATAGGTAACATAAGATTGCTACATCTAGCTCATTGTGGCAAAAGATGCAGTAAGAAAACTGTTGCTTGCTTTTCCTAATGTCCTAGAGGTGCAGCTTTTGAACAGGCTTACAGTTCCCTGGGTTTCTTCTCATAGACATGGGGTGTGTCTGTGGAACGTTTTACAGACTACGTTGCTATGGACTGCATATATTATTTATTATTTACAGACTGCATTGCCATTTTAGGCAAGTAAAACAGAGGGGATGTAGAACCAACAGATACTGTTATGAATGGATTAACTGAAGAGAACATTTATTTCACTAGAACTGAGCTGCAGCAAGTATTTGTTAATTCTTTGAGGGTGCTCACCATTAGTTTGTCTTCTTATCTTTTCATTTCATTAGCCATTGTCTCCTAAAGGACAGGTGTACCTCGTGTATCAGGTTGCTCACGGTAAAGCTGCTAGTTCTGTGTCAGATCCTGCAACATTTTACACCCTCCCCTGTAGAGCAAGAATTGACCAGAATTCAGTGGTGCTTCCTCCCCAATGAACAGCATATATTTTCCCTAATGTTATGACTGTACAATAAATAGACATTTCGTTTTCAGCTGTAGTTTGCATTGAGAACACTGAGGGATCAGCCAGCAGTGTGCCTTTCTCAGCTTCTCACAGAAATTGTCTGTATTTATGTCTCAGTGTTACAGTCTCTTTCTGCAGCCAGGTCACAGAAGAGATAAATGGTACAACCTTCATGAGGGAGCTCAGTTTTAAGAGGCGCTCAGTGGGTGGGTTGGCAATTTGGTAGAGACAGTGGCCATCCTATAAGCCAGGACTTGTCTGCAGTCAGCCAACTTGGGTGCAAGAACACAGTCTGAAAACCAGAACACTGTAAACATTCTACAGATCAGAACAGCCTGGGATTGTACAGGGAGCTATTTATGGGCAAAAATGTCAGATGTGTACTTAAATGTTACTAGAACCAAACAGAAGTTGAGTGTGCAGCATCATTCACCAATGATAAAATGTTAATTGTGTTTTCTTCTTGTTGTGTTCCTGGATAATAAATGCTGAGGTATTATTCAAATGCAAGATTGACTTCCCAGATCTGTACATATAATTCTCTGGACTGAGTGACAGAAATACTGTTCATTTTTTTTCAGGTCTTTATAATAACCACTATTTATATTATCATTTGATTGGAGCTTTTCAAATATATTTTTAATTAAGATATTAGTCCCATTCAATTGTTAACTTGGCAGTGAAAAGGGACACTTGCAGTTCCTGAAAGGATGAGGGTTCTCACTTGTTTTCTGATTGCTGAAATTGTTGGCTGGTAAGTATCAGTGCCTAATATGCATACAGAAATTTGGCTCCTGGTTGCAGAATTGATGAAAAATGATGGTCATATTTTGTGTACTATGTGTTAATAAAACACTGTAGCACTTAAATATCGCAAAGTCCAGCTTGTGTGGATGTGAGAGCTGCCACTAACAAAATGCAAACAGCAGTTTCAAGTCTCCCTTTCTTTCTGTGCTGGCACTTTTCGCTGTAAAACACAGGAAGTGAAATACTAATGGATGGGCAACAAGAGGTCATCTGAGAATAGAGAAGTTCTGTTGTCTGATGCAATTATCAGAAACTGTTTCTTCTGCTGGTAGGCAGTTCACAGTAGGTTGTGAACCAGCAGAAAAAAGTAAATTGTAAGTGCATTATTTTACACTTTGAGGATGGATGCAAGCATGTATTTAATAAGATGAGCATTAGTAATTCAGAGAGTAGTCATAAAGGCCATGTTGGCTTTTTCTGTGATTTTTTCCTCATTCCATTAATTTACAGCAAATAGCAGCTCCCAAACTGCATATTGATTTATGTGTATTTTCTCTGCAATTAATCTCTTTCAGATTTTGGTTTAAGAAGGGAAAGACCTAGAATACTTTAAAATAAGTTAGTTATGTCATATTACCGTGGTCAAGGAACAGCGTGCAGGGACTAGTTAGGTTGTCACCAATTCCATGACATGGGGCTTTTGGCAACCTGCATCCTTGATCCTTAGCTCAAGTCCTTCCATAATGCATTGTTAAAAATGGAGGAACTAACAAGGCAAAATGTGATAATTGTCAATTTATAAACCCTGGTGTTCAGTGTTAAAATGATCTGCTTGATGCTATTCTATATCGCACAGGAGACTCATTTAAAGTACGTGATTGCTGAATAAATTATGATTGACAAAGCCACAGCTTAGAGAAGGCAGTGATTTGCTGTTTTCTTGCCATATTTTGATAAATACTTTCTGTGCAATGCAAGACAAGCCCATATCTCAGCAGGGACTTCGAATAAGGTTTTATGTGGCAGTCTTGATTGAAATACTGCCCAGCTGAAGCCATCTATCACTACTGATTCTGAGGGACCCCTGTGGGGGGCTGAATTTGAACCTGATGGAGTTCACATCCTGTTGTGAGTTACCTCCTGCTTGACAGTCTATAAAACCCACTGTCAGTCATTATCTCATGCTGTTCTGGAGTTTTTTTTTTTTAACAGCATTGGGAACAAATGACAGGGTTTTGATGGAGGGTGTGTCAGGGTGCCCTGTGTGGGAGGCAGCCAGCCCTGTGGCTCTTGCAGACACTGCCCTCACCAAGGCAGGAAGGTTTTGGGGTCGGCTCATGGGGGATACTTTGGGTGTTGGCAAGGTCCTGCCAATGCTGCAAATGAAGAACCCTCACACAGGGACTGGGAAGAAGGGGTTAATCAACTGGTGGACTGTCATTACAGGCAGGTGGAGAAGGACTCCAAAAGAGTGGTGGCCACCAGTGCCATGGCCTGAAACTCTGAGTGCTGGGCAGTCACCAGGGCACCTTGGTGTCTCCTGCCAAACTTATGGGATGTCCTGCTGCTCAGGGACTGACCCACACATACAGCACTGGGGGGAGCGTGCCAGAAAACAGCATGAGTTAATCAGCAAGCCAAGGATAACACCTAGAGTCCAGCAGAGTGGTTAATTCTAGAATGTGGAAGGGAAATCTCCATGTTACAGCAATACATGCAGGGGCCTACAGAAGTTCTTGAAAGAAAAGGAGGGGAATACCTTGAATTGGATCAAAAATTCCTCTAAGGATCAAGAGACATGAGCTAAGGAATGGAAGGATAGGGGAAAAAAAGGTCAGAGCTCGGTTAACACTGCTACTGGGTTAATGCAAGCTCTGCAACAGCTTTACTCTGCAGATGGGATATGCTGCTTCAGGTGAATGATTTTCAGCATCTCTTCTGGGTCTGGATGAAGCCCTACAGCTACTGAACTCATGACTATTAGTACAGCTGCTAGTGTTAATCTTTCTTTGTACTATGCTAAACATTTTAACACAGTGAAAAAATAAATATCTCATGATGGTCTTAGTCATGTCTTACACAAGGACAAGTTCTGAAACATGTAATACGTGTTCAGGTTATTTCAATGTTACCTGCAGTAATCTACCCTGTGGGAATAAGAGAGAGACTTTGTAATGTATATTTTACAGCTGTTGTGACTTTGCTGATAACATATTTTGTAGAAACAAGGTGTGAAATTTGTAACTAGTATATTCTGAGATTGTCATAATATTAACCTTGCTAATTTAGTCCTCAGAGACAAGAGGTGGAGCCTAAGAAAGATAAATGCTGTTATGATGTTTACTGCTATAATGCTGTTTGCTGGAGTGAAAGAGAGAATATTAAAAAGCATAGGTACACAGTTCTGATGTTTTCCTACATAGTCTAATTTGCAAGGGCATAGGATAAAGTGGGCTCAAGACCCCACCACTCTTCTCCAAACGAGGAATTTCTTTGATGGATGATCATCCATGATGAAATTTGCCTCGAAAGCAGCCTTGTTTTTAATTTATTTCAGGGATTTCTTAGCAAGGCCATGTGAAGGATAGGCATGCTACACCCAGACTGTAGCATCCTTAGCAGAATTTTACAATTACCTGGTTTGCTTTAAGTGCTGTCAGTGACCAAAAGTGTTTTCAGATACATAGAACTGGCTTGCCATATGTACATCCATACAGCTCCACATACAGCTGGGGGTCAACGGCACAGAGGAGAGAAAAAGCTGGGAGAAAAAATAGGAGTTTGAATGAATGGCTGCAAACTGTCTGACTTCTGACATGGTGATATTTTAGAAGATATGTTAGTCACAGAAAGAAATATCAAGGGCTGCCCCAGCCTCTCCTCTGACTCTGTTTCCCTGCAGAGCCCAGCCTGCTTTGACACTTTGCATTTTTTTGTGTGAGCTTGTCCACCCGAACATCTCTGAGCCCAGCTTGGGCAGCTAAGTGTCCCCAGTGCAGCAATTATGTTGAGATGGACACAACTGGCATCATCACCATCCTTTATTAAAAACCTTTCATGCATTCTCTCAGTGGACTTCTCTCAGGCAGCTCCACACAGCACTAACTCTTTCCCTCTGCAAGTTTCCTCCTGCATGACTGGCTAACCCCAACCTGTCCCTTACCCAGCCCCCTAACCCTGTCTGTCCCTCACACAGCATCTTCTTACCTTGTCTGTCCCTTGCACAGCCACATGTCCCTTCCTCCTCGCAGCACAGCCAGCAGACTCTGGTTCTCAAGCTCCAAGTAACTCTTGACCAGCTAACCCACTCTTTTACAACCCCCATCCTCATTGGGCAGGGAAGGCTGTCTCCACTCCTCATTAATCAGTACAGCTGTAATTCACTGAGGAAAATTGCCTTCTGCACTATCCTTACAAACCGTTCTCCTACACCCTGGTGATGCCCATTTGCCAGGCAGCTTTGCTTCTTCATGCTAAAATCAGAGCTACAGTAAATGTAACACAGGAGCTGCCAGAGCCACGAGAGGAAAAAGGGGTATTTGCCTGACAGATCTGCTGTGACTGAAATGGGAAGTAGCAGGAGTCTAAAAGCTGCTGTAGGTAAGGGAGTCTTCCACTGTGTGGTCTGTGCAAGGAAGCCTGGAAATCCTGCTGACTCCATTCAAGTACCACTGCTGCCCTCAGGACCCTGGAGTGTAAACCTGATAGACTCAACAAGTTGTTAGGATGCTGTAGTGATGTCCCCTAAACTGCCTCATTTGTGACCATCAGACAGATATTTGCTGGTCAAGGAGAGAGAAGTTTAATTTTAACAGCTTTGGAGGATTTGGTTCCAGGACAATGTCTATTTGTGAGGAAAAGGAGATTTTTTATTTAGTAATAGATTATAACAAAACAATCTCAATGCCTAATTTCTCCTTCAACCATAACAACAGGTCTAGCAGGCCTGAAGCACATGTGATGGGATGGCATAAGCAGAGGCATTACTCAGCAAGAAGCCAAAGGTGTGCTGGAAGATTGAGCTTCAGTGGTGGACTCTTACATTCAGAATTTAGCATCAACAAAAATACAGGCAAACCATCCTGTTTATAGATTCTATACCTTCTCCATAAGGTTCATTTTCAAAGCTTGTATTTCAACCTGGTCTTCTTGCAACCTTTACTCCTGAAAAAAAATCCCATCTGTCACCTGTCCCCAGTTCACAGGGACTCTTGTTTCCACCTAATCCAAGCCCAGTGGGACTGCTCACACCCCTCTGGCTTCAGAGCGGGTTGGGTTTGTATCTTTAGCTGGATGAATATTGAAAGATAAAATTATATCGCTCTTGTGGCATCTCTGAAACATGTTCTGAAACATTCTCTGAATTTCCTTTTAATTCTGTGTTACTGTGGAGGCATTAGTTATTTTGGAGAGGTAGAGGAAGTGTGGGAAACATTCCTAAAATGTTCTGCTTTTACGAATCCCACAACATTAATTTTTAATTTCCAATCTTTGTATAATGAATCTCAAATGAGCTTTACTACATTTGAGGTTGTAGATCAGTGGACACTTTCTCTGGCAGTGTTAACTTAAAGGTTTCCTACGTTTCATTCACTCTTCACTGTCCCTTTTGCCTTACGGCTGCCCTCGCAGTTCACGAAGCTTCGTGTTGAACCAGATTCTGGAACTTGCCTGGGACAAAAGTAACCTTGTAAAAGAAAAAAAAGTCTTTTTAACACAAATCAGGTCCATAGTTTGCCAGAAAATTAAGGCAGTAAAGAAAACATACAGAGGAGCTACCTCTCAAAAGTATAATTTTTAGATATTATTTGTTGTGTAAGCTTAAAGCACACCATGTAAGGAAACTATTGCTCTGCAGTTACCATTAAAAGTATTGACATCAATTATATTAGGAAAAATGGGGGGGAAAGCTGTTCTGTTAAAGTAGTTATTTTAATAACAATGAAACTAAGGTGAGAAGAGGCTACTAATTTTTCTCCCTGTGTGGGAGATGAAGCCACTCAATTCCAGCTAAAGAAAGGTGTGGAGAGAGCAAAGTCTAATCAAGTGCAATGCATAACATAATTTTTATATATAACTTTTATGCAAAGCACTTTACATAATGTATTTTTTTCCAAGTGGAAATCTTGAATATTCATACTTTAAACTCTCCAGGGTTATAATTTCCTAAAAAAAAGCCCTATACCTTTTAGCTTTAGAAAACTGGTATGTTGTTTTTCAATGGTCTTTATAAAACCCAGTCAACAACTGTGATGACTCTGACAAAATATATTGTCTCTGTGTATATATATATATAGTTATAATTGAAATGGAGAAGAACAGCATGGCTGGACTGTGGTGAGAACTGGGAGAAGGAAAATATGAACTGGTTCAGAGAGAAGTACTGTCCTGATCACAGGACCTTTGTATAAGGAAAAGGGCTCATCTCATTATAAAGCTTGATTTACCTCAGATTTGGTGATGATGTTTGAGTCAGTCCATGTTTGACCTCTGACTTGCTGCCATCAATATTTTAGAAACTTTTCTATTAAGATAACCTCTAAAATATTGCAAATGTTACCAAAGCTGGATTTTGCTGTCATTCTGAAATAGCAGATTTAATACAAGAATTCTATTTAATCTGAAGTGAGAAATAAAACTTTCAACATTAGAGGCTGTTTCAGGTCAAAACACAGAATCTGCAAGTTTCTCCAGCCACTAAATCATTAAATTTCAGCCTTGTAATCCTCAGAAGTTTCAAAGACCCAGCTGGAAAAGCCCAGAGTTGCATAGTTTGATCTTGTAGCCAACCCAGCTTTGAGCAGGAGGTTGGCCTACAGACCTTCCAACCCACATTATCCTAAATTCCTTAATTTGCACTTCTTGTGCTAATAAATTAAAATTCCAGTTGGATTAAGGCCAACAACAACAAAAAAAATCATAGAATCATAGAATGTCTTGGGTTGTAAAGCAACTTAAAGATCATCCAATTCCAACCCCTCTGCCATGGGCAGCTCTGATCACCTATCACTCCCATTATAATATTTATAAATGTCATGTGTTACTGTAATAAGTAAGCAGTAATTTTACTAAGATTACTTTACGAAAGTGAGTGGGTTCAGCATGTCCTGTGAAAATTTCTCAGACAGGCTGTTAGGAAGGTACATGGGCACATCCAGTCTGTGATGAGCACATGGACTAGATGGAGCACTCTTGCCATAAGGATTTAGTTGCAGTTTTGTTGCCTGTATTAACTCACTGGGCTGTTCTTTGGAGCTATGTAACTCCTCTTGTATGGAAATCTTTCACAGATCCCAGCCCGTAGAAAATATCCCAGGAAAATATTGCTGTTGGTGATACACTGAGTGAGGACATTCCTTTTGCAGAGAAAGATTGCAACAAAGCACCATTAAATTAAAAAGGGAAGGGTATAAGCAAATGAGTAATAGGAAATGCCAAATCCATTGAACGCTGCTCTAGAATTGTTAGAAGCATATCATAGCAAGGCATAGCTTGGATGAAGGAATGAAATATGAGGATAAACAGTAAACCCTCTGCTAACATTAGAGAGGGTTTATCAATAAAATAAAGGAGGTCTGCAACAGTGGAGCCATCAAGAACTGAAAATGTGATACATACAAAACATGTGTAGGGTGATATGATCACAGCAACAATTCTCTAAGTTAAATTTAGACCTGAATGCCTGGTTTAGCATTTAGTTTTCCTGAAGATTTCTATTATGTTTATGCTGTACAGCTTTTTCCTTCCCTTTTGTACATGATGGATTAGTAAATAGAGTAGAACTACCCTGAAGTAGAACTTCCTACACTTGTCAGCCACTTTTATAATTGTAGCTCACGAGCACAGAAAGAAGTTTAATTCTAAAACTAACTGCTCTGAAAACAGGTATCACTGCCTTTCACATCCTCCCAGTACACACTTCAATTTCTGCTGTTCTAACAGCTTAGAAAGTTTAAGCTGTTCTGATTTATGGAATTATTTTTTCCCCCCATCTCCAGCTTTCTCAAGACAGTATATGTCTATGAAGAAATGAAGCATATGAAAGTCCTAAATTTAAGTGTTAAACAAATATAAGCTGGTTTGTTCCTCTCTTTATAGTCATTGGGCAGATAAAAGATGTATTTCCAAACCTCTATTCTGTTTAACTTGGAATAAAATCTGGAAATTGGGTGATTCACATGCCTGTATACCAAGACGCCACAAGCTTATTGAATAATGTTGATTGAGAGTATTTGTCTTCACGAAGCTATTTCCATTTAGTATAAATACTAAAATAAATATTGAATCTGAGTCTTCCATCTTTGGAAATATCATCAGTTTTGACGTTTACAATGTCAATCTCACAACTCCTTCTCCCTCTCCTTGTGAATACTTGTTGCTCTTCTCTTTAGTTCTTCAGGATTTTGATCTTCTTGGACCTGCCCAACTCCTGCTCCCTTAGACTGAATGTGACTCTGCTCCACGGTCTGGTGTCCCTGAACTGAGATGATAACTTTCTGACCCTAACAGCAAAGCACAAATATCTTATGCAACACAAGTCACAGCTGGATCTACACTTTTTCTGTGTGTATTGTAGTGTGTTTGCTCAAAATGTTTTGACAACTGAGAAGGAAAATATTCAAACAAGAGAAAACTGACCACAAGCTCACTCTGCAAGGCTGGAAGGACATTTTGGTTTGTTTCTTTTGGCATTTCCCACATGAGAACAGGTAAGGTTAACCATGAATGCTCATTGTCCAGAGCTCAGTCAACAACTAGAATTTAGTTTAATGTCAGGAGAGTGAGAAATCTATGAGCTGCAGTAGGAGTGGGACCGCAAAAGCGCTGCAGGAATGAAGAACACTCATCCACATGACTTCATCCTTGAGAACATTTTAATGGGAACCATGCATGGAGTAAGATTCAGCCCACACCTAGAGTTCTGGTTAGGGCTAGGGGAGTCAGGCTATGTCTGCTCTTTCAGAGATAGGGTGAGCTCTGTCAGGTCTGTGCATGTGTTAAACACGCTTCTGACACTAAGTCTTATCAGTCCTCTGTGTTTTCCCATGTGTGTGATATTGTGTCAGCCTGCTTTTGCATACTGCTATCTTGAAATTTGTTGTTAGCATTTGCTTTCAGAGAGCTCTGAGCATAACACTGAGCCTAAGCTCTGCAGCCATGTCTGATTTGTGATCTTTTGGGCTTGCTTTGCTTGATTTTCATATTTGATTCAAAACGATGTTTTGTATTTTCTATCATTAGCTGGAAGGCCTCCCACGAACAGGAGCTATGATCAGACTGTGGTTTGCTTACATTTTTAAGATTTGCAGAGTTTATGCTTGGCATTGGATCTGTTGCTCAGAAGATGACATATATTAACATAATTTATTCCTGTTCCTAGCTGATTCACTGCCTAGCTTGATAATATCTCCCCCCACTGAACTGCCTTGCAAGCTGAACTGCACATTGGTACAGTGAGAGAAGCAGACAAAGCAGTGCTTGGGGCGAAAGCAACATGCCTTGGCCCCAGGAACCACACAGGGCTCCCTGTTGGGTGTCAGTGACTGCTGGGAAACCCAGTCTTGTCCTGGGGCAGAAATCTTGCATGTCCCCTAACATTCCTGCACTCATGGTGTCTGACTACAAAGCTGAATAATCACAGCTTGCACAAATTAACTGGGGTACAAAGACAAATAAGAGACTATACACTTCCTGAGTTTTATAATATAACATGTAGATTTACCACATTGGAACAATGTCAAAGGTGGTTGTATCTACTCTCCCGAGCTCTGCAGGCACTACAAAAATTCTCTGCTGTGGACAAGGGATTTCTGTACCCCATCACCACTATAAAATTAAGTGCTTAACACACTACCACTGTGAGACTAATTTAATATCCATTGCAGGAGTCTGATACCATGTGAAATGGCAGGTCTGATGGTATCAAACAGTACAACGTGCCTCTCAAATGGCAGACAATACACTGAGCCCAGTGAATAGCTAAGGCATCCAGTGATAAAGAAATGAAATGCTAATGATCATATCAAGACTGGCTTGTGCACTTAGATTATATTCCTTTCTTAAAGCGAGGATTTCCTGCTTTAGAAAACAGCCTTTCCTGAAACCCAGATAGCTCAAACCTATTGCAAGAACCAGGCCAAAACCAGCTAAGCTGGAAAATAAAAAGGTGAACTTTCACCTGGCTGATGACAGCTTTAGGGATATGGGGTGGAGGGACTGAGCCGTTCCTAGTGTGGGATCTCAAAACTGGTCTTGGTTACAGTCTTGATCTCAGTATGAAAGACAGCAGAGCACTGATGAACCATGCCAGTGAGATAAATTGCTTGATATCTTCATTACAGAGAACAATAGGAATATCTTGCAGAGAGAAGTGGACGATATTAGTAAAGTCTCAGAGGTGGAATGGTAAAAGGAAAAGGCTGTAAGTCCTGAAGCATATCAGTTCCCAAGAATATTAGCTAGTGATGCTCTTTTATTTGTCTTTCTGTAGTGGAAGCACAGAAGAGCTGTTCAGAAGGGCACAAACCTCCACTCAAGGCTCCCTCACTGACGTTCACGTGGATGTTCTCTAAAGCTTTGCTCTTTGATGCATTACTCCCACCAGACCTCTTAGCTCAGTTTAGCCACACCTTTCCCTTAGCAATTGAAATACTGCTCTTTTCCCTGGGTAACAGCATTAGATTCTCATGACTATGTAAAATGTGAAGGTCTAATGGCCTAATAGTAACTTTCAGTATTGGTCCCTCTGAGCATTAAATATTTAATGAAGAGATTTGCCTTTCATATGAACTGGCTCTGTGCCCTGAAAGCACTTTACTTCTAGCACCTTGAGGACATTTTGGTAGCCATTTAGGAAAAAAAAAAAAGAGATTTGCCATCTCGAGTGCCTCCAGCCACTATAATATTTACACTGTTGTCATGTATTTGCAATAATGCAGCATTTCCTGCACATTTTCACCACTGTCTTTCACAGGTGTGGCCTTTGAGGAAAGCCCAAGTGTCTCCAACAGCAAAGAGCTCCCAAAGAAGCTTTTTGGGAAGAAGTAAAGACCTGTAAAGCCTGTGTGGCTGATGTCACAAAGTCTAAAAATGATTTCTTTGAAAGCTACTGCTTTCCTCATTTCATATCTTACAGGTAACTGATGATCTTACTCTTCTGTAACTAACAAAAACATAAAAGGCATTTTAACCTGTCACATTATGTCTGAAAACCACATTTGCAACTACACAGTCATCTGTGCCAGCAGCTGGACATGTTTCAGTCACTACTGCTGTTTCCATTGCTGAGCCACATACTGATGGCTCTGTGCAAGGAGAGGAGTCCTTAGCAAAGGACTGTAAGTCAGTGATAATGCCTTGTGTATCTTAATGCCTTTCACCACATGGATATATGGACAGCTTTGCTGAATAATGGCACAGTTTCCAAACAGCACTTCAGGCTCTGACAACAGAATAGGCTAGAAACTATCTAACAATGACTATATAATGCTTAGGTGAAATTAGAGCTTTAATTTTGAACAGGTGAAATCCAGAAGGGATGCTATTTACCCAGGTTATTCAGGTTAGCACCTCTAATGCATGGGTTTCTGAAGGTGGTTCTAGTTTAATTCAGAACTTCTGACAACAGCTACACTAAACTATAGACTCAGATTTCAACCTCCTGACTCAATTTTCTTGTGGATCATCACAGAGAATGGTCCCTAGCATTGCTGATTTGTGTCAAGGAAGGCAATAAAAATGTGACATGATACTCATTGTCTAAATTACAGGTTATCTTTATAAAGGAATTTGAGGGTTTGTTTTAAATTTTATATTCTTTTAAAAACTAAAATCAGAGTGTGGCAGCACAAGTACAGTGAGTTCCCTTCTCAAGGAGAAGCCTAGTCTGTAATGTGCTTCACTTCTTAAATTATAAACTTCAAAAAGCCATTTTGCCTTGTCTTTCCTAGGTCAAACACATCCTCCTACGTTGTTGTTTCTTGAGCAGCTGGGACAGCCATTTCATATTATTTTTGTGTATCTGCTCCTCACTTTGCCAGTACATGAAGTATTTGCAAAGGGAAAGAAGTCAGTTTTCAGATAGCATAGTTAGAAATCACCATACTTTACATATTGTAGAGAAAAGCTCAAAACCAGATGCGCCTGTTAGAAATGGTGTGTAATTCACACTGTAGTGAACTTCAAACTCTATTGCAATTATCTTGATAGTAACAGCAGACAAAAATTTGGTATAATCCAAATGGAGTCTATTTTTCTACTGAAAACCCAGGGGAACCCTAATGACAACAGTTCTTTAGTGGGAATACACCCTATCTCTATTAGAACTTAAGTGTTCAAATACATGCTGATAGAGATTTGGTGATTGAACTGTGCAAACATGGATATGACTTTCAACACTGAGAGATCTAGAAGGTTCAGGACACTTCAGCCAAGAAGTAGTATAATTTACAATGCTGATTTACAACAGTCAGTGTCTGGATTACAATTTTAATTTTGCCTTTTTGTGCTTTGCCAGTGTTGAGATTAAATTGTGTATTAATTTATTGTTAGCAACTGGAGATGACAGAGCCCTGCTGGAACCTCGTGCAGACAGCTTGTTTTTCACTCTGCATGTACAGTTTCTGAGCACTGGTGCTCACAAAAAAGATATGTCCTATCTGCTTTTTCCAGAATGTCAGACCAACAAAAAAATACAGGGTAACAATTTAGTTAGAGAAACAGATTCCCTCAGTATATGCCACAGCTCCTTCAAAGAGCTATTGTACCCAAAGCCAACAAAAAGATAAAGTTTATGTCTTTATCATTGACACAGACAGTGGAATCAAGTGCACCCTCAGTAAGTTTGCCAATGACCCAAGTTGTGTGGTGCAGGTGACTGACACACTGGAGGGAAGGGATGCCATCCAGAGGGAAGGAATTCCACTGGAGAGAAGAGATGCTTGAGACTTGAGCCTATGCAGACCTTAGGAGGTTCAACAAGCCAAGTGCAAGATGCTGCCCCTGGGTTGGGGCAACCCCTGATATCAACACAAGCTGGGATGGAGAGCAGCCCTGCCAAGGAGGGCTTGGGGTGCTGGTGGATGAGAGGCTGGACACGAGCCAGCAATGTTCACCTGCAGCCCAGAAAGCCAGTTGTGTTCCAGACTGCATCCAAAGCAGAATGGCCAGCGGGGTGAGGGAGGGGATTCTGCCCCTCTGCTACTGCTGCTGGATCATGTTTTCTGGTACCTTAAACTCACATATTACTACAGCTATGTAGGAGATAGTTTCTAAAGTGTTGGAGGAGGGGAATTTTCATTTCCTATTAAAATGACTATCAAAACAGAAAATTCCTGGAGAAACTGATTTTAAAAGAAAGATTTTTCACAAAAGATTTGGGTAATATAACAGAAAATATTTTAAAGTTGTCATTTCTTATCTTGAACAAAGGAGAAGATGTCCTGATTGCCCACAGTTTAGCAGGTGACCCAGATCCACTTTTGGTCTCTCTGGCCAACTAAGAGTTTAATATCTTTACAAAGTGGAGTAGTGAAAAAAAAAACAAACAAAAAAATCAGAGACTGCAAGAGCCTAATTCATTACAGTTCATCCCTCAGGCAAATGCTTAAGAAGGAAGATGCCTCTTTCAAAATCCCTTATCAGTGCTCCTCATTCCCAGGCAGATTTATTCTCTGCATATAATTTGTCCCGTGGTTTGTTTTCTTGCTTATGTTAAAAATGTCAAGACCCTTCACCAATTTTTCGCTGGAACAGAAATGTCTTCTGACCAGCTTTTTAATTTTGAAAAATATTCTGATTTAAGCTAACCATGTCACCATTGACCTTGAGACCCATCACTTTTGCCACCACTGTAGAAGAGAAAGCACAGTGCAGAATTGTGCGTGACAGTTCCTGCAGCAGGCAGCACAGGCTCATGGCAGGATGTCAGGGCAGGAGCAAGTGAAGGGGAAATGAGTGGATGTGAGGTCTGGAAGGGAGCATAACACTGCTAAAGGAAACAGAGGAGAAGCACTGCTCTTGGGAAGAAAGGAAGGAGGAAGAGGGAGAAATGTTATTGTTGAAATGGAAGGAAGGAAAGAAGGGAAAAAGAGGGGTTTAATTTCCCAAGAGGGTAAAGGGTTCCAAACCAAAGAATTAATAAGGATTCTTGCCTAAGTTGGGTATACGCCAGGCTTATGGGAGCTTTATCTGGGGTTTTCATTTAAAATGTTAGAAAACTTAGGCAGTTTACACAGTTTGGATCTTATTTTATCCAGCTTCCAAATAGCCCAAAATATGAAATTATTTGATTCTTGTATTTAATGTCAAACTTTTCTTTGATTTTTTTAAAGTTATTTGACCAGAGTACATTTATTCTAAGGCAAATTTTATTAATATATTCCACTGAACCCTTTTTTTAAAACCAGAGACAAGTGTGCAGTGAAAACTACTTAACCCATCTTTACAAATACATGATACAAAGAGTAGAAGACTGGAACTTCAGATGTCTCCTACTGTACAGTTATGAGCTGTATTATAATTTAAATGCCAAGCTGGAGACTGCATCTATTGTAGAAGAAAATGAATTGCTGTATTCTTACATTTCCAGAAAAGACTGTTCCCGAAGTATTGCAGGAAACTCTTACACGAAACTGATTCCCGTTTGTTACTTCTACTTCCTCCTACTTCTGGGAAATGTCCCTTTTGCTGATCCAGCTGACTGGAATTTATGAGCTATAAGGTGACTATTGTAAAGAAAAAAAGAAAAGCTTTTCAGAGGAAAGACACAATCAGAAGGTGAGGGCACAAAGTTGTCTTATGTGATCTGCCTCTACATGCTGTTTTTAAAAAAATATGTATGTTATAAATTAAAACTTCTGTGGCAAATATCCCAGCCATTCATGAACTGCATTAATGTCTGATTCATTATGACTGCTTTAGTCAGATTGCACTAGTATAATTTTGAAATTGAACTTGCAACTCGCAGAGGAGAAGAAAAAAAAACAGATATGGAGAAAGCTCTTAAGTTTTAAACTGATTCCCTTTTTCTGGTAAATAGCTATTCCAAATTCTTTGTCCTATTTGAATTTGCTATTTACTGTAAATATCTACACAGATTGCAGTCTTTGAAGCAGATAACTGCTTTTGCTTCTCTATCTGCCCATGAGGGATAGTCCCAGTTCCTCGTGACTTGGAAATTTAGGCATTAACCGCAAGAAGAAAAAAATCCTTGCCCAGCAAAGGAAAATAAATAAATAAATGCAACTGGTGTGCTGATCCTAATAGATGCACACATCAGAAATGTCTGATGAAAATATTTGATGGTTGTTTTGCGCAATGTAAAAAATCTGGGAGGAATGTTATGGAGGTTCCACGTATGATCGTCCCCCAGCAATGGGTAGGACAAGGCTGCGTGGATATGCAAAGGGGTATGCATTTTACTTCCCTGACAAGATTCTAATAATTCTAAATATGTGTTTGTGAGTGTGTATATATATGTCTGTGTGTGTATAGAGAGAGAGGAGAGAATTTCCACAAAGCAGACATTTCCTGGTCAGTACCTCACACCTTTTGCCTGCTCATTTGCTGTTTACTCAGGGAGAAAGTTGCTTGTGTGTGCTCCCAGCACTAGTAGGACCAGTCACAGGAAACCTTTCTAGGTGATGCCAAGGTGAACAGCCATCTGCAAGCTGGTCTTGAACAGGTAAAACAGGATTCTGCATGAGGAGCATGTGGGAGGACTCCCCAGAGTACAAACACTGTCAGGTGGGTTTGTGTTAGATGACTCAATCTGAAGAAATAAATAAAGAAAAATTCATCCTTGAGCTCAGGTATCAGACAGAGACGAGACTGTTATAATAAACAACCTGATGACAGTAGGCTGATTGTAAGATTCATTGGCTGAATTCATTGTTACTAAAGCTGTACAGTTACAAAGGCTGGATTTGATGCATATTATGGGTCCCAGAGCTGGGTTTATCTGTTCTGATAGGTAAAGGAATAGGTATGGCATACATTTCTTTCTAATCTCCTAATTTCACAGCTAGGAAAATCAGCCTTTCACAGACCTTTTCCTTTGGAGACTGAGGCCAGAACAAGAGGACGTGTCAATGATATGTTTGTTAAGCAGGCTACCAGTGAGCAAGTCGCTCATCTCTGCTGTTATATCCATTAGACCTTATCTTCTATAATCTGTCATTACTCTGCTGATGCTGATTTGAGGGCACTGCAAGCATACAGCCCAGCTGAGGATTCAGCCTGTGTAGTTGCTTGTATCTATTTTTTCTGTGCCTCCATCTGCTTGTTTTCTTGGTGAGCTGTTTGGTGCTGTCTAGCAGGTAGGACCAGGAGCACAGCTCTGGAGACTCTGCCATGCTGTCTGTGTTACACTGATAGGCAGAGGCTTTGGGGATAACCAGTGTGCAAAAGTCTTGCAAGCACGGGGACAGGCTGTGCCTCAAGGAGCTTCTAATATAAACAAAATCCAAATAAAATACAGAATGTAGAATATGCCTTATTATAAAGACTGCTGCAGAATGACGTGAGAGGTGCATGCAGAGCTGAGCCAAAATCTAGCAACAAGTACTGCAATATTTCTTTTGTCCCACTTACTTGTTTAAGCATCGGGTCCCAGCTTTGAATTATGAAAGCTTAACAGTTGCTTTTAGTAAAAACGCCCAAGGTACATCATGAAACACTTCCATTTTATTGGCCTGCCCACCACCTGTAGGGAGTTTATCCTTCACATCAGGGAAGGGCCACATCACTGTGCTCCATGTGTGTGGGTAGAGGGACCTGCTGTCCTTGTTTTGTCACCCATGGCACTTCAGAGCAGCAGCCCTTCAGTCAGTCAGAGAGCTGATACGAAATTTTACAACCACGGCAAAGGGACAGCCCACCTCCGCACCGGGGTGCGGTCCCAAAGGGATTAATTATTCCTTTCTGCCAAGGCAGGAACACTGCAGGAAGAAAAGCACCAATGACCAGTTCTGCCTCTGGGCATACATGCCTGAATCCTGTTAATGTTAAAAAGACCTGGCCGCCTACCATGGATCACTCACCTATTTTTTTGTGGCATTTAACTGTAATCTCAGATAAAATGAATGGGAAAAATGGACTTCTGCATTTTGACAGCTCCCTTCTCTGCAAATTAACCATAATCTGAACTGTGTCTTTGAAATACTACCACCATTCTGGCCTACCTTAGTGTGCAAAGCTACTGAATCTGCAAACCTGCATGATCAGATTTGTTTGCAGGGATCACACAAACCAACCCAGCCTTGCTGAATCAAGTTGAGGAGTTAACATGTAGGGGATATAAATATAGCACAACAGCAAAACTAAGTCAAATCCACCCTTTCAGGGAACATCAAAAGTCCTGAAGTATTTTGGTGAAGTTTGATATAGCAGCTTTGCCACAATGTCTGCATGCTTTGGACTTGCCCATTATCAGACTTAAGATAAGTGCTTTCAGCAGGCAACTTTGCTCCTTGTGTTCCTCTGGTCTGTATCCTGTTTGTACCTGCTCTCCAACATTTAACTTCTAAGTGGGGTGTTGGACATGACCAGAGCCCCTCAGTCCCAGTTCACTAGCTTTACTTCTAAGTAAACAAGGTGTCACCACTGGGGTGGTCACAAGCAGTTACAGCTTGATTTGTGTGAAGCCAACCTGCAGTGCCCAAATTTAAAGTGTTGCTCTCATGCTCTGTGCTTTCCCCCTGCCTTGGCACAGGACTGGGATGCTCTCTCCTCCCTCTGCCCCAGCCGAGGAGAGAAGCTGGTTCAGCCATGTGCCTGCCCCCCGTTTGTGAGTCAGCACCCAAAGGCTGCTCTAGGGCGTGATTCCTCAGCAGCCACACGCCACTAAAGCCCAGGAAAGGCTGGCAAGGGACAGCTTTGGTCTCCACTTTAAAGTACCCCGTTCCTTTACAGCTGTGTATCAGCCAGGCAGAGGCATAACTTTCCATCTTGATGTATGAAGTATGCTAAATGCAAGAAGGAGGGAAGATAAGCCTTTTGATAAGGTGGGGGAAACTCATCTCTATGGAGTACTTGAGAGGGAGGTTTAGAAAACTGGGAGTGACAAGAGAACAAGGCTAATGAATAATTTTAAAGAAAAGTGGATGTTTTAGCTAAACTACATTTTTCTCTGTGGTTTGTTTTTTTTTTTAACTTTATATTGATTAGCATTGCTAATGGGTTCAGGTGTACTTTTGCAGTTGATTTGGTTACTGAGAGGGAATTTGTTTTGAAAACAAAGCTCTACTTCTGAGAACTATTCCTAGACTTGCAATATGAATTTTTTTCCTACTGTGACTTTAAAAACAGTGGAATTTGAGTGACTAAGAGATTTTTTACATCCTTCTTTTAATGAAAAACAGGTTATCAAATGCTGGCCATTTTTAAACCATAAATTTTAGGGTCTTCATAATGAATGTTCTAAAATTCACCCAAATTCCTTTTGTTTTCTGCCCAAGAAATACTTGAAATATTAAATAGCTACAAGAATTTTTAAAGCTGTTTTCCTGTGCAAGGATGGGATACTTATTTCAGGAAGCTCTAACTCAGTAGGAAAGGCAGTTCTTTTGTTAGATTGTCGGCACAAAATGTTCAGGTAATGCTGAGTAACTCAATTAATCCTGTTCTTGCATGTACTCAGGAGCCCAGGGGAAAACCTGACAAAGATTTACTGGAGGTGTCTCTGATCTGCTATTCCAAGGTGTTTATTAACTTGAGTGTATTTATCCCTTCTGATTGTGTTTTCACTCTTCACACTGAAAACAAGACAAATACATTTGGAAGTCTATAAATGAACCTGGAATGCTAAGACACTTCTCTTAATTTTTTTCTTAATGATTGCACATTATCAGAGACAAGATAAAAGTCATATGACTGATATTACGCAATATGTTGATACTTCAATCTTAGAGACTCGTATGTGAAAATAGAGATTTCTTTTACCTAGATAACTGTCCTCTAGTTTCTAAGAAAAATATGTACAACTGTTTAAGATAAACGTGTACCCCTGTCTTAGGAGATGGCATCTCTAAGATTACATACAAAATGTTAAAACAAGAATTCTAATGGCTAACTATTTGAACATTTTTGGCTTTATGGCTATTTGCAGCACTAAGAAGGCTGCTTAGGATACTGAGTGATGAAAAATGAATAGCTAAAAGTACAGCATATATTTCAACCTTTGTTTTTTTTGTTATTCTAATTACAATACCACTTCTAAGCTCTTTGTTTTCATCAGCACCTTAAAAGTCAAGCTCCTACCGATTTTTAAAATTTTCATACAGATTTTAAAAAGAAATTAATAATGTAGCTTAAATGTCATCCACAACCATTCTTCTTTGGAGTGTAAGTAAAAGTTTCAAAGGTTTAGCCTTTGTCTTTCAGTCAGTGCAGAGGCAGATTAGCAGTGTAAGGTACACACACATACACTTCCATATCCTGCCCAACGAAGTTTACAATCAAAATAATAAACAGAGAAAAAATTATCAGCATGCACAGAAAATAATTCACTCTTGTTTCTCCATACTATTTTGTAGGTAATTTCTCGGCCAAAACCAAAGCTAGCTGCTTGTACTTTCTGATTATTTTTGTGAGATTAAAGAAACTGTGCCCATGGTGTGATTATAGATATGAAGTGTCACGTGGATAGGAGAAATCTTTACCCTCCAGTACACGAGACAGTATCTGTGGCAGGTGAAATACTCTGTGTCTTTGATACACTGGATATTTTGAAATTAAGCATTTTTTTTCTGTAAATATTATAACTCTGCAAAACCCAGTAAGTTACAAAATCACATTAGCAAAAATAATTTTTCTCCTCCATTTTCCTGGAACAATAATAACATCAGCTCTCTTGTCACTGAACCAGAAACATATTAAGAATTCAATAAGTGGTTTCCAAGGAGCAACAAACCACACTGAATTTAAATAGTAAGAACTTTTGATACGAAAGAGAAGTGAAAAAAACATACCTTGTCTGAAAATTCACCTCTGAGCAGATAGAAATGAGTGAAGTGCAACACGTCTCTGGCAACAGTTCCTTCTCTAGTATGAATGAGTCTAACTTATGATTTTACTGCCCCTCCCTGAACACAGCAGACTCATTGCTCTGTTGATGACATCACATTCCTGGATTTTCTCCCATACTGTATTTTAAAAACAGTGTTTATCTATTGTATCCAGTATGAGACCACTGATATTTTAATAGGGGTGGCAAACAACACAAATACAGCTAAGATACTGATGTTCTCCAGTAATGTGTATAAAACAGTCATGTGTTTGTACAACGGCTTCCAGAATTGTGCATGAGCATGCACGCAGCTCTTATCCTGATTTGGGGTAATGACAAGCGCATTTTTTATTTTACTGGTGTTAGAGCTAAACAAGCCAGCTTTCTGGAGGACTTGGATCTTTAAAACAGAAAAGATCAAATATCTCATTTACAGTCTAAGATATCTTTTTTTCCGTGGGAAAAAATGTACTGTTTGTCTTCTGGAAGACACTGCTCTTCTTCTCTACTTGGTCTGCTGAGAACAAGTACAGAACCAAAATACCGCTTAAAGATTTAATTGGACCAACATTTCTTCAAGACTATGGATGAAATTTCTATATGAATCAGAATTATAGCCAAACCAGAGCATACCCTCTTACTTACATTGACTTTTATTCTGGATATCATATAATTAACAGAAAACTAATTTTAGACTGTTTATTAGAGGCATAGCTGGTTTTCCTGTAATATTTATGCAATTACACTGAAATCTGAAATGGCGACCATGGTTGCAGAATTCCACACAAAGGACACATCTTCATTCAAAGGAGAATTGAATAGAGAAAAGAACAGTCCACTCCCTTAGTTTGCCACAAAATTCTAATTCTGAAAGTGAGCAATTCAGGAAAAACGCTGGTCTGTATTGTGACTGGTGGTATCTTCTGGCTCCCAATCTCCATTGGTTTGTCATTTACAGTTCTAGTGCCATACACTTCCTTGGTATGTACTCTGACAGGAATTGCTGCTTTGGTTTTTCAGTTCTTTTTCTTTTCTTTCTCTTTCTCAGAATCTGTTGTAATGGATGCTTGGTACCTTTTCTGTATTGGAACTAGTTGAGTCATGCTCTATGATCAGCAATACCCCTCCCCCCACCTGTCCCTGATTTCCCTTCACTAGTTCCAGTTTGGTTGTGTAATCTTGAGATTCACAATCTTAAAGATTTTTGTTCCACATGGGTTTTTTTCAGTACTTTTAAAAACTCCTTATGCACTTGAATAAAAATTTTAGGACTACCTCTAGATTTTGGTTTTTTGGCTGGTCACATATTAAATATTAAAATAATTTTGCAAATACAGTGCCTCAAAATTCTGCTTTGATTTTAAGAAAAAAATTATGTGTTCATAGGAGGGAACTCTACTGACTCAACTGTAATGATGTAATAAAACCCAGCTATGGCCAGATCTACTCGGCTGCACCTGAGGAATGTGGATAACTTCTGGAAGAGCAGGTGAGGAGTACTCTACAGCTTTTTCAGGAGGCTGAGGCTGGTGCTGCCAGCAGCCAGTCTGCTATGGACGCTTGCTGAATGGTGAAATAAATGTATGCAGGCATCTCAAAAGCTTTAGAAAGGCAAAGCTCTGCAAGGCAGGAGCTATTAGTCTATATATACAGCCAGGGTTACCCCATCCCAGATGCAGAATCCAGCACTTTCCCTTGTTGAACTTCATACAATTGGTGATTCCCCATCTCTTAATTTGTCAAGGTCTGCAGGGCCCCTCTGCCCTTGAGGGAGTCAGCAGTAATCCCAGTTTAGTGCTGCTGGCAAACCTAGTACCCTTCCAGTTCTGTATTCAAGTCATTAATGAAGATATTGTAGAGCATAGGGCTGAGGATGGAGCCCTAGGGGGGACTGGTTGCCTAGGTAATTGTTCAGGACTGTTGCAAGCACTTTCTAGGGGAGAAAAAATCCTACCATGTAATTTTGCTTACTGGTTTCTGACCTTTTCCAAGTATGCTCTTTGCTCTCTTTGGCCTACCAAGTCTGCAGGTTTGGAAGAAGGAGGCAGTCCTTGGCGTTTTGACAGGGACTTAGAACTTTGATTGTTGGTGTTTGAGCTGGAGGCCCCAGTCCCCATGTGAACAGGTGACCTGCACTATTGGCCATGCAAGTGACAGAAGCTACGTTCAGACAAATGCAGCTCTTCAAATCTCTCTGTTTGTATGTACACACTGATCAGTCTCCTAGAAGAAGATATTTTTGCAGCTAAGTCTGTGTATTACTTCCTTTACAAACTCAGTATTTTTCCAAGACTCACTAATTAAAATTAGCAACTGAAGATATTTGAGTAACTTTCTCTAAAGAGGATGCTGATTAATTTCCTTTTCCTTGTCCTGAACTGATCTGATTCTTCTAAATAAATTGTACCAGGGCAGTTTTATAGCATTTGTAAGGGTTTCATGTCATCACTGAGCCTTGGCTCCTTGGGATGTCTTCTAGTTTAAACAACCATTCATTTTGGTTAGTTATATTTTTCTAGAATGAGAACAGCTTTTTTGTCTCCTATGTGTTTCTGGGCCTTCAATATGTTGCATTTATTTTAAAATCACTTTTAATTAATATGTAAATACACTTTTTTCTTTCTTTCTACAATTAAGAATTATGGTACTTTTTATTGTAAGGGGGATTGAATTAATCAGGATCTAGAATATGTGTGAGCTACTGAAGGACTGTACAATAAATTCAGTTCTAAAAGAACTCTAAGGAGATAAAGTTTGACTACAGATGCACAGAGTATCAACAGAGAAGCAAAGACAATGCTGATGGAAATACTTGCAGCTTACTTACCAGGAGAAAACCCCTTTTCCTCGAAAACTGGATCTTCTATACATTGTATTGTAGAGGTACATAGCCAGAATTAAACTTCTTCAGTTCTGTGCATTCATCTTTGGAAGTAGCTAAGTGGATCTCATGCTATCCCTTAGCAAGCATATACAGAAAATCACAAGGAGAAATGAATGCTGTGGTGCTCTTTTAGCAGTAAAAGTCAGATGAGTAGCCAAAAGTTGAATCTGTGCTGGATGAGATGAAGGAAATTACACTGGAATGAGCAGAGAAGGCTTTTCTGTACCTTTTATGGGTCTGCACAGCCTGCAGCAGGAAATGCTGCTGGGATGAGAATGATTTTTATCAGTACATCCAGAAGTATTGGAAGGAATATCACTATAACCACAACATTTGTGCCAGCTTCTTCTATAGCATTAATCACAGGTTGGCTGCACCTCCAAGGAAAGGGGTGATTACCTACTCAAGGAGCTGGCAGTCCAGTGTTATGTACACTTATCCTCACAGTAATGCCAGGCTTGTCTCTGCTACTAAATGGTAACTCTATAGCTCTTCATCAAATGTACAAACAAACAGCATCAGAATTGCCTCCCCTTCTCGCTTCCTGATCAGCTTTACCTCACCAAGCTTCTCCTAAGGGTGCCACTGCATGCTAATGTATGGGATTAGCTCTGACATACAGTGCCACAGGGTGTTACAGTTTAGGTTATTCCTTTTCTGCTGTTTTGTGTCACGTGTTTTTCCTTTTCTCCTTTGTAGACATTGTGTGGGATTAATTGCAACCACTAAGCACCAGGAAAAAGATTCCACATCCCCTAAGAACAAACAACAAAAAAACCCCATAACTGATGTCCTGGACTGTGCATCTATCCTCACAGTTACTGAAATCCTGTAAACAATGTTACAGATGTACTTCGAATTAAGTTCCCCCATTCAGGAAGGAAATTTGCTGATTCTCCTTGTTAGAATCAGACTCTTTTTCACTCTTATTGGAAGTGCTAAGATTGCTGAGTTCCTCTGTGTCCTGAGAGAACTTTGCAAAGGAAGCATGCTGCTGTCTGTATCCAACCCTGCAAGCACAGAAGATATGTTGCATGAGCTAAGCAAACATCCTATTTCTAAAATATCCCTTGGACTGAACATGCCCAAATTAACTGTTGTAGTCCAACACTACACTGTGTTGAACTTCCAGCTAGAGATTAAGGAGACTTTAATTTTTCATGTGCCTCCTCAGTTGCACTGGGCTTTGTTAAAATTGCCAGTGCGCGCTGCTCCTTTCCAGATTTCCTCAGACAAAATTTTACCTGTTGGTTCATTTCTTAGCTCTTTTTGTTCTAGACCATTAAGTTCCACTAAGAGAGACCTAATGCAAACACAGGAACCAAGGTTTCTTGGTGCATGAGTATGAGGTGCAGCAATAACCATTTAAGTTAGCTGATGAAAATTGTATCTATGGCAATGGCTGTGGCAATAGCCACATATGAATGTCCAGATACGAAGGTAGCTGTGTGAGTTGCCCTTTACTAGCAGAAGGGATAGCAGTGAAGCAGTGTGGCACAGAAGGGACTGTCAAAATTTGGCAGTTTGGTAGGGCAAAAATAAGAGATCCATGTCCCCTGGTTCTGTGTAGCCTGCCTTCCCTGTGGGTGGTGAGGGGTGGATGAAAATGTCTTGCTCTCATATGCTTAAATGGCAGTATGGAGCATTTCTGCACTAACTCAAATAACCTGTGTTTTCTGCGAAAAACTGCCAAAACCAAGACTGCTGTGATTGCAGTTATGATACTGTGATGATTGGACTGTTTATATTTTATTTATTATTTTTACTTTGAAAAGCTAATGGATTTTCAGTCAAAAAGCAGCCCTATACCTCAGGGAACAATACTTTCTGTTTATGCCTGGGTCTTGTATTGTTCATATGAAAACTGTCCTGATTTTCCAGATTTGGTGAGCTGCAGCCTGGTAGGATAATGCAGATGCCCAAGGCAGTCTTTATAGACATTTAGGTCCATACAGGCTGAACATAAGGGAAATTAAGATTTAGGTACAAATATTCAAACACAAATTTATCTGCACTTTGAAGGCAGTTGATGTTTTTGCAGTATATACCGTAAAATAGCTTATTTTATTTGCAACTTATTTTTGTAACTTTCCATAGGTAATTTTTTTCTGATGATCTTTGTTTTGCTCTCATCAGTGTGTGGGTACTGTTGTCTCCTTATGGCATAGTTTTGCTGACAGGGGACACTGCAATGCTGATTGATACAATCTACTGAACTTTGAAGTGTCACACATTGATCCTTCAGGTGCTGAAAGGACACAGCTCCTCTTGTTGTCTCTTTCTTATGAGCTGCATTTAAATGGTACAGTCTCAAGCTGAAATTCTAAGATATATTACAGTTCCAGACAAACTAGCTATACTCAGGAGCTATTAGGACTGGATTTATCCACACATCTACCAAGTGTTAATACAAATCACTCATTATAGGGGAAGGGATAGGTCTGACTTTTATAACACTTCCAAAACAGTTTGCTTAGTAGAGGATTTTGAAATTGGTCCAAAGGTATTTTCCTGCAAGTAAGTAACTGATTAGTGATAAAACCAAATGTGGAAAATTAAAGTTCCAACTGGGGACTTTGTTGAGCCAGAGAGTGACAGGGGATTTTGCTCTTGGCAGCAGAGTGGTCATGAGCTGCTCAAGGGCTTGAACCACAGTCTAACCCAGGCACTGTATTCAGGGAACAAAGGAAGGAGTGGTTTAAACCTTTTCTGTGTTAGTACGCAATAAAAAATTAAACAGATGTAGCCATCATAATTCAGCAATATCAAAATTCTCTTTCTAAAGATATAGAAGGCAAGGATTTGATGATTTGATTCCAAGCAATGGAATCCTTAAGAGGAGTAGCTCTAAGTAGTCCTGCAGCTTCAATATAAAAATTGTAATCTTTGTAAACTTCTTATAGACTAATTCCTGCTACAAATTGTGATATGTGTGAATAATTTTCAGCTTTTCCTCAATGTCCAGTAACAGCCCCTTCAACAGCATGCTTGATTTAATTCTAAGCATTTATTTTCTTCTGGAGTAGGGTGGGGAAAGGGGCATAAGACCATTCGGTTCTTCTTCTCACAGAAATCTGTGAGACTGGAGAAGGGAGAGGTTATTTTTCTTTCTGGATAAAGTGACTCTTTGGTTTCATATTCATGAACTCGTAGATACCTGTGTCCAAGCAGTCTGATGGGGATGACTCGTGTGTGACACTGAGGATGATGAATGCTGTGTTGTTTTCTTGGTTTGGGCATCTTCAGGCTACAGAGTATATTCTTGTTTGAATAACAGGAAGAGAAATGGCACTGGACTACAAACTCATTAAATCCCCCTCCTCTACCAGAGCGCAGGCCTACAGCTAATGAGTCATCACTGCCATGATCTTGGTATGACCAGCACATTCTTCAGTGTTTACCAGTGTTAATTTTGCCCTATTTTTTGCATGTCATGCTTAATCCCTGCCCTGTTGTTCCTTTTTCTCATGTTTACAGACATGTCTTTGAATTTATATTTATTTCATCCCAACCTTAACAGTGTTGTTGCAACCCTCTCCAGGGCTAAGTTCACATAACAGTAAGACTGAACCAATAGAGTGGAACCATATCCTTCACATTTGACTGAAACAAGAGATGGTAGTCCTCTGTCCTGAAGGTGTATGCCCTAACTCTAGCAGAAAAGTGATTAACTAAATATTCTTAGTAAAAAATTGTAGAAAAAAATGTGTTTCCACTCTTTACTATAATACCATGGGGCTTGCTTGTTTATTTATTTATGAGAATTAATTGGATACAGAAACCAAATAATTGCTTGTGTGTATTTTTCCACACCAAGTGCTTGGTAGTAATAACAGACAGGATAGCAAAGAAGTCTACTGGAAGAAACAGTGAAGTACTGAAACTAAAGGGATTGTAGGAGCAAGAGAAAATAAGCAAATGCACCTTCATACCATTTAGTTGCCCTTACCCAGTCTAACCATAGTCTGGATTTCACAGCAGTGAAGATAAAATTTGCCCAAAGTAATGTATTGTCTATTTCCTTTTTCACTGCTACCCTGAATGAGTAGACAAGGAAAATTAAGGACTGAATTTGTTCTTATCCACCTTGATTTTAACTGAGGCCACAAGAATAGATTTATTGTTTATTGATTCAACTTTCTTTTTTAATGTTGGTAGCTAAATGCTTATTAAGCATATTAAGCATAGCAGAAGAACCAAAGGGAAAGACAGGATCAGATAACTTGCATGCTGCTTATCTTCACCTTAGTCCTGAGAGCACTGTGGAGAAAATTCAGTTGTTTCCAAGCACACTAATAAGAAAGTGGTTGGGAATACTCAACGCAGGCATACCAAGGGCAAACGATGCCTGATGATCTGGATTGCCTTCTCTGAAGAAATGGCAGCTGGCTGAGTGAAAAAGGAAGTGTAGTGGATGTTTTCTTGACTTTATCAGGTTATTTGATCCTAATTCTCTGAACTATGTTCTTATAAATGAACTGGGTAGATATATATTTGTTGAGGGACCTACAGAGTACAAGAAAAACTGGATGGGCCACTGGGCTTAGAAGGTAACGGGCAGGACTTCAACACTGGTGTTCTGCCGCTGTTTAATGTGTTCATCAACAACCTGAATGATAGAAAAGATCTTCTGCAGAGCTTAAGGATTGGCACCAAGCTGGGGGAGGGGGAGGAGGGCCAGGACTCTGATAAAGGGCACAGAGACCTCAAAAAGCTAGAGGAGCTGGCTGATGGGAAACTTGTCCAATTCAACAAAGACATTAGCATCTGGGGTAAACAGCCCCATGCTCAGTACAGGCTGTAGGTGAGCTAAGCAGGTAACAGCCCTGGAGAAGATCTGGAGAGTCCTAGTGAGCAGCAGGTCCAACATGAATCAGCAGTGTGTCCTTTAACAATGAAGCCTTGCAGCACACTGGTCAGTCAGTAAGAACGTAAGCAGCATGCTGATGCAATTATTCTCCTCTGCCCTGCAACTTTGAGGCTGCCTCTAGAGTCATGTCTCCATTTCCACCCACTCCTACCCACAAGAGAGATTTACCAGCTGGAAGCTAGGAGTCCAAGGAAGGACCACTGACACGACAAAGGAGTAGAAATATGTGACATTCTTAGAGGAAGCTGACGGAAGTGGTTTTCTTAATCCAGAAGAAAAGGACTTTGAAGAGGGCTACTTGACACATTAAACAGTGTGGTGGGTGGTTGTTAAAAAATAGAAATCCAGACTCTTCTCAGATGTCAATGCTAAAGCACAAGAAGGAAGGGATGAGAAATGCATCACAGAAAGTTCCTATTTCCTATTGGGAAAAGAAATTCTCTTTACATATTGTTGAACAGTGGACCATGTCACAAAGAGAGATTGTGAAATTCCTGTCCTTGAAGATATTCAAAACTCATCTAGAAAGAGCTCTGAGCAATCTGATATAACTTGGAAGTTATCCTGCCTTGAGCAGAGGGTTGGGCTAGCTGACCTTCAGACTATTTTTAACAAAATTTAGTAATTCTATGAAATTCTGGCAGTTCCAGAGATGAGGATCCCACAAAAATGTGAACATTTTTTTAGGACTGTTTCCTTTGCAGACCTGGTGTCTATGTGTATGTCTTCCAAGCACTGGAAGTTCTTATACCTTTGTCTGCTGTACTGTAGAAACCTCCACTGAAGTTTAGTTCTCCATGTAGGCAGCTGTATTCTGTGATGCAGCTATTTCTGCACCTCTCCTTTGAGAAGTTATAAAGACAGAGCTATGAAGCTGATTTCCTACTATTTAACAAATCTTTTCTAAGCCTTCTCTGATGAGCTATTCCATTATTTTCAGACAGGCTCTTCCATTAGTAAAAGCAGTCATTTTCTTTCAGAGTCTAACTTTAGAGGAATAGGTCACTCTGCACTTTTTGAGAATGTTGACACAAGTCAGAACAGGGAGAAGTTTCTAAAGGTCAGCAGAAAAATTAGCCACAGCTTCTTTTTCCATCCTGTCCTAGCATTTCCCCTTTTTTCCAGTTTATCTCTAGGAGAAGCTTGATTTAGAATCAAGGAGCAGTTTTAGAGAGCTGTTGCAAGAATTCTGATTTCACTGTTGAATACTGCATCTCTGCAGGAAATTCAATGTATTCAACAATCAATTTAATACTCAGCAGCATTTATTTATTATAAACTGAAATGATACATGCTTTTGGCCAAATTAAATTTCTAAGTGGAAATGCACTTGAAGAAGAAATACAAACCCAACTTTGGAAGACATGGAATCAGAGTCATAGAATGATTTAGAAAGGACTTTAAAGACCATCTAGTTCTAACCTCTTTGCCATGAGCAGGGACACCTGTGACTAGACCAGGTTTCTCAAAGCCCCATCCAGCCTGGCCTTGAACACCTCCAGGGATGGAACATCTAAAAGTTCTCTGGTGGCTTTCCACCTTTACAATAAAGAATTTCTTCCTCATATCTCATCTAAACCTCCACTTTTTTGATTTAAAGCTACTCCCCCTTGTTCTATCTCTACATGTACTTGTGTTACGAATAAACCTCTCATTTTTTCATTATTTAATCTGTATGAGTAACAAACTTGGGCATTTTTAAAAATAAAACTCACTATTTTTTCACTTTTTAAAAGCTGATTATCAACTGTCCAGCACTTTCACCAATTTCTTTCTGATCACTTCTCTCTTACTTAATAAAATATGAATTGTTTATCTTCTTGCAATCAGTTGTAATGACAAAAATATGTGCAATCATAAACATGCAAGACAAATTACAACTGAACTGTAGAAAGGATAGTCTGAAGGATAAAGATGAGAAGATGAGTTCATCCTATTACGTGTTCCCTTTACAAGTGTCATTGGAACAAAAGCTGCTTGAGTTGTTTTACTGTTGCTTGTTCTTAGATTTTTACAGAGCTCAGAGTGTGAGGCACCTTTTGACTGTGGTATGAGATGTAGCCTTAGAAAGAGTAAATATGCTGGCTGCAGTCTTTCTGTCAGTCCTGCTGGGTGCTGGTATGTATGGACACCTTCCCTGCTTTGCCTTCTGGCTGTGCAAAGGCAGGAAAAGAGACTACCCCTTTCTTTCCTCTGAGACTGAGGGGACTTCAGCTCTGAAAGGATGGGTTGGCAAGCAGATACAGGAATACTACACCTAATTGTTATTACAGCAGTGAGTGGAATGATACATGGTACCTCAGGGGAGGATGGGATTTTCCTTAAAAAAAACATAAATAAACTCCCACGTTTCTGCCCTTTAGATTTCACTGCCTTCATACAAATGCAGCATTATCACTCTAATTCTGTGATATTTGAGAGCTTTAACAACCAGCTCAACCTCTAGAAGATCTCTAGAAGATCCAGGGAAATGTCTCAGATATTCTCAGTCCAAGGGTGGAGACTCTAAAAACCTTTTATCTATGGGAAAATGTTTGTAATGTTTCCCTTGTGCTTTTTGCTTTTTACAACTTGAGTGCCTCATGCCAAATACTAGAATATCTAGTGTGCTTCTGCTTGTATGTGTATCTGTGCATTTCTAAAGAAACTTCAGCTGATTCTTCACAAGCGTGAAGGTATAAATTGCTGGCATATCATACCTTCCTTTGATTTTTCATCACTAAATATTGCAGTTTCTCTGTACTGTTTTGGTGTCACCAGAGTTGCACTTCTTCTCCAACCTCCTCTCTGAAGTTTTATTCCTCTTCAGCCTCGCATCATGCCATCTCCAGTTCAGCCTTTGCTTGGAATATTTAGTTTCCTTAATCATTTCCATTAACTTCTTTAGATTCCCATTTCTTTATTGTATTTAACAGAATTATCCAAATGTTTTAGCATTTGGATAATTCTGTTAAATAAAAGTTTCTTAATGATTTCTACTGTAGCCTTCTCTGACCCAGTCAAACAATTTTTACCAAAAACAGTGAGGATACTGGGTCTGTTGATGACTGTGGGATGCTCATGTGCATGAACTGTGTGTGGATGTGCAATTTAACAAAGAAGGGGGGAAATCAAAATCTTTTATACTGTATCTGGAAAGTATTGGCTGAGTTGCATCTTTTTCTTCATGAGTCTTAATCAGGATAATTCCAATGATCCAATCTTAGCCCCAGACTTAGTCAACAGTTTATGTCTAATGGACTTTATAGGTGTCATTGAGCCTTTACATGGCTTTGGTACATAGGAATAAGGATGACAAATCAAGTATATTTGGGTGAATAAAATAAATTATTTATTTAAATAGATGATGATAACAATTAGACTAAAATATATTAACCAGTATTATTTACTACACAGTATAGATAGCTACAGCTACTAATATAGTGTTATTGAATCAATACCCAAGCCATGATATCAAAGTCAGTAAAGTAATTATGTAGAGATTTATGTTACACACCCACACCAATGACCATGAGCGAATCTCTTTTGCCCAACCTCAAGGAGTAACCTGGAGAGGGGTCTCCACTCAAGGGAGGAATCTCCACACACACTCCAAGAAGTGATTGATGTGTTAGAAGACCCTATGTTTAAAAAGGAGTTTCATAATATGAAGTGTTTGTCAGTCCTATGTCCTATGTCTCTAGGCCAGCTGTGTCAGCTCAGCAGCTTTAGATAAATTATCAGCATTACAACTCCTCGGTTGCTTTATCAGGAACTTTCTCTGCCATATGCTCACTGGTGCCAGTTTCTGTCAGGAAATGTTGTTCTTCCTCAGAGTGTTGAACTTTCAGATTGACGGGTCAGACTGGTCTCAGCAAGTTTCAACACTGAAGCAGCATGATCCCCCTTCATCCAGTAGTGGTAACTTCTGCAAATATTATATAGCTCCAGCTCTTTTACCTCCAATTAGGCAAAGCATCATGCTACAAAGGCACCATGTATGTGTGCACATAAGTAAGAAAGGAAAAAGAGACAAGGCAGAACAGGGAAAGATTCCTCAGTACACTGGGAGAAGGACACCTTATTAAAACTGAATTGCAGACCACCCTCTCACTTCAGCTAGATCTACAGCTGCTCAGCCAATTGTTCCCTCTGACAGTAGTTTTATGAGATAAAATAGAGGGCAGAGACTATAGGTGTTTACATGAGAAACATAAGAAAATCACAAGGTTTGAAAATAGATGACTATACTGAGGTTTATTAAGGAAACCATATCTATCAAGACATGTACAAAAGAATCATTCACTGTTCAGACAGTGGTAAAACTTGAAGCAGAGTAGTGTCAAGTTTGGGTAGTCTAATCAAAAGCTAAAAAAATCAGAGATCTGAAAAAAATTGCCTGTACAGAAAAACTGAAGGAATTTGAGTTCTTCAGTTTTAGGAAGAGAAGTCTGACCTCTCAGGTGAATAAATGGTGTTGCAAAAAGGCACAGGAGATTCTCCCAATTTTAGGCAATCAATAAATCCTGGATGTAAATTGCAGCAAGAAACGTCCTGGCCGAATGTCAGAAAAATTCTTCTGGTAGTAAAGACAGTGAAACATTGACATGTTTGTCACATGAAGCTTTCATCCTTTTAGGAACAGCTATATCTGAAAGGCTGTGAGGAAAGAGGATTTTCTAGGTCGTCTCTGGAGGTCCCCTCCAGTCCCCTGACACAGAAAATCAGAGACATTTGATTAGTTTCCTCTTTTATAGCAACAAAGAGAATGTAGGCTACTTGACTGAAAATCAGAACCATCTTTTAAACACTTTCAGCTGATCCTAGAGTGCTATGCCTCTATTAGCTTATAAAGCTGAAATTAAAGGCAGTGGTAAGAAAACATGTTTTGTTTTTTAAAATAATTAAAACTATTTTCAAAAAATTAAAAACTCCACTAATTGTATTAAAATATAGGGACTAAATGACATCGTAAGTGAATTCTTCAGCACTGTCTTTTGAGTAGAAAGTAAGTTTATTCTGAGATACTGCATTTCCCACTTTAGCTCCTGTCTGTTCTAGCAGGGCTGAAGCTCTGACTGAGAGATGTGGTCTGACAATTGCTAGGGCTGCAATACACTCTTTTTCAAGCATCTCCTGTAACTAGACAAATATTGTCATCTTGCACAATGACTTCTTTGTAAGGCAAAAATAAAATATACCCTGTTGTACCAGCTATTGAGGGAAACACAAACATTTAGATGACAGTGTACATGGGGGCATCTGGAAGCCCTTCTGTAAGTCATGGAAAGGACCTGGATATGAGTGGTAGATGTTAACCAGATTGTCAGCAATTTAGTACAGGTAAGGAAAGCCTGTAGAAATAATGTTCTAAAGTGTTGCCATTCTTTCTGACACTGATATAATTTTTTGAGATGTATTTATGTCACTTATTTAAGAGATAAGGGATTCTTTCTAATAAAATTGGAGCTCTTACTTTTTTTCCCATCGGTCATTCATATTCACTGAGGATGCAGTAACCCCTGTGGAGAAATAAACTACCAAATTGAGTAACAGTCAGTTTTGGGAGGTGGCACTGCTGCTGGGAGACTACTGCTAAAGGAAAGTAGTTTAATCATTGGGCATAGTAGGATTTTATCAAGTTACACCCACTGCTGTGATATCTGTGATCTTTTGTGTTTTTTTCCCCCGCAATGGTTATTATCATGCACCTATTTTGTAATACAGGATTTGTCACTGATGGCTTCTGAAGCTTTTGCTGTTGAAGCAGGTGGAACTAAACAGCAGGGGAGATTGCTGTGAAAATAGAGTGCAGAGTAGCTTGTTTCCTAGGTGAAGTTATATTTGAATACCATAATGACCCTCTCTCTGCATTCACTTGAGCTCTAGGATAGCCAGGTCACTTTAGCAACCAGGACAAACTATAGTAATCCTCTGTGAGATTGTCCCTTCCTGCCAGGCATGAAAGAGCTGTGTCATTGATGATGTCTAGGCCAGACAGAGCTGAGGATGCCCAGCAGGGCTAACTCATGTTTCAGCAGGTTTTCAAGTGCATGGATATCCCACAAATGTGGGGTAAATGGCCTTACTCCTCCCTTCTTTCCTATGACCACAGCACTGCTAGCAAAAGTGACAATACCCCACCAAAGAAGGCCTTTTTGTAGCTAAAGCACTGCACTGATAATTTGGACCCTCTCTGAATCTACTGTAGGTCCTGCAAGACAGTCATTAATTCTCTTGCTCTGTATTTCCTCTTGTATTTTTCTCCCTTTGTAACACTCTGGATGATGGAGTTTGTAGAAAGACTGTGAATTAAACACTGACAAAAGTTGTGAAGTAGTTTAGAGATGTCTCCTAAACATGTAAAGGACTTGTGACAGAAAAGCTGCAGGCTTGGCCTTGCACTGTTTGGCAATGGCAAAGAAAAATCTACTGAATATTCACTATCTGCCAATTGCCTGCCTAATTACCATGGAAGGCATGATTAATAATGGTCAAAAAGCAAGTTCACAAGCATGCATTGGCTGTAGGCTACATCCAACTGGTCTGAAACACTCATATTTCAGATAGACATCTGCTATGACTGAGATGTTCAAAAAGGTGGCTGCATTTCAAATGAAGATGTTTGATTAGTAATTATTTTAATTCTGGCATAGTTAACTTACCCTCCTACTTCTGAATGCTAATTAGTGGGAGAAAAATAATGCCTGAAAAAATAACAGCTGTTTAAGGACAAATAAAATGCAGGTCAGTGTATGAGTGCTTCAGAAGGACGCTTGCATCCTTCCTCTACCACCCCAGGAATTTGAGGAAAGAACTGCTAGAACATACTTTGAACTGCACACACACAGGGCTGAACAGATTTGTGTTTCCATTCAGCACATGGTGCTCATGCTGTTTGCTCTGCCTGTACCATTCTCAAGAGACTGAAAAGTGTGCCTTTCTCATTGTTGCACAGATGCTTTTTGAATCTTGGGGGAAGAAGTTATTTTAGGACAGGGTAGCTCACCAGGTGAGACTGAATGAATTTACACACTAGTCGTCTTGGCTTCCTCCTTCCCCTAGATGGTTTTGACTAAATTATTTGTTCTTCTAAATCTTCACAATAGTTTTTAGACTCTCCATCACACAAGGCTGTGATGAAATTGAAAGTTATAAGCAGTCAGTTCTTGTTATAAATAAGAGCAGTTTGAATCTGGGGCAAATAAGAACAGTTACTTGAAACTGGGGCACCAAACCACTCAACACAAATTGCAGAGTATGTGTGGGATACTTGAAACCTACCAAGTCTCTCCTAAAAAAAAAAAGAAAAAAAAAAGTTCTCTTGATGTCAGTATTAAACTGGTTCATATTTCTGAGGCAGAATGATTTATAATGACTGTAACAGTACTGAGGGTAGAGACGTAGCACTATAGCAATCTCCATCTAAGCTGAAGGCAGAACCTGGTAGAACCGATCTTTTCCTCTAATAAAGAAAGTGTTTAAACAACCCCCCAAAATATAAGATATTAAGTTAAAACCAGATCAACTTCATTTATTTTTCTTCTAGCTGTGTAGGCAAATCTATCCTTCTCACTTCATGGGCATGTGCTCAGGAAAAGGTATTAGGTAGAATAAGGACAGACAAATAACAGTGACAGAGTGAATGGCATTTGGAGATGGATTTAATTATCCAGTGTATAATAACTTCCTTTAAGTGCTATCTGTTTTGTTGGCTTATTAAGGAATATGTGAGATTCAGAGTGCCCTGTCCTCTATTATCATAATTTTAGCCATGTGTTAAGGAAGGTAATGACATTTTGGATCTTTCAGGTTATTGTTTTATGCCTGAGGGCCCACAGATTTCAGGAATAAAACCCATTTCAAAGCAAAATCCCTTGTCAAGGAAGGAAGCACGGGGTGTGTGGAAGTGGGGTTTGTTGGACTAGATGTCCTTCAAAACCAAATATACTCTATAACTCTGTAAAATTGAATCCTAATGCAAGCCTCATGATGACCAGATCCTGGACCTGTCTGGCTGGGACACATCTGCCCCAAGGCTGAGGTTTGACATCCTGCCACTTACAGCTTATCAACTCCTTCAAACATCTCATGCTTATTCCTGGTCCTGTAACAGACAGTGCTGCCTTCTGTTGTTCAGGAACAGCTGTTTGCAGCAAGTGTGACTGAAATATTTTGGAGAAGCGGTCTGGTTTTAGGGCTACAAAAACCATGCATGGATACATTATTTTAATTCTGTCTCCACGTTGCTGTATGAATGATGCAACAGCATTGGCAAATCCCTTTGGTTGCCTCAATAGAAGAGTGCAGGGCAACATGGAGACTCTGCCCTTTCCTCCAGTTAGTAGGTTTAGTTATTGCAAATATCTTGGAGGGATGTAAGATTATTAGGAGTGTAGATCAGGCTTGTAAAAAGCTATATGAATGCTGCCTACAAGACATTGAAATAAACCATTTGACTCACCTGTAACCACTGCTGTGATGGGACTGTAACCTTT
>VWZS01009154.1:622-166579 GCA_013397075.1 Rhabdornis inornatus
GAGCGGCGGGCCGGGGCTCTCTCGTAACCCTTTCCGCGCCACCAACTTTCCAAGGCAGGGAGACGTCGCCCGCAGCGGTGGGAAGGACTTTTCCCGCTGGTGCCCAGCCCGGCTGCGGCGGGACCCCGGCCCGGGCTGCGAGCGCGCAGGGGGAGCCGCCGTCCGGGGCTGCCTTAGCAGCCCTGGCCCCAGACCCCCGGCGGAACGAGCTCCGCGAAACTTGGGCTGCTGTTGCGCGAGGAGCTGCCGCCTGGAGCAAGTGAGTAAGTCCCCGGTGGCACAGGGAGGCCAGATGCCCTGCCCGGCCGGGTAGCCGCGGAGCGAATGCCCCGGCGTTTGCTGTCACATCTCCAGGCGGGCTGAGAAACCGGCCGTGAGGGCGCAGGCTGACGAGGAGACCTCCAGAGTGGGGTGCAAGCACGCCAAAGCATGGAGCAATCGTACGGGAAAGCTGTGCATTTGGAGATTTGGGCTCTTGATGCGGCCGTAGGTTGGGGACGTTGTAAAAACAGTGTTTTGAGGTGGTGCATGAGCGACTTCATCCCAAAAGAGCCTTCCAGCTCCTGCCAGGGAGTGCTCTGGGAGTGAGCAGGAACCAGCAGGCTGGTGGATGGCTCAGGGGAAGGTGGAGAGCACAAAACCCTCTGTATTTGGTTTACCGAGGCGTTTGCATCCTCCGGAAGAGGCAGATGCAGTTCAGCAGATGAGGGATAAACAGGCACAGGTGGATGTTGCGATAAGAAAACTCTGGGACCGGCTGGCATTACTTGATAGTGATTAATTAACTGAAAATGTCTATGCTGTGTGCCAGTAGGAGAGACAGATTCCCTGTTGAAAGTCCTTTGATTGTTTAAGTGTTGGTCAAAGTGGGGAGTAATCTTCTGGTGTTAAAGGATCTGTTGGTCCCTCTGAAATGCAGAGGGAATGAACAGAGATATGGCAGCAAGGGACATGCCAGGGTGGCTTTGAGCGCAGGAGTCCTGTGCCTTATCATATGAAAAGTGCTCCAGAGGTGATGAATACAAAAGCAGAATGAGTTTGGGGGCACAAAGCACTTCCACTTGGCACAAGGTGAGGCACCCGGAGAAGGTGATGGGCACGAGTCCCCAGCTGGCATTTGAAGGTGTGACTGTGGAGAAGCTCTAGTCCTGTACGGCTGAAGAGGAGGCAAGGCTGAAAATTCATTCCCACCACGTCAGGATCTCATGTTGGTGGGGCTTGCTGAGGGGGAGGCTTGGGGCAGAGACCAGCCCTGCTCACGTGTCTGTGGTGGTGCCCAAAGTCAAGTAGTGCCTGTGGTGAGGGGACAGGGGACAGCTCGGCACTGCTTTTTCTCAGTCTCTCTTTCTTCTGGGGACTGGTGGGGTCCAGCCAGCCAGCGCCCAGGCTGGGTGGCCCACAGCCGTGTTTGGTGTCCGCTAGCCTTTGCAGAGCCAACAGCATGACTAAGCCACTGTGACCAAGTGGGATGCTTACACCCCACCAGAAGCCTGTCTTCCCTGCCTCAGCGGCCACAACGTTGTTTTACGGGATAAACTCTTTGCTCAGTGGAAGAACGCTGGGATGGGTCAGGGCCTTTGCCAGTGGGTCACTGCTGAGATTGTTTTGCAAACCTGCGACTTTACTTTTGTGCCTGGGTGGCCAGGTGGGGAGGAGTGGGGCTGCAGGAGGGAGCTGCTGCCTGGGCAGGGAGGCACCACTGGGTGCTGGCTGCCACTTTTACCCTCCAGCATCCCTCAACAATCCGTACTGCTCTGGGCAAGGCATGCAGGGGTGTTACATGCTGGGCAGGGGACAGAGGCGCAGTTGCAGGGCTGAGCAGGCGCTGAAGTTGGTGCTATGAATTCTCTACGCATGCATGAGTCTCTGGGTGGGGGAAGGGGAGCGGGGAAGAGGGGTTGTCTGCCATGAGTCACATTTTGGGATGTGTCCCCTGGTGAGGCTGCTGTAGTCTCACTTGTGTCAGGAGAGGGGTTTTGCCTTACAACTCGCGGCGCTGTGTAGGGTGTGCCGTGTGCTCCTGTGTGCCGGTGTGCCTGTGCCCAGCGTGCGGGCAGCTAGGCAGCCCTGCCCACTCCCGCAGTCATCCACCCCTCTCCCTGGCACCAGACCCCGGTGCTTCTCGGGCGATCACTGCTCACAGTTGTGTTTTCCAGCTGGTCCCAAAGTCCTGAGTCACTCTGCCGTTTCCATGGAAACAGCCTTGCTGGCGGGAATCGGTTTTGGGGGTAGAGGGTGCCGGTAGCTGGACTGGCACCAGGGAAGCCTGCGGGAAGGACTGGCAAGGCTCAGGCACTTCTCCAGTGCATCATCTTTGTGCCAGGGCTTTTACAAAGGCTGGAGCACCTCTGTTGCACAGACCCTCACACCTTCTTCCGCTCCCTTTTCCCCTCCTCCCTGCCATGGGGAAGCAGAGAGGTTTCCCTGGCAGTGGTAAGGGAGCTCAGGATGAGCCCAGCCAGGCTGAGGCTGCAATTTCTGGGGAGCTGTTGAGAGAGGGGGACGGCCTGGACGGCAACCAAAAAGAGCAGTTTTTTTTTTCTACTGCCCTGTGAGAGAGTCCTGGGAACAGCAATAACAGTATCAGTAACTGCAAGGGCTCCAGCCTAAAGCTGCCATCACCCCTGAGCTGCCTGAACACAGCCACCTCCGGGGAGCAAGGGAACCTGCAGGGAAGGCTTGGGGCAGGAGTCAAGGTGGCTGCCCATGTCGAGATGCTGTGGGAGCCCCCCAGTAGGATGAGAGTGCCACAGTGCCGTGAGGCACTGCCCTGCATAACACCCAGCTGCTTTTGGAGCAGAGGACACCTGTCAGTTGTACTGACCCCTGCAACTTCCCTACAGACTCCAGCCTGCCTGGCAGCACCTGAACTCAGCTGCCAGCGCAGCCTTCAGTGCCACTGTCTGGCTGCATGGCTCCAAAAGCAGGGAATTCCCATCAAACCTAGGAAAACTGTGCTCAAAACAGGAGCCCCCGGTCCCTGCTGCACAGTGGCTGGCCGGCCGCATTCACTGCTCCCCACACCAGTGACTCACAGATGCCATTCAGCTCAGTTCATCACCTCCGATCTCCTCGGCGCTCCTGGGCTGTCTTGCTGGCTTCTCGCCTGTTCATCTCCCTCAGAGCAGTGCTGGGAGTCAGTGGAGGAGGAGGAGGAAGAGGAAGGCAGGTGATTACGCATCCGCTGCTGTTGGCAGGTGCACAGGGTGGGGGAGGTTGCACTGCCTGCGCCCATCCTCTCCCTTCCTCCAGGCTCAAGGCTGCGGGAAGTGGGGCAGGGGAGAGGAAAGGCTCAGCACCTTCCCCTTCGCACAGACAATGCTCCTGTCCCTGTGCCAGGCGCTGGCTGGCCTCCTGCTGCGCTCAGAGCCGGTTGCCGGATGCTGTGTATCCCTTGTGGACAGCCTGGTCCCAGTGCGACTGCAGGCAGCTGCACAGAAATGCAGGCGAGGCAGCAGAGTGCAGTCTGCCATGCTGTGACCGTAAGGGGGCTAGGGTTGGGAAAGGGGCAGTGGTGGCCCCAGCACAGTACCAGAAGAGCCCACATGCCTTCTGGCAGTGCCAGCAGTGTCAGGGGCTGGAAGGTGTGAGTGATGTACCCCCATCCCGTGCTCCATCTCATAGTCCCAACTGCCTGCAGGGACACACTGAACTCAGCTCCCACCCTTGGGCTGCATTTGCTCATCATCTTTGCTGGAGCTGAGCTGGAGACAGAGCAGAGGGTGACTGAGAACACTTCTAGCACAGAAACATCTACGAGGCCAGCGTTTTGGATGACTCCCATGGTCTGGGGCTGAGGAACCAAAATGATCCATGCCTCACAAAGGACTCTCAGATGCAGCCCCATGTGGGCATGGCCCTCTCTCCAGCTGCTGTCTGAACTGCTGGCCCTGGCTATCAGTGCCTGAAGAGGAACAGGCCAATTTAAGAGCAGGGTTCCTTGGGGCAGGAATGGGAGTGTGAGCGGCTGTCCTGCAGAGCCTGTGTGCAGGACATATCCTCCTGGGCCATGCTGGCTGCAGCCACTGCTCAGCCTGCCCACTTGAGCCATGTGGAGCCTGGCACAGCTCCTCCTTGGCACGTGCTCACACCAGCCCGGCTCTGTCTGACAGATGAACAAGGGGCAGTGGGAGTGAAAGTGGTCCTCAGTTGTCCTGGCAGCTCCCAGGTGCCATGTGCTTCTGCTGCCCCAGGAGCTCCTCCAGAGCACTCAGCTGCCAGTCGCCACTGCCCCTGGAGCCCAGGGCTGGATTGAGCAGGAACTGCAGCCCCTCAGGGACAGCAGTGATGGGAGGAGGCAGGAGAGCCATTCGGGAGGTGAGAGGAGGCTCTGGCTGGCTTTAAAGGCCACAGATGAGACATCAGGGAGGGAAGCCTTCTCCCAAAACCTTCCTCTCCCTGGCTGCAGCTCAGCAGATGGGCAGGACACCTGCCAAGGGTGTCAAGGGGCAGCAAAGGCTGAAGCTGGGCTGTGGTTTAGCACTTACTCAGTCAAGGAGGTGAATCAATGCCCCGTTTTTTCCCCTCTGCCACTTGGGACATTGCAAAGGGGAATGGGTCAGTGTGGGTGGAGAGCCTGAAATGCTCACTGCCAGTGAGTGATCTGGTGGGAATTGGGACCAAGAAGGCATCTGGTCTCTGGTTTGCCTTTTTTGGGGAGCTGGAAGCAGGTCTCTGCTATAACCAGGACAATCTGAGTCTCATATGCTCCAGCATCCATCAGCAGTGAAGCAAAGAGTAGGAGTTGAGGTTGCATGTGAGGGATGCAGTGTGGTTGGCCATCACTGGAGAGCAGGAAAGCATTCCCACTGCAGCTTCCACCTAGGCAACACGCAGAAGACACTTGGGCCAGGACCTGTTCTGCCTTAGCAGATCTGGAAAAACACTTTATCCAAGGCATAGAATATCCCATGTGGACACTGGGGCCGGGTTTCCCCTTTGCAGGGTGGGTAACCCCAATCCAGCAGCAGCAATAGCCAAGCATCTCTGACTTGGGTCCTCCAGCCATGTGCCACAATTCTTGGCAGGCAGCAGTCCAGGAGAAAGCGACCAGTATTCAAAGCATCATTTTGGGTCTAAAGCACAGGTCTTAGTGCACAGACACAGGGAGTGCTGGTGGGGGACTGCATGCAGCAGTTGTGTCAGAGCCCCTGTCCTGGGGTCCTGCTGTAAACCCCTGCTTCCAGTGAGGGGTCTCTGGAGTGGATAGTTCCTGAAGCTTCTTGCCTCCACAAATCAGTTGGGGCAATCAGTAAACAATAAAAATATTGTGTTGTTTTTGTTTTTTTCTTTTAAAAGCAAGGCTTTTTTACTCACCTGCAGTTCTGAGCTGCCCTCCTAGTGTTGCTGGCTGGGTGACAGGGTCTCCCCGGGGGGTGGAACACACTGAGGATATGGGAACAACACAGTGTAGCAGCTGCTAGGGGCTCTGCAGGGACCACACGCAAGGAGCATTGCACTGTCCCAAGCCCATCAGGGATTTCAGTGTGCTGTGGGTTAGAACAGCCCTCGCATGCTGAAATCCATTGCTGGCCCACTGGTCTCCCTCAGAGACCTTGTACAAGCAGCAACAGCACTGGCTCTGACAGTACCACCCACAGTGACCTGTGTCCTGGGGCTGAGCAGGGGACCAGCACTCACCCTGAGCTTGGGGACAGCATGTTGTTCTTCCTGGGGACCCACAGAGAGCGGGGAGGGGGAAGCAGTGGCAGTGATGGTACAGTAGGCTCTGCTGCATGAGGAGCAGAGATACTTGGGTCTTGTCCCCTTGGTTTGCTTGAGATGGATGGGCAGGTGAATGTACCACACTGCGGGACGAGGGACATGGAAGGAAGATGGGCAAGGGAGAGTGGGTGCAGGGGAGCTTCAAAACCATTGCTAATACTGGTGTGTGTCCCACACACAGGTGTTTTAGCTTGTTTGGAGTTTCTGGGATGCATCCTCTATGTCCTGTCTCCCAGCCCCACCGATCCCCTGAGAGCAGTAGTATGTGGATGTTAAATGTCTGTGCTTTGGAGAGCAGCAAGCAGTCTATGAACATTATTTGGTTAGCGAACAGGGAGAATACTGAAGCACCACCACAGTTACATCCCCTCCCAGCAATGTGGCAGCTCCCCAGGCACGATGGGTACTCCCCCCGCCATGGTCCCTGAGCATCCCATCCAAGGGTCCTGCTCAGTTTCCCCTACCCTTGCCCATGTGTGGGCAGTAGCAAGGCAGGGCTAGCACCACCAAAGTTGTTCTGTGCAACTACAGGCCCACTCTTCCCTGCACCCATGCCTGGTGCCAAGGGTTACTGCCCTGGTTGGCAATAGACGATAGAAGAGATGCAGTTTTGCATGCATCCTCCCTTGTAGTATTGTTTTCCCCTCTGGTGCTCAGAATAGGAGAGCCCTGAATTCCAGAGTGGAGCAGGATCTTACCAGCCCCATGAACTCATTGCTGAGGGCACAGTTCTGGCTGCGCTTGTCCCCAGAGGCTCACAGACTGAGCTGACTGTTGGACCTCTGTGCAAAGAGGTTTGCAGCTCCAGGAGAGACCTTGCCACTCTCCCAAGCAGGAGGTTGGTGGCCTGGATGGGCCATGCCTTATCCTGAGAGCTGGACAGAAAGGACGGAGACAAGATAACACCATCCCCTGACCTTTCCCTGCCACAGCTCCTGCACTGGGGGTCAAAGGCACTGGCTAGTGGGGTGACAAGTGACTCACAAGGCAGCTGTGGAGGAGAGTTTGCAGCAGCTGGATGGAGACACACAGACAGTGTCACTGCCAGGTTATAACATCCCCCTGCTTGGGTTGCAGGGCATGAGATGAGCCATGGGCCACAAGATTTATATATACCCACAGCCTGGAAGGAACAGGGCTGAAGTCCTGGCTGGACATGTTTCTCCAGGCTGGTCAGCCTCTGCCTGTTATTTTTCTTGTCTGAAATGGGTCTCTGCAGTGTGTGAGTGGGATTCAGATGGTTATCACTGATGGACATATGTTAGGAGGGCATTTGTTGGTCCCTGCATCAGTTAGATACCTGGCAGTCCATGCTCAACCTGTGAATTCTCTGTTGGGTTGCAGACACCAAGACGACCTGTGAAGAAGCTCCATGAAGGTGACCAGCCATGCAATGTTCCTGGAAGGCTGTACTCCTCCTAGCCTTGGCATCCATTGCAATCCAGTACACAGCAATCCGGACCTTCACTGCCAAGTCCTTCCACAGCTGCCCCATCCCTAATCCTGTGAACTGCAGCCTGAGCCAGGACACTGATGTGGCTGACAGGCTGTGTGATGAGAATCCCACTTTCCCATATAACCTCTCCAGGAAGACTCATGTTCTCATCCTTGCCACCACTCGCAGCGGCTCCTCATTTGTTGGGCAGCTGTTCAACCAGCACTTCGATGTCTTCTATTTATTTGAGCCCCTCTACCACGTCCAGTACACCCTGATCCCAAAGCTGACCCAGAGCAAGAGCACGACAGACAGGCGGGTCATGCTGGGGGCCAGCCGAGACCTGCTGAGGAGCCTGTATGACTGCGACCTCTATTTCCTGGAGAACTACATCAAGCCCCAGCCTGTCAACCACACCACCGACCGCCTCTTCCGCAGGGGAGCCAGCAAGGCCCTGTGCTCACCACCTGTATGTGAGTCGCTGGGAGCTGTGGATCTCCACTTGGAGGAAGGAGACTGTGTGAAGAAGTGTGGGACTTTGAACCTGACGCTGGCCACTGAGTCCTGCAGAGAGCACGGCCACGTGGCCATCAAAACCGTGCGGGTGCCCGAGGTCAGTGACCTCCGGGCCCTGGTGGAGGACCCGCGGCTGAACTTGAAGGTCATCCAGCTGGTGAGGGACCCCCGGGGGATCCTGGCATCCCGGAGTGAGACCTTCCGAGACACCTACAGGCTGTGGAGGATCTGGGATGGCACTGGCAGGAAGCCATACAACCTGGATGTGACCCAGCTCACCACAGTGTGCGAGGACTTCTGGAACTCTGTGTCCACCGGCCTCAACCGGCCACCGTGGCTCAAGGGCAAGTACATGCTGGTGCGGTACGAAGACCTGGCCAGGAACCCCATGAAAAAGACTGAGGAGATCTACGATTTCCTGGGCATCCCCATGGACAGCAACGTCGAGCGCTGGATACAGAACAACACCCGAGGAGACAGGTCCTCCTCCAAACACAAGTACGGGACGGTGCGCAACTCGGCGGCCACGGCGGAGAAGTGGCGCTTCCGTCTGTCCTACGAGATCGTGGCGTTCACCCAGCACGCCTGCCAGCAGGTGCTGGCGCAGCTCGGCTACAAAACTGCTGGCTCCGAGGAGGAGCTGAAGAACCTCTCCATCAGCCTGGTGGAGGAGAGAGACTTCCTGCCCTTCTCCTAAGGCAGCCCCAGTGGGCCTGGTTTTGATGCGTACTGTTTCTAACTGATGCCTTATTTTATTTTCTTTCCTTTTGTTTCCCCCTCTTTCTCTCTCTTGTCTTTTTCTCTCCAAAATTTGCACTAAACCTTGAGCAGGAATCTCAATGGCTGAGTCCAGGGGAAGTGACTGCTGCCCCTCAATACATTTTGGATGCCAGGAGGAGTTGGGTCTCTCCAAGCAAGAGCTAGAACTCTGGATGGGTAACAATGTTTACAAAACACACAAAATGTATAAAGCAACCTTCAAGATTTCCAAACGGAAGGGTATCTGGGGTACTGTACTTTTGCACTGTTTACTTTTACAATGTAAGAGGTAAATATAAATATAATTTATGAATGGTGTCATCCCCTCCAGAATAACTCCCCCCAATGAGCAGGTTAGACTGGAAGCTGAAAGTGGAACAACCTCCTCGTTTTTGATCTCAGTGCGACATGTCTGTCTGTTTAAGTCCTGTTACTGGGCTGGGCAGCTGGTCAGCTGCTCCTACATGGTTGTTTGGTAACACCTGTGATATTTCTTTGTGCCAAAATCCCACAAGAAAAAAAAAAAGGGGAAAAAAAGCTATTGGGTCATTTGGTAAAAGCCCAACACATTTAATGCTTTATTTCTGTGTTTTCTGTAAATAAAAGTGCAATAAAACTGACCTGGGGGTGAACTTCAACTGAAAGAGCTCAGCAAGTATACTGGGGTGGATGCAGCACCAGGGCAAACAGCAGCATCTCCTGGTTTGCCTGACTCCTGCAAGGCTGGGAGCGAGGCTGGGATCGGGTAGGGCAAGGCTGGGGGAGGAGACACCACAGCCCCCAGGGCAGCAGGGAGCTGCAGCCACCTCCTCGGGCACGTGTGTGTTTGCATCTGAAGTGTGTCAAAATGCAAGCAGTTAACACAAAAGCAAGAACCCATGGTTATTTACTGACCTGAAAGTTTGTTGGTTTGCATGGGGGCATGGGACTTGTAGTGCCTGACTCCAGAGTGCCAATGGCACCAGCACAGTGAACCCATTCCCATCAGCTGCCCCCAGTCATGTCTGACAGTGCTGATGCCACAGTGTTAGCATGGCCTGCCCTGGAGGACAGGGAAAGTGCTCTGGTGCAGATCATGAAACTGCACTGAAAGGAAAATGAACGAACAAGATGATCCTGGCAATACACAAATATTCCTTCATGAGCTGCCTGCTGCCTGCAAGATTCCTGGGCCTGTGGGCTGGGCAGGTCAGAAGGCTGCTGAATGGGGGAGCCAGGCATGCAGGGCAGGAATATTGAAAGCCTTACACGAGACATTGCTGGTCTACTTGATCCCTGTCTGATGGAACAGCTGGCAGAGTCCCAGCAGTTGAGCCCTTGAGACATGTCCTGCAGACCACAAGCAGCTGCAGATGGGAAGCCCACTGGGGCCAGTCCCCAGGGTACAGAGGACAACAATGGCCCAGCAGTTTCCCAGTTGCTCCTAGAGACAGGCAGGGCAGTGACCCACAGAGAGATGAGACCACAACTTGTGACATCTACTCACAGCTGCACACTCCCAGATTTGGGCCCGTTCCTGGCCCAGAGGTGTCTGAGCCACCCATAGCCCACCTACCTGGGCAGGTCTTCTCTCCAAAGGTCTCTTATGAGCTCTGCTGCCCACCAGTTTTTGCCTCATTGACTTGGGAGAAGACTGGGTGCTGCAATTGCACACAAGGGGATGGAACACGCTGCCTGAGTGAGACAGGGAAAAGCTGTAACTATAGATGATTTTGCACCATCCTTTCACCCCTTAAAAGACCTCTGGGGGAGCAGCTTGTTAGTGGTGTTTTGCAACTTGACTTAACATGGCAAACCAGCTGGGCTGCAGGAAAGGTGAGAAGCTGTGATGTACCTGAGAGCTTCTCAGGGCTCACAGCTCCAGCACCTGTACTTCCTCTGTGCTGTCTGCAAGGCTACATGGATGGTTCCAGCTCTGGGAGGAGGAATGGGGGCATGGAATGCACTTGGTGGGGGATGGGTACTTCCCTCATCTCCCTCCCCACAGCGGGCAGAGGGACAGCCCCTGGAAGAGACCATGTCCCCAGGTGCCTTCACCTCCCTGTCACTGCCAAACCTGCTCCTGCCATCAGCTTGATGCCTTCCAAGCCACATTGCCTGGCTGAGTCTGCAAGCGAGGACAGAGGAATGGAACAAGTGGCAGAGGTGGCTGCAGACAGCATTATTGGTGCACTGTGTGCTGCTCTTCCCAAGCAGCTGGCAGCAAAATGCCAACCAAATAAATGGCTTGATTGCCCTGTTATTAGTTACTAAATTAATCCTTTTGTCAGCACTTAAATGCTGAGCTGTTGGCTCCTGGCCTCGACCCAGTAAAAGGGACACCCTGTCTTGTGGCTGATCCAGTGCTGCGTGGCCACTGGGCTGCAATGCTCCCTGAGGGCTGTGTATTCCTGGGAGCATTGCGTGGCTCTGGGCTGTGTATTCCCAGGAGCATTGCGTGGCTCTGCCCTGGGTTAAGTGCCTGTGGAGCAGATGAGGTGGCTGCAGTTGCTGGCTGTGTCCCCCAGCACCAACACTGCCAACCAGCCAGCAGAGGGTCAGGCTGCCCCATGGGGGCTCGCTGCAGCCCTGGGAGAGATGTCAAACCGCCATCTCCTGCAGAAAGAGCAGGCCGCTGTGAGGAGAATCTGCTTCCTCAGCTGGGAAAAGTGGCTATGCAAACGTGCCTGAAGGAAAAGCAGCTGTAGAGGCAAAATTTCCCATTTTCAGCTGTGAGATCCCACTTTCAGAGCTAGGCCAGCTGTCCCCAGCCTGAAAGCCCTCTTATGCACTGGTCTTTAAACCAACACAAAAAATTGAGTTTAGAAGTCTTACCCAAACTGTTCTTACCATTCCAGTCAGGAAGGGTGCCTGCAGCAAAATGGCTTTTGAACTGCAGTTGAAAGCTATGTCCTAGTTTAAGCAGGGATGGAGATTCAGCCTTACTTGGTGCCTCATCTAGAGCCCTTAGGGAGAGATCTAATTTCCCAAGGAATCTCTAACATCTTCCTTCAACTCTGCTTCCTCTCCTCATTTCCCCCCACTAGGAACAAGAGCCAGTATAATCACGGTTTTTATCCTCAAATTTTACTGTAATTAAAATACAGAGATGCAGAAATATTCCCAGAAACACACTGCAAAACAAACCAAGCAAACAAATTCAGTAGGAAACCAATTACAGACAATGAAATGATAAAGAATGAAAGTGTTCTCCGGAGCCCAGCACTGTGCATGGGACTGTGTGGCCACAGTTTTGGGTTGCCAATGGCCTCCTCAGCTCCTAGAGAAGCAGAGTTGGGCCCTGGCTCTGTGGCTCTCTCTAACCATCTCCATATTCCCACTCATGCTGTTGTTTTTACAAGGATGACTTTGCAATGGAGACACGGAAATGACCCACCCACAGGGATAAGAGGCAACAAGGAAACCCAGAGAAAAAGAAGTGGGTTAAGATTTTCCACACACAAAACACAAGGAGAAAGAGAAGGGTGGAAGACATGCACTTCTCTCCCAGGGTAGCTGCAGGGGCAATCACCCAGACACTGTGAGTGTGGATGTTTAATGAAGGTCTCAGCAAAAGCCTTGGGGAGCTCTATCCACGGGCAAGACCAAAAGCTAAGGAAGGGATAAAAAAGTAAAGGATAATGAGACTAAGGTCAGGGAAAAGTGAGGAGAGGATGCACCTGTGGGTCTCCTTTCAGCCAGGACATGTTCATTGGGCACAGGGAACAGCCAGGCAAAGTAGGACACAGGGCTGTGAATAGGGCAACATCCCACCACTACCATGGGGGAGACCCAGCCCATCATGGGGAGATCATGACAAAAGCCTGGGAGAGATTTGGGAAGGGTGGGTGATAAGAAGGGAGCTGATCTGATGCTTCAACCATCCATTGATCTATCTAAATGGAAATTGCTAGCAATCATCATTACTATGGAAGCAGGGCACAAGCCAGGGATGGACCACCACCACATACCAAAACCCACAGTGACCCACTCCCCTTTCTGTGCTCTTCCCTAGGAGAAACTCCATTGCGTTCATCTTCTGATTCAAAGCCTGTCCTAAGAAACAAATTCCCTCCATGGTCTCTGTTTGCTTGTTCCCACACTCCTCAGCTCCTCCTGTCACACCACTCTCCTCATCATCTGTGTACCAACTCCCTTTAACCCTTTCCTCTACCCCAATGCCACCCCCTCCTATTTTCTACCAACCTACCCCATCTGGTAGCCACGGGATTTATGCACAACACAGTTCTTGCCATGAATGGGCAGTGAGAGAAGGGCTGAGCCAGGTGGCCCAGGTGGCTGGAGTCTCTGTAGTGGAGAGAAGGAAAGACAGGGCATCTGACAAGAGCCAACAGCTTCTCCATCCAATCTAGATCCCACTGTCCTACAACAAAAGCTGTCAGAAGGCATCTTTACTTTTAGACTGCAAAGACTAACCCTGTTTTTCCTCTGCTCTGGGCACTGAATGCCCAGAAAAGCAGGATGGGAGTGGGTCACCATGGTGAACTGAGCAGGCCTAGGACAGACTTACTCAAAGTCTTTGAGTCCTGGAGTCAGTTATTCCTGAATACCTATTTAGCAGTGTGAGGCCTTGTTCTTGGAGTAGATTTAATCTTCTACCCCTGCCTGCTGATTTGATCTCTTGCTACTCATGGTCCCTGAGCTCTCTTTTAGCTGGGCTGTAAGAACAGCGATTTAGGCTGTGAGTTCTCCTCTCCAGCTCATCTCTTCTTCTCCAGGCCATCCTGCAAAGAAATGTCAGTTCCAGACAAATAGTAGGCTTTACTCTATTTCCTGCAAGGATGCACAGAAGAGAAGAACTAAAGAGATGGGAAACCCTCAGGGCCGCAGTGGCCTTCCTTACATCACCTTTATCCCATTTGCCACGCCATTCAAACAGTGCCTGCAGACAACAGCTTGGGCAGGATGTACTGCCTCCCCCAGCAAGAGCCTGCGTGAGACACTATTTAGCCAAAAGCATGATCCCATCACCCACCCAGGGCTGGCTGCTGAAGGTTCTTAGGTTCTATCTTCTCCTGTCCAGGACCTGGGAGAGACATTTAGGAAGAAGACTCTTCTGTCCCCATTGGCCAGAAGCTATCTTTCTCAGAGGGTTGGTGACAACACAGCTAGTTACACACAAGCAGCTTTCAACTTTGAGGCTAGAGCTCGCTTCAGGGGCAGTCTGTGATCTGGAATAAGAGATGAGATGTACTCAGGGAGAGCAGTGAGCAGAGATCCATGCAGTGCAAACTGTCCTCCAGCTTTGCAGGGCGTTTGAGACAAAGGGAGAACAGAAAGACTTCTTCTGGCCTTGACAACTGCCACGAGCATCCCAGCAAGTACAGGCACACATCAAGGCCTGATCTTTTCTGTGAAGCCGCTGCCTTCAGAGACAAAACCGACATGTCTGGGTCAACTTGGCCTTCACCAGAACAAAGGACACAAAGCGAGGAAATGCACACACCAACCAAATGCTGCTTCCTCTTCAGAAACAAAAATGTAAGTCAAACCTCTCCCATGGTATCAAGAGTAGCAAACTGTGGAGATCAGCAGCTTCTTACCACTGCAAATAGCAGGGGATACCTTGCAAAGGGTATGGAGAGTGACTAACACCAGCATGATTATCAGGGGGACACAGCAACATACATCCCAAAACGTGGATTTAATAAAGGTCAGAATGAAAACTGCATCACAAGCCCAAGAACATTCAGCAAAAAATAGAGGCGGGGGTGTGTGTGTGTGTTGTACTTAAATATTCCCTGATGTCTAAGTCCTAAGCACAAGAGAGCAGTCAGGAAGTGCAATGACCTCCAAGGGGAAATGAAGATCAAGAAAGTTGGCTTCAACGTCAAAATGATAGGGCTGAGAGAAAACAAACAGCACAGACAGTAGAAAGGGGATTTTTCACATTCCTTTGGTTTCAATAAACTATGCTCTTGGGCAACAGAGGGCAAAACATCCTCTAAAACATGATTTTTCTTTTGACCAGGACCCTATATAAAAACTATATGCTGGAAGTGCTAAAGATGACTATGTGAACTCCTCTGCAGCCTGGCACAGGTTTGTTTCCCTGGCTGAAGACATGCCTGTGGACTTACATGTACACACGCACGCTAACACAGATGCATATTTATAAAATACAGCACAAGCACTTGCTTGCCTCTGCATCCATCACCTATGGACCTCGGCAAATCACCTGCCAAAGCCAGGAGCAGCAGAGTTAATGGTGGAGCCTGTGGCTTTCCTCATCCCAAGAATTACAGGGGACCTTGGAGTGAGTGAGTGAGTGAGTGAGTGAGTGCACGTTTGTGTCTGTATGTGCGTGTACAATGCCACGTGGCCCCTTGAGCATCACGGGCCAGGCTGAGGATGGCTGTGACTCCCAGATGGATGCAGGTGTCTGGGTTTCTGCAGCACTACGACTATGGGTGGGCTATTTAGTGCAACATGGTCATTTAGAGCTGGGCTGGGGCTCCAGGAGCAGCGTGCAGAAGAAGAGTTGCTGGTGCCTTGTGCAGGCTAACTGCTGTTGGAATACACTCAGCCCCTTGGGAAGTGTTCTCCAACATGGTGCAGCCCACTCACACCCAGGCCACCACTCCCAGGGTGCTGAGTCGTGTGGAGAGCAACACTCTCAGCTTCCCATCCATCCCTGCAGCAGAATTTGGGTGGCATTTGGGAACACACTTGCTCCTGGTTACTACTGATGTCTGTGGAGTGAGACTGTGGCCAAGGGACAAAAGGCCCTTGTGACAAATGGGATACTGGAAGGACTTCAAGGGTCAAACAAAAGGCCTGGTCTCTCTGTGGAACATCACTGCCTGTACTGCAATATCACAGAGGCCTGGCAAGTGCCACTGTCAGGTCCTTCCCCAAATGGGAACATACAGCAGCTTTCATGTTCCTCCCTCTCACCAAGAAAATCTGTGCAGAAGTTGATGGTCTGGGATGTATCATACTCTGGTGTGGCATCACCCCAGAGCTGCTTTGCTGAGCTTGAGGGTTCCCTCTCTGAAGGGTTCAATTCAGCTGGGGAGTAAGTGACTGGGAGCAGCTTGTGGGGATAGGCCGGGCCCTGCAAAGAAAAGGTAAGAGGTGCAGGGCAGGAGGGAGGCTTCCCCCTCTTCACAGTATCTCTCCTTTGTGTCAATGGGACTTCTGCAGCTCTCTGCCAGGCACACCTCCCAGACGGAAGGGGTGTTTCAGAGGCTGTCTTCCCTGCTGAAGTTGAATTTGACTACACAACCCACACTTCAAGCCAGGTATAGCTCTGCCCATCCCCTGTTACTCCCCTCACCTCCAGGCAGATGGAGCCTGATGACTTCTCCCATCCCTCCATGCTTACAAGAACAAGGGAGGAAGGAAACTACAAGACAGAGACAACTGTGCCTTTAAAGTCCTCAGAGTAAAGATGGTTCCCAGTAGGTAATGGGAGTGAAAGGCATTGACAGTGGCTCTGGGAGCTCTGAGCCAGGCAGGCGGTGCTGAGCAGGCTGCAGCCAGAGTCTGCTCGGGTGCTCGACCCTCCCTGAAGCGGCTGGTTCCAACTCAAAGAGGTGCTGGGTAGGGGGGAGAGTATGGACAGGTTGATCTTTTGGAAGGGAGTGTGACAGGGATTAGTCAGCTTTGTCCTTCTTCTTTGCAGTGAAAGGGACTTTGCTGGCGACTGCACTGCCCACAGCTCCGACGCCGCCGGTCACTGCTGAGACGCTGCCCTTCACCAGTCCAACGCCAGCAGCGGGGACACTGGTCACAGCTGTTTTGGTGAGCTCCAGACTCTTGCTGCCCACCCAGGCCACTCCTCCCAGTGTGGCCCCCACAGCTCCCCGGGTGATACTGAATAGGCCGCCTGTCACTCTCCAGATGACTCCTGCCTGCTGCTGTGGGTGGTCCTTGCTGGCATCTGAGGGGAGAGAGAGAGAAAAGGAATGTCAGAAGTGGTCATGCTGGAGACCTCCCTGGGCACCTCTTCCAGCCCAGGATGGTTGTCACCCACGGCACATGCTCCCATATGCATAATGCCTTGCCTTGCAGCCCTAGACCTCTTGGTGCCCGAAGGAGAAACCAAGGCAATCCCAGGCCTACAGCACAGCAGGAAAGGGCTTTGAGAGGGTAGGAGTGGGAACAGAATTGCCTGTGTGACAGAGAAGGGAAGAAGGCAGGTCAGTCACAGCCTCAAACTTGCAAGCCTTCGTGCTGCAGTGCCAAGCAAATCCCATCTTACAAGAGATGTAATTCTCCTCCCGTGTGTGTTAGCTAATGCCAGTAAATCACAAAGACTAATGCCAGCACAGGAGGCATGAACTACAGGCAGCAACAGCTGACATTTGTGGGGCCTGCAGGTCCTCAGAAGCATCTGTTTGGAAGCAGGTCTGGGCTCATGTCAGATGTGGAACTGAGGCACAGCACAGACTTATCTGTGAGAGCTGTAATTGAGTGAGCAGAGATAGCAAACTGCAGTAAAGATACAGTGACAGAAACGTCACCTCGGGTTGTACAAGCCCTCCAGAGATCTCAGCTACGTATTTAATAGTGTTAAGACAGTGCTTAAGTTACTACACTGTGTCACTGCTGGTTTACCTGTGCCAGCTGGATCAAGGCCAGCATGACATACCCACCCAAGCTGCCATCACACCTGCCCACAATACTGCAGACATAATGTTCACAGCTCACCACTTCTTGGGAAAGGGTTGACTCTCACAGGATTCAAACCTGACAACTCTCCTGCTGGCCTGCACACAACCCTCTCCATGTCAGCTAACAAAGTGGTGTGCAGGCAGCAATGCAAGAGCTGCTCTTTTCACAGGGCAAGGTATTTTGGATACTCTGACTTCAGATTCACTGCCAGTTCTGTCCATGAGATGAGTTAATAATAATTGCAAAAACACAATAAAACAATCCTAGCAGGAAAAAAAAGGAATGCATTCACCCTGAAGTCCATGGGGAGCTGGTGTGCAAGGTTTGCAGGTCCAACTATGAGAATTAATTTTCTGCTTCTATTATGCCACTGTAGCTTGTGCTGTGTTCAAACACAAGTGACAACACCCACAAAAGTAGAGGTGGTGGGCAAGCAATGTCAAATCCACTGAAGTTTCTATTCTGAGAGGGGAAGTCAGTTCAGAAAGTTGCCAGTCCACCCTACCTGTTAATGTTCCTAATTCTCCAGCGTGAAATAATGCCTCTGACCTCACGGTGCAAGAAAATAGCTTCAGCTACGGTAATGAATATTGGATTTCCAGCTCTGTTACAAAGACAGCAAAGTGGTGAATGTTTGTGCTTCTGCAACTGCAGACAGTGCTAAGTGGGAATAATTTTTAGATGGACAACAAGTTGTATCAGAGGAGTAGAAAACCTAAATGTTTACAGGCTGTGCTTTTTTTTCCCTCAATGAACCACAAAGTGAGCCTCAGTAAAAAAATGCAGACAAAAAAGGTAAAAAAAAAGGCAGAACACGAGTTAGGTCTGTAAAAAGCTAAATAGTGGTTACTTGCGAATGATGCTGGCATATGTTTGGTTATCCTACAGCTTTGTTAGATCTTTTCCTGAAAGATGGAAGTTCTCATGGCTTCATTCATTGGAGCATCTTGTTAGGTGGAGAGGAGTACAGAAGGATATTGCTGGCTGTTGAATCACTGCAGTTTTGTTGTATTTGCATAAAGTAAAGCTATATCAGACTCCAATTTTGTGTGAAAGCATACGGACCCTGCTTATCACAGCCCAGCAGAAGGTGCTGAAATATTCCCCATTAGCCTAAAAGGAACCCTAATACATCACCATGGGTTTCCATAACAGAAAAATGTAGGAGCAGCAATGTTGGGGCCCTGCAGCGATCACCATGGCAGTGGCGCCATGCCTTTTCAAGCCCCAGTGTTCCTGGAGCTGTAGGCTCTTTGACTCTCACAACCTTAACCCTAACCCTAATCCTAACTGTTACCTTAACCTCATCACCATGGGTGGTCCAGAACAAAAGGATGTAGAAGCAGCAATGTTGGGGCCCTACTGGGGTTGCCTTGGGGTGTCTTATCCAGTCCCAGTGTTCCTGGAACTGTAGGCTTTTTGACTCTCTCAACTCTAACCCTAAACCAGAATCAGGTGATGTGATGGTCCTTCCCTAGGTATTTTTGTCCTGGATTCATATAAAATTCTGCTGAGTTTGGAGTTTTCTTTGATTCATACATTTTCTCCTAAGCTTCTCCCAGTCTGAACAGAGCAGGGAGTCTGATGTTCACTAGCTCTGATGACTTGGAATAAGCCCTAAAATGAACATCTGTCTGATAACATGGACTGCAATATGGAGTTGGAGAAGGGCCAAGAGTTTCCAGTGTACAGTTCTACCTAGTATTCAACCTATTCCTTACCTATTCCTCAACAGTTTCTCAAGAGGTTTTCTTTTTCTCCTCTCCCTCAATGTTACTGAGACCCATTGGCTCCATGTCCAGTTTAGCTGCTAGTCCTCAACTGCTCCACAGTGCTTATCCACTACAGCCATTTCTGTGTTTTGTCTGCAGTCCAAAGGCAGGAAGAACGGAGGGGTCCAGAAATCCATGCAACTGTAAAGCAGGACTAGGTAAAAGCTAGAGTGGTCCTCCAAACAAACACTATCCTTCAAGGATGGCAGGTCTCGTGTTCCTGCTCCCCTGTGTCAGGAAGCAGATCCTTTATGTCCCAGAGGACTGCAATGCAGAAGCTTTGGGCATTAAACACCTACTGGCATGCTCAGATGCAGAACCAAACCTATATCAAAGTAGCAATAACCTTTCTGGCTCTCCCCCAGTAAAACTGCATCTTAGGCTACCTGGAACCTATCTGTCAGAAGATTTATGCCTCTGGAGCTGCCCAGCTATCTGAACGACACCAGTGTGACAATCTCTTACATGGCATGTAATGCCTGCAGGTGGACAGTCTATGGACCAGAGAGAAAGTGGCAACTGCAGGTGAGACTGAGGGAGGATAGTTAGTCTGCCAGCAGAGAGCTAGAACATATTGGACAAAGTGTCAGGAAATACTAATGAAGACAAGGACAAAGGTTCCTTCTGATTAAGCTAGGCAGAGACAACAAAGCTGCAGTGCACTGAACACAGTGCTTGCACACTGCCTGCACCTGGTTTGCAGCCATTCTCACAGTCCTTAAAACTCAGTCCTTAAGTCTCAGGCAGAAGGGATGGAGGATCTGACCCTGGGAGTGTGGGGGGCTGCTGCAGGAGCTCCAACACAAAGCAGAAGATGTACCACACCAAAAACCCCCCAAACCTATCAACAAAATGTACAAAAAACCAAACCAAAACCCAAAGATGCTCAGGTTTGAATAGATTTGAACAGAAAAAGATAAATCCCTGGTGACCCCAACCACAAGGGGCCACATCCTAACCTGGTAGCAAGCTGAAATGGGTCATATTTGTTCTATATTCCAGATAATGCGTTGAAAGCTTTCAAGCCATCCCTGGTTAGTTTGTCTTCAGGATTGCAATAAACCCCACAGTAAGCTGTCATGTAAGATAAGCATCAGATTTACAGTGCAAATTAGTCTCTCAGACAATGGAGCAAGCTAAGCGTTTTGTTGGCACAGAGGAGCCCAGATTAAGAGCAAGACAGACAGCAGAGATGAAATACACAAAATAATCAGAGAGACAGACACACTGCCTAAGCAGGGGAACAGTTCTGTTCCCTGGAGCCGGCTGCAGCCCATGCTGTTAATGAAAGCTCTTGACAATCTGCAGAGTGTTTTTTCCTCTCCATCAATGACCTGGCCTTTTCAAGGGTCCCTTCAGCTTCACTTCACCCCACGCCAGCTTAGATCAGAAGAATAAGTAGGAGAAAAGAGTTAAATAAAAGGCTCTTCCGTATTAATGCCTGCATTCTGGGCTGGGGCTGGCACCCACACAACAGAAGTGTCTCCCCACACTCTTCTCCTTTGCCACCACCACCTGCACTCTGCACTGGGTTCTTTTCCAGAGCAGGGAACTGCCCCACTGGGGGGCAGTTTTTCACACCTGATCATAACAGCATCTATGACTCAGGCAGAAGTGAGATTGTTAATAACAGATACAACTTTCTATGCTGCTATGACACTCCTCAGTGTGTGGAGTTGACTGGCACTGGAGTGGACTTGCACTGCATTCATTTGGAGAAACAAACTGCAAGCCTGTGCTGGTGCCCAGTACAAATGGCACAGGCACTACTCTTGCCCTCAGCCCCTGCTAGCAGGTCGTATAACAGGCAGGGTGAACACTTTACTTTAAGAAGGACTTGCACAAGTTGCTCTTTCCTAGTAACTCATAAAAACAGCCCCAAGCCAGGCAAGCAGTGTCAGGGAGCAGCACTGGTTTTGCATCTTTCCACTTCTGCTGGGCCCCAGACAAAGCAGCCAGGCTGCTCAGAAACCTGCTGTAAACAGTCAGTGTCATCAGTCTGTCCCTCAGCAGATGCGAGAGAAGGGGTGAGGTCACTAGTTCAAACCCGAATTACTCCTCTGAGAGCTATTAAGTGGCCACTGGTTGATTTAGGCAGGTTCCCTCACCTAGAAAAATGTTTGGTGTGGAGGAACAAGCAGGGGGTGGAGGGTCAGCTACTCACACAGTTTAGTCCCAGCTTTTCTCAGCTCATTTTTAAGCAACACTGAGCAAGTCATTCTGACCTTTACTGCCTCTGCCCCTCTGTGATTGAGAATGTGTGATCTTCTGAAAGCTTTGGTTGTTGAGTCACAAACAAGCATATATGGGAGAGAAGTTTCCACTCCTGATGTTTCTTGGAGAAAAAACTGAAAGTTTGATTCAAGTGCACTCTTAATACTCTGAGAACCCCAAGTGGATTACTGTTATTTTTAACCTTGTGACTTTTTCAAGCCTACCTCAATTTGAAATGCATGGGGATGGCACTGATGTTTCTCTTCCCTTTCTGTAAAGCAAAGCTGAAGTTAATGATCCCTATTTCCTTGTATTGCAGTGCTGTCATGAAGGTTAATTAGGTACAGTTGGTGCAGTGCTTTAAACAAGGAAATTGTACTGGCACTGATATGATTCCTGTTCCCATTCTCAGTGGAGAAACCAATGACAACTGTCAGTTTATCTCTGGAGAGGTTTCCAATTTCCAGACAAATCACAAAGGTGAGAAGAAAATTTGCCCCATCTCCATGCCATAGCCAGGCTGCTATTGTGGGGCTACACAAGTTTATCCTGCAGCCCAGACCTTCCTTTTGGGTGATACAGTCCTTGGCTAGCACAAGCAGCTGAAGCAGGCAGAGACCACTCTGACTGCTGGGCACAAATGAAATCTCACTGTCCACCACCTAGCAGGACCCTTCTCCAGAGTATGACCAACACCACCTTCTTCCAAGCCTGTCTGCTGCTGGAGAAAGCTTAGCTGAACCTTGCAGGGCACATCTGTTACAAGCATTGCGTCTGAGAGGAAGGAACTGCTGTTCACGTCCTTTTTGTCATTTTTGGATCAAAGATCTAGATCCTGCAGCGTCACAGGCAAGATGTTAAAGGGAACACTACAAAGTGTTTGTTCCTCAAACACTTGTGCTTCATTCCTGCCATCAGGCCCATGCTGCAGCTGTTGGAAAAGGCTTTGCAGGCTCAGCAGCTGGGCTCTACCCAGCCCTGCTCTGCCCAGGCACCGAATGCTACAAACCACAATGGCTGCCACCAGCAAAAAGCCTAGAAATGTCACATTGAGTTTAGCCCCTGAGTTTTAAACTTTAACTCTGCAATCAGCAAGACATACTCGTCTCTCTGCAACAGCATTGTTCAGGAAGCTGCTGCACACAGCAAAATGGGGGCAGCTGTCTCCACAGCCCAGCTCACCCCAGGGCTCTTCATTGGCACAATGAGCTTTAATTGTTCCTTGCACATGCCCCAGGAGCAGTATTAACTGCTGAAGCATCTACCTTGAAGCACTGAGAGACAGGGTTCAGGAGGGTAAATGAACAGTGATATGGAGTGGCTTGTTTTCCTCAGCTGAGCCTGGGGGAGAAGCAGCTGAAGCTCTGACTCTGGAAGTGTGAGGCTTAGTTGGTTGGGAGCTTCCTGACTCTCTTAGTTGGGAAGCTTCATGTCATCAAAACAGAAACTCTTTGTAAAATCACGATTGTATTCTCTAAACTTTCACTGAAGAAAGAATTCAGGGTGACTGGCCTCAGAACAGGTAATAACCTGGTGGTCAAGGGATTTGACCAGGCTTGAGTCAGCCCAAGGACACTGCCAGACACACACACACACACATACACACACATACACACACACACACACACACACACACACACACACACAAACACAAACACAAACACACACACTAAATGGCCCAAGCAGCTATTTGCACTTGTTATTTTAACTATTTCACTCTGCAAAAAGAGATACTAATTGGAGGAGGGACATAAACTTATCCTCTCACTTCCTAAGTGCTTTCAAATACCAGAGCCAAGATCTCCTCTGATACGGGTTTCTGTTTCTTGATAAACAGTTGTTCCTTTGCTTTGCCATTCCTTTGCAGGAGATGACTGGGTTTTTTGATCCAGAAATATTTATTTCATATAGCTATAACAGTTTGTCAGGAATATCCAGAGTCTCCTTCAACCAAGATATCCTGGGACCCTTTGGTTCTTACAAGACTTCAGCTACTCTAGTGTATAGAGATGGTTTCTAATGAAGCTGAAGACAGGATGTCCCACAGTCCAGAAGTAATGATTCATGTGCTCCAGAAAAACACAAGTGAGTTGCTGGACAGGTAGTATCATCTACTAGAAAGGACATGGATGAGGCAGGAGCCTGGAGACCCAGCTCTGTTCTCAGCATTATTGCTAACAGCTATGTCTCCTCTGCTTCCTCTCCACCTTCCTGGCATTTCAGCCACGGATGGTGTGACTGCCCAGACAGCATGCTGGGGATCCTGCATGACCTGCAGTGGAGTGGGTTGGGAAAGGGAGAAGTCCACCCTTTGCAGAGGGGAAACTAATGAACACTAACTGGTTTGCCTTGTGGTACTTAGAAACAATCTCCCAGCTCCCACTGACATACTTAGCCTCTCATCTCAGAGAGAAACAAGTGCACACCAGGACAAAGTTCTCCAAACCTTGCCACTCTTCTGATGCAGCTCACAAGGGCTTAAGGATGAGGATTTAGCCTTTCTATAGGCAGCTGGTTTAAAATTCTTGTCTCATGTGATGCAAATATCATCTCTTACCATGGTGCATAGGTTGTAAGAAAGATGGGCCCACAGGAGAGAACTAGAGCAAAACTATGAGTGGTGTTGGCCCTTCAGGAAAAAAGAAATCTGGACATTCCCCCTTCTATTTCCATTGCAATATCTCTCTCCATGTGGAATAGATACAGAAATGGGCTTTTGCTACTGGCCAGATAGGTCACTAAAAAGCCTACAGGATGTCTCAAGGCTGCTGACAGAGTGGAAGGATGATCTCAATAGGCAAGAGATTGCAGCTTGCCACAAAGAACTATGCACAGTGACTGCTTCCTCCCTACCCTCGCCACCCTCTAGGCCCTTTGCTAGAGAATGTTCTGGTGCATTATGGCAAGTATGAACAGCAAGGGACAGCTATCAGCTTTCCTGTACTTGTGTTAAAAGCATCAAAAGTGGCCATCAGACTTGACTTGTTTGAACTTTATGTTCCTGCCTGTCCTCAATTTCCACTTTTTGCTCCACCTACAAGCACTTGGATCAGTTAAGATGCTTGTTTAAAAGCCTGGCAAGAAGGAGTGCATAAAGCTTTACCAGTAGCTTCTTTTCCTTTTGGAGTCTCATCACTGCTACACTGAGATTTTGGATCACAAGGACAGGAATCACCTCTTGCCATAAATATGGACTCTTGATCCCACTTGGGGATCTGTGGGTGGAACAGGAATAATCCAGCAGACTCAATGATTTTCAGTGGCCTCAAGCTTTCAAGGTATGAGGAGGAGAACTTTCCAACAGAAAAATTTATTCCTTACAAATAACCCTTCCTAGCATTTGTGCCCAGGCTGAAGGGACCATCTTTTTAAGCCTGCTCTTTGACCCATGCTAGCTCAGCTCTTGTCAGGGCACATCACCTCCCCTGTCAATTCTGTAGCAGTGGTTGCACATTCTTCACTGAGCTGCTTTCAGCTGCTTGTGATAGTACCTGGCACAAAAAGACCACAAATGAATCAGAGGATCTTGTTAAACAGTCTTGTTAATTTAGCTCAGATAAAGACACAGGAGAAAAAAAAAATCAATATTTGTAAAGTGAAAAAGGACAAAATCCATAGAGAAATAAAGGTCATTTTCACGGTTCTATGAGGCCCTTACAAACAATGGAGAGTAAATAACATAATCCAAGCTTATGTAAGAAATAACTTTTCTTCCATGCTCTAGTGCTACCCAGTGGATTTTAAACAATGGCAGACTCAGCTAAGCCTCCTCTGTCCAGTGAGGCTAAAAGTCCTTCCCATGACAGTATTGCTAACTCATAATTTATCAAAAAAGTACATAAAGTTATGTCCCAGCAGCAGTTGGGGGACAAGCATACGAGTGAGACTAACAGGAAGGCGCTTTAGGCTGCCAAGATCAGACATAAAAGTCCCCTCTATTTGTTCACCAACTGCCATGAATATTTTGTATATTCTACCTTTATATTATCAAAGGCTTAATCTGTTCATCTCTGGAAACACAGATTGTAACTTGTGCATTTTACAGCTGAGATATCCAAGAATTTGTCCAAAAATACTCCTAGTAAATTTGGAAACATATCCTGCCTTGGTGGTAGGGAAGGATCCAGGTCCAGACATTTCCTCTTTCCACTCCTGGAGCAGTTGAGCAATGGATGCTGATGCTTTTCAGTGGGATGGCTGGCACCAGTGAAATATTCAGGAATTCCACATTTATTCTGATTATGTGTTCCCTACTCCTCTCCAAGGCACATGGAGGAATCAAAGAAAAAAATGAATGGTAGCTCAAAAAGCAAAGGCACAAATTTTAACTGACCTTTGACTCAAAGAAATGACCTGTTCATCCCAGAGGCTATCCAGGGGCCTTTCTGTCTATCCAAAGGATAACAAGGCAGTTAAGCTAAAAGCTGTGTCCTACAGAAGCAGCTCAGCTGGGGATTTACTGGGGAGGTACAGATATGCTTGCCTGCTCATGCTCCAGTATGCCAGGAATGGGCAGGATAGGCCTTTATTATTTTGCTAGTGGAAGATATTTGATGGCCTACTCTCAAAAACTCGTTTCACATCTCAGCTGACAAGGGGAGAGCACTGCAGTTATGAGTGGGCAGGTATTCTGCCTCTGGGAGCAAACAGGCAGAGCATCCCTCCCCCACAGCCAGGCTGAACAGAGAAGAACGGGACCCATCTATGTCTCAGAGTATAGATTATTCTAGTGCAAAAATCATCCCCTAGCTCTGCACCCAAACCTTTTGCATGCCCCCTTGCCCTGTCACTTCAGAGAGAGCCAGCTGGTCCTACCTGTTGTTTCCTCAGTGAGCCAGTCACCTGGAAATCTGAGCTTGGAATGCATAAATTAGAGATAGCACCACACTGCCCAGAGACATCAAACCTCCGACTCTGCACTGCACAGACAAAGAGTTGCTGCTTAGGAACACACACCCACAAGTGTGACAGTTCCCTTGCTTCGTTCCATATTCATGTCCTTTCTTTTTCCAGGGCAGATTTCAATACAGCACAGCAGGGATCCTATGCACACTTAGCTTGTGGGTGGTTACTGAAGGGCTCTCCCTGGTGCTGCAGGTAAATTGGACTCCTTTGATATTGTGGCAGGACTGCCATGGAGCCAGGGTTCAGTTTGGCTCTCAGAAATGCTAGTATATCTAGGCCTCCCTTTGAGATTAGTGCTTCATATCATTGGAGGAGTATCTGGAATAAGACAGACTCCTGCTTGCTTCCACAAATCTGTCCCTACACTCTCAGTCTCTCATGGGGGGGCCTGATAAACAGGCTGTGCTTTATCTGAAAGGGAGGAGCCCCTATTGCCTCTTGGCTTTCTCCTGAGCTAGTCTTGACTCTAGCTTGGGATATCCCCTGTCCCTCCCTGGCCTGGAGAAGACCAGTTGACCATAAAGTACTAGAATCACAGTGTGTGAAGTGACAGAGCCTAATTCCCTCTCTATTCTGGTTTTAGTTGTCCTGAAGAGTTTCCATCCTGCAGTGCATCTCTGTTGCACCAGGAAGGGGAATATCAAACAACCTCCTACCATATAGAAGCAAGACCTTCCATAACTCAAAGATGCCTCTTCAGCCTGGTGAACCCAGTTCACAGCAGGGAATTAATGTAAGCCCAGTTTCAAAAACATTGCTAATACTTCTGCTCTCATTTGCTTTAACAATTGCTGAAAATATTCCCATATGCCTGACAGGGACAGTGATGTGCTGCACAAGGGTGAAAGCCTGGAGAATCCAAGACCCCTCTGGATCACTGCCCATCGCTGGTATCTACCTGTTGAGAAGCAAAGCCAAGCAAAGCCAGACTTGGCTGTCAGAACAACGGCTCTGTGAAAAAAAATCAGCAGCTTTTCAGGCCTTCAAGTTAAGACATTTACTGTCTTGATTCTGTGATGCAGCCCAGCCTGGCAATGCTGTCATGCTTCTACTATTGGGAAATGAATAGCAACATTACCCTCCTCTACTGATTCCCCTAAATTTTCTTCCGCAGTTCTGTACACACAGGGGAGCAACAGGGCAGAACAATGGATTCCTTTAAAAATGAGGGAGCATCCAAGGATGCTTGCAAGTACCACATTGCAGAGTTGCAGGATATGTGTGTCACAAGTTCTTCCCAGATTTCACATAAGGATGCCCAGCTCAGCTTGTGGTCCACATGCATGCACATGCTACCCTCATTCTCAACAGGATAAAACTTTTGAAACTCCAGATCCCACCATGCCACACTCTAGCTTTGTTAGTGCAATCATTACAGAAACTTGTTTGCACCTTTATTTTCTTCCCTTTGTTTCCAATCAGATGCATACAGGGAGCGACTGGAGTGACATGAATCTAATCAGAGGCTGATGCCACATCAGAAATCCCATCAAGCTATCTTCCAGTCCCAACAAGCTTTCCCCTGAAACAGAACATCTTGTCATGGCTTGGAGAATCCCTGTGTATATTGTGTTCCCAGCAGGGTTTCTTAATGGGCTCAGTAGTCAGAAACTGAGTTTTATTTTACAAACTACAGACAAAAAACTCTTCTATTTAAATAAAGAGCCTCCTAGCTCTTATTGGTGTTTTTCTGGACCTTTTCCGTAACAAAACCAACTTTGCATTGAGGGCTTCCATGCAGAGAAATCTTAATTTTCCAACAACACAGAGCCTAAATGGCCTAGGAGCCCCTGCATTTAGCTTTTCATGCCTGCTGTGCACAAGTAGGGCCTAGCACATGTTGGCTGGGGGGAGCTAGGCAACCTCTGCAAATCCTTTCTCTCCTTTCAGGGATACAAATGGAAATCACCTCCTGACCTGCACCTGAATGATGCAAGAAGAAGATGATGCTGGAGGGGCTGGAAGCCTCTGGCCCCAGCAAGCAGCTGGGAGGGGCAGCAGGGTGGGCAAGGCTGCCAGTGCCAGAGAACCAGCCAGCCTTGCCTGGTGCTCTGGAGGAAGAGGGGCACTGCACACCTGCACACCCCTGGCACCTGCGGCAGAAGAGGAGGCAAATTTGGCCTCTCTCTGTATGTCAAGCAGGCAACTCAAACAGAGAACTCTGGCACAAGAGGATCATGCAGCCACTCCTCAAGCTGTTGACCAGGAGACACCGACAGAGATCCCAGCATGAGAGGAGAATTCAGCTGCTCCTCAGTTCATTGAGCAGGAGTCACAGACTGAGGCCGTGGCACCAGATGCTGCAGTGAAGCCCTTCTGCATGTGGTCTTCCGAGGAGAGGACTGGGAAGGGCAGTATACTGGGAAGGACAGTGGCCCACAGAGTGGCCAGGTGACACATCTCACAGGAGCTCTGGCACATCTGGAGGAGGCATAGAGCTCCCTGGGCCCAAACCAAGCATTCCACCACATTCTGCATGGTGTTAGCATGGACAAGGTGCCACTGTTCTGCTGCCCAGGTTGCAGCAGGGATCTCCACATTCTCCCCATGAGGTTAAAGGCACCCAAGACCAGGCCAAGAGGGACCATCAACTTGGCAAACCCAGTTGTCACCACCAAAACTAGCCTGCACAGGGCGCAAAACTTACTACTTCTACGTACTGAGTCCTGTTTCTGAAATGGACTAAAAGACACATGGCCTCCAACCCCCAACTTCCAGACTGATGTTTAAGAAGTTTTATCCAGCCTCTTGAGGCTGCATTCAAGCATCTTTCCAGCTTGGGGCCATCCTATGCATGCATAGCTGCATTCTGCCAAGCACTAAAGGCCTCTCTTCCCCTACAGCAACAACTTGGCTGCCCGTTCCCTAGCTGGCTGATGATAGCACCTGGATGCCATCCAAAGGCAGTAAGTTTCTTGCAGCTGAATATGTTTAGTCCCTCTCCTAGGGCATGCTCTCCATTACACAGCTATTGTTTATGACCCCAATTATCTCCCAGAAACTGGTCCTTGCCTGCAGTTAATAACCAAGGCTAAATGATCAAGTGTTAGGGCTCAGGCAAACTGGTTGTTAACTTCTCTGTCAACCAAGTTCAGAGTCTTTTACTGCTATTAGAAACTCAGATTAATGATGCATAACAGAAATGAACTCTCCAGTGACATAGCTAGGTGAGGTTAGGAGAGGGGGAAAAGAATCCCTCCTTTTACCTGGAGGTATCAGCTGAGCAAGGAGGAGATGAGCCCTCCTTTAATTCTCTTCTCAGCCTCCCTAATGTCTGGGAGACAAATACCAAAGAATATCTTATTTTGCAGAGTACTTTAAACTTTCTTAGGATCTGGATCATGTGAGCAGATCTGAAAGTGAAATGGACTCACTGATCAGAAACTGCTTTCAGAAATGTTTTAGATTAGCATGGCATGGTTTTGGTAGCAGAGGTGCTACAGGGGTGGCTTCTGTAAGAGGCTGCCAGAAGTATTCCTCATGTCTGACAGAGCCAATTCCAGCCCACTACAAGATGGATCCACCATTGGCCAAGGCCAAGCCCATCAGCAATAGTGGTAATGATAACCACCTCCATGATAGCCTCCATGATAACACACTTAAGAAGGAAAAAAAATTATTGTGCAGAAGTACTTGTGGCCAGAGAAGTGAGAATATGTGAGAGAAACAACTGCACAGACACCAAGGTCAGTGCAGAAAGAGGGGCAGGAGGTGCTCCAGGAACTGAAGCTGAGATTCCCCTGCAGCCCGTGGGGCAGACCATGGTGGGGCAGCTGTGTCCCTGCAGCCCATGGAGGTCAGTGGGGCTGCAAGATCCTCCTGCAGCCCTGGAGGAGCCCATGCTGGAGCAGGTGGATACCCAAGGGAGGCTGTGACCTGCTGGGAAGCACAGGCTGAAGCAGGCTCCTGGCAGAACTTGTGGAGCCCATGCTGGAGCAGGTTTGCTGGTTGGACCAGCAGCATAAACCATGCGATGAACTGACCATAACCCCCATCCTTGTCTCCTTGCATGTCTGAGAGGGAGGAGGTAGAAAACCAGGAATAAAGATAAGCATGGGAAGGAGGGAGGCGTGGGGGGAAGGATGTTTTTAAGATTTGTTTTACTTCTCATTATCCTAGTTTGATTTTGCTTTGTAATAAATTAAATAATCTCATCATGTTGAGTCTGTTTTGCTTGTGATGGTAATCAGTGAGTGATCTCTCCCCATCCTTATCTCAACTCATGAGTTTTCATTATACTTTCTTTCCCGTCCTGTTGGGGAGGAGAGTGAAGGAGTGGCTTTGGTAGGCACCTGGCATCCAGCAGGGTCAAACCTCAAGAGACCTCTTCCAAACTGCAATTCCTACCCTAATATTTCAGATTTCCAACAGTTAACAAGAGCTGGTGAATTCTGCAAACCCTTGTAGGGCAGGAAGGCAAGACCTCGCTTTAGAAAGAAAGGCTATATAGAACCAACATGCATAGAAACGTATCTCAGGTTTCAAAGGGAGATCTACACCCAATAACAGACATTGTCAGCCTTTCCCAGCCTGCTCCTCACTTCATCTGTAAAGCAGCCCTCCAACAACTCCTCAGAAAACAGTAGTTTCAATCCAGACAATGCTGATGCTGAATCCCCTTCACAGATATTTCTGAACACTAATGGGAGGCCATCACCCTTTACAGGGACCACAAGGTACCTTACAGGACATAATTTTCTCAAGACATTCACCAACTTCTACCCATAAAGTACAGAAGCCTGACTCTGGGGAATTACCGTTATGGCCTTGGTAGTTGGTTTGACCCAATCCATACAGAGACACCCCACAAGTACCAGAGAAATAAACCCAGGCAGTGCAGCTGGGCAATCCTGGGATCTGGGACAAACAAACAAGGACATGGGAAGAAGAAGAGTAGCTAGAATAAGCATAAGGATTTATGTCTGGATATGCATAACAGTAGGAGTTGGTGCCTACAAATGACTTTGGGTGTGATGAGCTCACTGTGTGAATCTTGGAGTATGACTATCTCCTCCTGCCACCACAGATATGCAGGGAGTGGGAAAAGGAAAGGTGTTGAAAGATCTTCTGCAGCCAACCTCTCCTGCTCAGATACCCGTCCCTTCAGCTCTGTTCTGGGACAGATGATACTCTAGAATCCTTCTTTTCAAAATCTGCCAGTTACGCCCAAAAGACATTTAATCTCCTACCACTCCATGCATCAGCTGGGAAAAGGCAGACAAGGAAGGAAAATGGGGAACAGAAGAGGGCACTTTCCCTGTCTTGATCAGCTGCTGGATGATAGAAGGCTACAGATGTGTGTCACCATGTGTGCCAGCCAGGTAAAGATGGATGCCTCTTCTATCAGTAGATGGTGAAGGAAACACAGTGATCCAGGAAGAAATAAATTTTCTGGTGGTGTGAAGAGGATGCCAGGATCACCCTGCACTTACAGAGCAGCACTCAAAACACGCAACATTTCTTGCAAAAGCTTGCTAGTACTTTTTCTCTCCTGCCCAAACCATTCCCAGCCACAACCTTCATACCTGTGTGAACACAGTGACACTCACTAAAGAAAATGGACTGCTATTTATTGTGTTCAGGCTGCTATCAAGGGAGAAGCTCTGACACACCAGCACTCAGTTGCCCCACAGAGACGTCTGAAGTGCAACTGGAAGAAGCGCAAACAAATGTTTTGGTGTGAGGCTATGCCTGTAAGACAACAGCCATCAGCTAGGGAGCCTGTGGGCCAGCATGGTCCCAAGGGGAGCTGAGAGCTCAGCTGCCATCCTCCTACCAGGGCCTGGCAAAAGCAACCTGGCCATCACTCCTTAAGACTGCTCAGGCAGCTTTAAAAACACACTCTTTCATCCTTATGCAAGGATTTACTTATTCATGTATTCTCAACAGAAGCACCAACAGCCATAATTGGATCCATTACTGGGTTATTAGAGCTCTCTGTCACTGCCTCTGCAGCTTCACACGGTGCTGGGGGAATGCACAGGAAGAAGAAACAGGGCAGAGGCACGGCCAGTGGCAGGGGCTTTAAAAATCAATTAAATTATTGCTGTGGCAACTACAACAAAATTTCTGGCAGGAGCTACTATATGTGGAGAACTGTAAATTTCTCCATTTGTGGAAAACATTGGTCATGTCTCTGAAAGGGAGGTGGAGGAAAGACAGAAAGAATGGCTCTTTTCAGAGACTGTTACAGCAAGAGCCAAAACTGGTCTGCTTACAAATTTATTCTTATGGCAAGCCCTGAGGTTGGTTGGATTCTACATACCAGAGCTTCCCAAAAGCCAGTGCACCGAGACAGAGCTGGCATATTTGGAGGAGCATTTCTAGGTACTCAGTCCAGCTGGTCTTGAATGCCAGGAAAGCCACTGAACTGCAGCACAGACACAGCGCTGCAGTCCACTCACTTCTACCTTCACCTGCCTTCTCTGCCCCACATCCTCTTCAGGGTCTCCATGGAAAATTGAAGCTCGTCTGGGAATTAGCTTTCACTTAGATGATAGACTCTGGAACACCAAAGTTTCCATCCGTAAACAGCGGGAAATGAAAAAGCAGTTGTTAGGTCTGGAGAAACTAAAAGCTGTCTAGAAAGGCTGTTCTTGGTCTCAGAAAATACCACAAGTTTTCAAGAGTGATCAGCAGGGCAGTAATCATCTGGATGAAATATCACGTATCCCAACTTTGCAAGGTGTCCACTACTTTAACATCATAACAGAGGTTGCAAACTTTCAGGCATCTCAAGTTCACATTTAATTACAATGTAAGACCTGCAAAAGCAGAATCAGTGTTGATTTAATGTTGATTGATTTACGCTAAACAAGCTGTGCTGTGCCACCTGTTTAATTTTCTGGGAGATCTCCCAGATCATGCCTGAGCCTGCTTAGCTAACACAGACCAAGGGCCCCACACTCAGCCTTTCTTCTTCAAGGATCAGGTTCATCAGTTTGTTACTTATGAAGTAACTCACTCAGTTTGGAAATTCAGAACAGATTCCTGATGTGTAACTCTGAATTTTCTCAAGTTTAGTGTATAGACTGGAGCTAACTAATGGGCACTTTGCAAAAAGATTCAAGAGTGACAGGGGATGCTTCCAGCAGAAAATTTGCCTACTGAGAGATATTGTATAGGCAAAATGACTGATGACAATATCCAGCTTTTCTCTTGAGTCAGCAACTTAAGTACAAAGACTTTATTGCAAGTTAGACTCTTGTGGGACTGATTTCCACTGTGAAAGGAGGAGCAGAGGGAACAGGAAGACAAAGATATGGAGACTGGTGTTGGGTCAGCACAGGGGAGCGGTATCCAAGCAGCCCCATTATAATGCTACCAGTCTCCTCTCCTCTGTCCCCTGGTGACACGGAGGCTCACAGCTTCCTGACCCTGGCTCTCATGGCTCACATGACTTCACTGCATTAATGATCTCAGTGAGAATTTTTTAAGCTGATTGACAGAAACCTGGAAAAAAACCACCTAGGAGCTATGAAATTGCACCATTGCCAAAGGGGAGCTTAATACAGGGCAGAAAAGAGGCACTGGCTAAAGGCACAGGAGGTCTTTAAATAGACACCCTAGGTCTGGTCTGTACAGCATTACGAATTGTGGTGAGTCTCTGAGGTCAAGGTAAGAAATTAATACTTACAAAGCTCACTGAGGCTTATGCTTACAATACAGCACTAATTATCCTGTTAATCAAAGTAAAAATCCTTCGGTTTTGAAAATCCAACCAGCAAAAGGCTGCAGATCCACAGCTCAGACATTTAACCACCAACTACTCTATATGCTAGAAAGCAAATTAATAGGAAGGTTTGAAAGGCTTTGAAATTTTACTCTACCTCCTTAAAACATTCTGCCTTCATTTCTACCTTACACCACTTGGATAAGAAATTGTTAACAAGGAGGTTTAGAGAAAAAATATAGGATGCTACCTGTCTGTAGCTTTAAAAATCTTAAATCTGTAGTATATGAATGTCGTTTGTCTAGACAAAAATCTTTTGTTGGCATAAACATCTCCCTCAGTCCATACTTCTGTCATGCACTGAAGTGTATGTCATATATCAAAACCTTACATATTTTATTTTGGTCAATGCAGTTCACTTTGTGGTTACTTCTAGCAAACAAAAGAATTTTCTTCACTGCAACCTACTTCTTTTAAAGTAGCTTGCTGCTTTGAGACACACAGACTTTGGTTTAAATGCTACAGTAAGGAAGGAAAAAAATCAGTCTATCAAACAAGAGAAAGGTAGACCACACACAGATCACTTCTCAATTTTCAGAGTCACTGATGCAGTGAGGATATATGTTGCTTGAGAACAGGCTTGTCACTGGCTTTGGGTGGTGAAAGATCAGCAGCAGCTAAGGTTGGCCGGGAAATTTTCACTGTGCACAAATGACAATTTGAGTCTTGACATTATAGCTGTTAACACCTGCATCTAAGTATTTCCCAACTTAGAAGCAGTACTAGGCCTTGAAAAAAGGAGCCTGCTCTCATAAATTAGGACCCTATCATAGCTAATTAGGTAAGTACAAGTTTTACTTTAAATTCATAATTTTGAGGGCAGACCCTCATTTGTTTAGAACTTCTTTTTAATTATGAAGAATGAAATAGTAGAAATTACAGTGAAGCACACAAGCTATACATATGATGTCTCTGACTCTGGAAATATCAAATATGGAGAGTGCTTTTTTCAGGCTGATCTTCCCATATGCAAATCTAAAATCACAGGACAATAATTTTCAATCTGCCAGTTCAGATATGGTAGTGGAGGTGCCACAGCTAAGCACGTTTTTCCGTTATTATAAAAGTAACCAAACCCCATTTTAGAAACAGTTAGGTTATTTGCCCTAGCATTTGTACTTGGATATCTAAATATCATACTGGTTTTTTGCTTAGAAACTTAATTTGCAGCCTAAATTTATTCATGGGCCATTTATACCCATTTCCTCGTGTGGCAATGTTGTCTTTCAGTCTAAATTGCTGTTCTCCCTTGCTGGTGTTTACTCCTCTCACGTATTTGTAGAGAGCATTCATATCTCCTCTCAGCCTCTGTTTCGCTGGATTAAACAAGCCAAACACTTCTAGTTATCATGTATACAGTGGATTCTCCACTGTCCCACTCATCCCAGAAGCCTTTCCCTCTGTCTATATGGCAGCCTAATGTTGATTTCCTTGCACGTGGTGTTTGGTAGTGTGCAGAGAACTGACAAAGCCATGATACTGCCTTCTCCCTCAAGGGACAGCTTGCCTCACACAATCTAGAATTGCATTTGGTTTTCAGTGTACTGATAGGGTACAGGAATTTCTTTCATCAACTAACATACTCTAACCTCTAACCCTTCTCTTCGCCTCAACCTCCTAATGAGCTCTCAGTTTATACCACACTTCTTGTTACCAGTCCTTAGGTTATAGTTTGTTTTTTTTTCCTGGTACTGTTAATAAATGTTACATTTCTATTATATTTGCCATTAGTCATCAGTTTTTGCTGTATGACATCCAAGAATTACTCTCAATAATGGCAATATTATAATTGCTTTGTATCATGCTTTTTCATATATCCATATCCAAAGAAAAAATCTGTGCTAGAATCTAGAAATGGTGTAAGTCATCCCAGGCAACTACCTGTTCCAGACTAGGAAGAGGATTGGTTTTCCTCCAGCTCCAGCTTTCCCCAAATGAGAAAACCACCATTTCATCAGCATGTGATCTCCTCTTGATACGGGCACAAACTGCATTTTGCTACTCCCTGAGACTCCAAACCCTCTTACAAACATAGGAATCCTGGCTGTGTGACTGGAGACCTTGGGAAGAAGCCCAGGTGATGTTTTTGCATCAGTCTGGCTGCAAAGATAGAAAAGGGAACTGACCTGTCCAGCAGTGTTTTCTGAGTACCAGCATACCTTCCTGCTCCAACTCCAAGGGCAGAGAGAACCACTCAAAGAAGATCAAGCATGGCTTTCTTGGTCCTCAAAGCTCTTGCAGCTTTTTGTTTTATGAACCTATTGAGCTCTAGGCTTTTCACAATTTCCTCCTTACAGTATCTGTTTGCTTTTGGATGATGGAAAGAGAAGCTGCTTTCTCCTGCAGCTACCATATCTGAAGCATTTGCAGCCCTTGTGCTACAACATCACTTTCCTCCCCTAATTACCTCTCATTTCTCCACTTCTACTTTACTCGTTTTGTTGAGTTGAAATTCTTGAGGGCAGCACGGCATTGTGACTACAGCACTCATCAGAGACTGCAGGATGCAACTCTAAAATATAGCAACGGTAGTAATACTTCTCAGATCACTCACCGCCTTGCTACCATAACAAAAGGCATGTGGAAATGCTTATCAATAACATTGATTACTACCCAGATGCTTAGGCTGGCTAAGTATTCTCTAGTGCTCAAGAAAGCTGCATGACAGTGATAGTCTTGCTCTAGCAGGACTCAAGTTGTTTTAGATGACTTTGGCCCAAAAGCAAATTGGTTTAATTAATACCCTATCCATATGGGCCTGTAAGCTGAAGAGCAGATGAAGCTCTTGTGAGAAAGGAAGAGAACAGAAAAGCCTGGTCCTGAGATGGCTGTTTCCAAACCTGTTTACTTAACTATTAGCAAGGGTGGCTTCTCTTTAATTTATTTACATAGAATGTTTCTGTAACCATCTGCTCTTAAGCTAAACGAAAAATTATCATCTTTCTCCTGCTGCTGCAGAGACTCCCTTGGATGTTCTTAATAATATAAAAAAATCTATCATTTTAATGCAGACAGCTTGGCTAATAAAAATGATCTGTACCATTAGTAATTACGCCACAAATACAATGCAAACAAGCAGCCTTTCCCTGAAGAGGCCAAGCATAAAACACCTCTCTCACCACCAGGGGCCAGAGACAATGGCTCAGGTGCAGGACTTGGCTTCTCAATTCTCTACCACCAAGGAGCAGAGGGCAGGTTACTGAAGTTAACAAGCTTTAGGTGTTTTAGTCAAACCTGCCCAGGTCCCATTTTCCTAGGGAGTTTTTCTGCAGACTGTTAATACAGAACCATATTCCTGAAGAGGGCTATCTTTGTGTCCCAGCTCCTACAGTTCTCACAGTGCCAGAACCTTTTACGGCTCTGGTGTATCCATCTTTGCAGTGAAGTGAGCTGATGCAGCTGGCCCCAGTTAACAGATGGGAAACTGAGGCAGAAAGCAACTTAAAGGACCAGCAAAGATGATGAAAGAAAGCAGTTAAGCAAGAAAGTCAATTCAAGCTGTGAAACCATTAACGAGCAATTGAAAACATCACTCTAGGTAGGGCCTTCTTAAAAAATCTCCACCACGGACAGTTTACTAATAAATGAAAGGACAGCACTATTGGCTCATCTGTTGCCTGATACCACTTCAGTGTGGCCAGTGCCAGAGTAGCAGACATAATACTTAGATACTGTTTCTCATCAACTGCTGCTTGCTTCTACAAATCACTTAACCTCCACAAGTCAGTTTTCTCCCCCAAAAGAAGAATTAAAATGTTTAGGGATTCAGGGATGAATGAAAGAAAAAGAAACTAAAGTAACAGAGGATGAAATGCTGTTTCATTTAAACAAGGGAAAAGAAAGTTTAGTAAGGGAAAAGAAGTGAGATTACTCCTTACTCAAATTATATCAATTAAATATGAACATACCTCTTTACTAAATAATTCAATTGATAAAGAAATGTGTTTTAAGAAATAAAATCAATGTCTTGGGGATTTCAGACACTTCTGCAGAGAGATGAACATTCTAAGAAATAAAATGTGAACAAATTGGAAGGCCAGTACATGCCCTGAATTCTTGTAGCCCAGAGGTCTTGCAACTCCCGTGTGCTGCATGAAGAAATGGGAGTGGCACTGGCAGCTGGGCAGTGGCCACTGAAGGGTCAATCATGGGAGCACACTCAAAGAAGCAAAATATTTAAGCACGGCTGTCTGTTGATCCTAATTTCCTTTGCTTCTGTGTCTCGGTCCATAAAATGGGGCTAAGGGAAGGTCTGTTGTGGGATTCTGGGATGGGTCATATCTGCATTCCATTTCAAAAGCTAAAGGTGCACAAAGGAGGGCACTTCTTTGCTAGGCAGGCAAGAAAAGTGAGCTACAATGGATGATACCATCAGGCATTAATTGACTCCTCTGTGAAAGTACTGCAGAAAAGCATCAAAGCTGGTGCATCACACGACAGATCATGTAAAAACATAACCAGCAATTTCCTGAGCTATAGCTGAGGAAGCAATCCATGCAGGGGGAGACGGAGCCATGGCTGTGAGCCAGTCCAAAAATGCAATAGGGAGCATTATAGAAATATAGGAGCTTTACCCACCAATGTTTTATACTGAGCTTAGAGATGCAGAGAGATCATTGACATGGATGGTACTCGCCCATGAAGGGGATTGTAAAGAATAAGCCAAGCTACTTTTAAAAACAATGTTTTGGACAGCTGAAGAGTAGATCTTGGCTTGGTGAGGGCTGCTAGGGAAGATTGACAACTGGTGCATAGGGATCAGCTACTTTAGTTGCACTCATACCTACACAGAGGCTGCAAGCTGCCGAGCTGAAATGGGTTCAGGGAAGCTATCAAATTCCCGAGCCCCATCCCCAAATCTGTCAGGGTTTGTGAGTGACGAGCTGCAAGCAGAAGCAAGGTGAAAGGGAGGCTGTTGTGTTACACCAGATAGCAGTTGCTCAACCCCCACCTCATCACCATTTTTGCCTTGTATTGTTTCAAGGCCTATTAATATTCATAAGAGCCGTTTTATTGTGTTTGCACTTTTCTATCATGCTCACAGGCCTGATCCCTTCTTGCCTTAATAGGATGCAAACCTCATGAAATCAAATCTTATTAGCCAAACTCCATCAGATGCCCTCAGCAACACAGTACCTCAGTCCCCACTCCTGCTAAAGTGAAAGGGAAGCCTTTCACGGTGTTGACATGTGTAGAACTCTTAATCTAATACGACATTTCAATCTTAAGAGCAGAAATGAATAGGAGTAAAACACAGTGCAGGGAAAGCTACTGAATGCTGCTGAGTCAAGCCCCACAGCATTGCAGCCAAGAGATGCAGAAGTCCTTAGAAAAAAACTTTCTAATCCTGGCTTGCAATAAACTTGATCGAACAAAGGTGCTGGTTCATAAACATCTTTATCTCACCGACAGAAGACTGCTGACTTACCCCCAAATGAGTTCCTCCAAACTGTCTTAGACCACAAATCTCTTGGCTTTCTCCCACATGACAGTGATTCTATCCTGGTGTACAACCTCACCTCTGGGGGCTTTGCACCAAGAAAATTGAAGGGAATGAGCAAGAAAAGGCAGTGCTGAGAAGTGGTGATATTATCCACCATCTCTGCTCCCTGCCCCTCCTAAGCTTTAAACCTACTGGCTTGACCAACATGCATAAATTCTCAAGTCCTGGTCTTGCAGAGCAGGGAGAGGAAGGAAGAGATTGGACCCTGCAGTGCAGCACCAGTGAGGATGCTCTGCACTTCTAGGACATTTGCCTTGAGTCCTGCCTTATGTCTGCTCCACACCGGTGACGACAATGCCATAGACTGATTTTTCCAGGTCCCAGGTGAAGACTGTGCCTCTGGCAGGAAGGAAAATCACTGCTGAAGATGGAAAGTGAACAGATTTTGTAAGTCATTGAGTGAAAACAAATACAAAATGTAGAGTGTCATACTGCCGCTCAGTCATTTTCCTAAGTAGAACAGTACATTAACACAATGATTTCAAAAGAATTTCCAGCTGCAATAGCTAACAAGGACCTTGATAGGAAGCTCTTACTCACAGCATAAGAGCTGCTCAGATCTTGACCCTGAACTGCCCAAATCTTTCTGCTTAATTCATGACCTTCACATGGGATCAACAACAACTGATAGCAATTTGATGGAAAATTGCTGACCTAATACCTTGGACACTTTGCCAGTCAGGTTTGACACAGAATGGTTCTGTGATGTCTCCCAGCCTCAATACAAGTGAGCACAAGCTCTTGCCAAAAATCACATATTATTCAATAGATGCTTAAGAAAACTATACTAGGCTCGTATGGATCCAAACTGCTGACAGCAGAGCTGGGATTCAGTCATAGCCTTTCTAACTGTGGAGGGGTAAAAAGCTCTCTCAAATAAGCCACATTACTAAAAGGTCCCAAGCATAAGAGCTCAGGAGTATCTTATCTTTAGTAATTTCTAGCTACAGGCTTTAAAACATCATTTAAAAAAATCTGTTATGTGAACATCAAAGGAAAGGAGAAATCTGTTGCTAATATTATCTATTCAAACTTACAGCAAGGAAATTCACCCATACTGTACGACCATTATCTCTAACTACAAGGATTCTTCTGAGTGAGAGGATTAAGGGGAAGTAGTACTGTGACAAAAGGACAGCTGTGAAGTTTCAAAAAAATACTCAGATATTTAGATTTTCAAATTATTGTAAAAGGTATGTGCTATAATTTATAGACAGTTGAAACTGCAAAAGTTAGCTGGACAAGAGTAGATTATTATATTGACTAAGGCTTTGTCTAAGGGTACCACCCCAATTCAGCATCCCAACATATAAGGTTGGAAGGGAGGGACAGGGAATTCTGATACATAAGACAGTTTTAGGGACATTGTTCATCTCAGCTTAATTGCCACTTTCTCTGAATCAAGATATCTCTGATGAATTTACAGACCTCACAAAGGTTTCTCTAAAACATGGGAATAGATTCTCCATTGGAATAGGTTCTTGGAGCAGAATTACAGGGTACTGCAGCAGCTGCTACCTCAAGACTGTATGTGCAGAACACTGAAATCATCCCAGCAGAGTATGATAAAGAATGCCCCCTGGATCCCAGATATCTTAAACAAATGCAAGCTTTCCCAAGCCTTTCAGTCAGTGTCACAGACACACAAAACCACCCCTCAATACCATGTGGCTGTCGTTACTTGTGTAGTGCCTGCAGGAAAAGATGTGTTGTGTTTTCCCTGTTGCATTCAACTAAAACTTCAAGAAACCTGTTCCTCAAGCTGTGCCAACATCATTTAGGTTGTTGGTGTGCAAACAAGGAGGTAAACAACAACAACAACCACAAAAAATCGTGTTAATTTCAAGCTCCATTAGAAATGCAGGGTTTGGCAGCAAGAAAAATCAATGTTTGTCCACTGGAAAAAAAATAAACCGCCAGCATTGATACGAACAAAGGGCTGTTTTTAAGAGGATGTAAAAATCTTGGTACTCAATATCCTCTGAGCTGGGGAAAAATTCTTTTCTTATCACAGAGACTATTTGATTCTGACACAGTGAGTATTTTTATGTGAATTATCCAGTCCCAGATACTGTCTGGCAATGTTTTCCTTCTTTATAAATCTGATCATCCTCCCTGGCCTCATTTAGAAAAGCAGCATTTTAATTTCTGAGAAATAGCAGGTCTCTATTAGACCCACAGTTTGTTCATCTTTAGGAAAAATCACAGTCATTTGCTGCCATGACTATGTTAATTTGTTTAAATGCAGCAAAACTCTAAAGCTTTGGGCCCTCCTAAAGCACCAGTGTGCATTAGGCTAAACTGCAGTCTACCTCATGTATGAATTCACCAAATATCAGGGCTGCTGCCTGATGGGAAAATCCCAAGAGTTGCACTCCCCAGCAGCCTACTTGTGTGCTTGAGGCAAGACCCTGCCCTTGGCTATGCAAACCTGGGAGGCCCCTCTCCCTTTTAATGGGCTCTGAGCCTGCCCCTGTAGCAGAACTCAGCTCCACCGAGTTGCCATCTTGAGCACTTATTTTTCCTTATAGAAGCACTAAAATAACCTCCTGGGAGGAAAAAAAAAAAAGGCAAGCCAGAAAGCCCAAACTACTCTGTTTAAAATAAAACAGATATCATCATTTTTCTACCCTTTACTGGACATTATTAGTTCCCTGCTGGCACAATCCAGCATGGACAGTGATAACTATGTATCACATGAGGAGACTGCGGAGACTGCAGCTGTGTTCTCTTGTCACTGGCTGGAAGTTAAACACTCCTCGCCTGCAGATATTCCTACAGGAGTGTGAAGACTTAAAGTTCATCCAGAGATGAAATCTAGCTGTTCTGCTCAGCAGTCCTAAACCAAAGAGAGACCTCAGTGCCAAAAAACAAGAAATATTTCTCTTTTGTTCTCAACAGATTGTCTGTCTTCACTGTCAAGAATGAAAAATATCCCAGAGAAGATCCATTTAGCAGAGATGACACATTAAACGACCCATAGCAGGGAGGGCTAATATTGTCCTCTGGCAAGTGCACCTTAATTTTCTAAGAGAAGTATCACATCGTGTGGCAGCTTTCAACAACCCAAGGATCTCAAAGTGAAGTGGAGCTTCTGGAAATCAGGGAGCCAAGATCAAAATGAAATGCACCAAACACTTTGAGTTGAAGCCTGTCTCTAAGTGTTGGAGGGTTTCTCACCTTGTATCTCAGTTATGAGGAGGAATCCTGCTACTACTGAAAAGACCAACACCTGACAGAGAAATGTGTAAGCCAAATCAGAATGGTTAATTTCCAGATTTAATGTACAGCACTGGCATGTGTAAGCTTCCTCCTCTGCTTGCAAAGTTAACTAGCTGCTTTGCAGCTTGACTTCCTGCATGTTTTTAAATTAGCTATGGCAAAAGTGAAGATGCTCAGTCTCCAGTGTAGACAAATCCTACTGGGACACCAAGGAGAAAGCATATGCTAACACGTGCCAGGGATCCACTAAAGTCTCAGATTGTATCAATAAGTAAACAGACAGCTTTGCAACTCTTACCAGCAGATAAGAATGATGTACACTTCAACAGCAATACAGCATCTGTTATGCACTATCAACTAAAGAAAAGGCTAGGCAGTTCTGGTGAGGGAGGGTAAGGTCAGTAGCTGAAGAGATTTAACAGTTCTTCCTTCAGAGAACAAGCACAGCCATGTGTCAATTCATTCACGAATTCAGACACCAATTTAGGCTAAGTCTGTCTTTAATTTATAACTTTCTGCATTTTGACAGCCCTCTGGGACTGTTAATTCATTTGGTGTCTGTAGAGTATGTATCAAAGGATGGAAATAAAACCAGCCCAAATATATTATCCAGGCAGCAAAGCAGAGAGAAGACACCTTTGGTAGGATGGCATTTTTTTTCCCCAATGAAAGGACTTACTTTTCTTTAACCTAAAATACTTAGATGTAAGGTTCAAAGGTGTTTTTTCATTATAAAGCTCTATTTCCAACCCAACAATTCCTCAAAAGATTAACCTCTCATATTCAAATTTCACAGTCCTGAACCCTCTTCAAAGACACTCACTTCTTGGGACACTTGATCAAATTGCTTCTGACCTTTTCCAGTATGCTGAGAAACAATGAGGAAAGTGAGAGGGAAAAGGATGGTAGGGGAGGGGGGATATGGAGAACAGGAAAAATTCTCATAGAAGAATTCTTGTTAGCCTATTCTTGAACAGCTCCACAATCAAAAGGTATTGAAATAGAAATTGGCATGGAAATATTTCTGCCTGAAGGAGTTCAAAGAATAATCCTGGAAGGGTTCCTTAGGCATGGCTGGACTCCAGTGGGAATTAGTTTTCATTTGACCCAATTATACATGTTTAAAAAGCACACGCTGAGTCTGCCTGTGGGGTTTTCTGTTAAGCTCATTAAAGAGTTGATTTTGTCCTGCACCAAGTGCTCTACCTCAGCCCTTAAAAATGCTTCCTAAAACCATGAGACTCATAGAAGTCCATAGGACACTGCATATTCCTTAAAATTAAGCAGGTGCTTTGCTGGATTAGACTGGACCTGTGGTTTTCCATGAATTCAACCTTTGGTTCCAGAATGGCTTTCTAACAGAGATCCTGACCTCTCCGAAATTTTGCAAATGTGGCATTTTGCAGATGTTTGCAAATATTAAGTTATCCTAACAAACTTTGCAGGCCCATTCAAAATAATCCAGAGCTGGTCCTAAGCTATATACTAATGATGATGATGATGATGATAACAACAATAATAATATCACCCCAAGTATGTTGAAACAGACATATTAAAAAAAAATATTAACTGAGAGAGAGATCCGCTTTAACCCAAGTTCAGCATAAAATCCTTCAGCACAGGTAAGACAGAACCAGAAACCACTGCCTTGCTCAACAGGAAACACTCTAGTTTATCCAGAAAACAACATGCCCTTTATAGTGCTTTTTAGAAGGAAAAAAATTATGAAAATGAATGGTTGGATTCACAAAACTGGCGGTGCATTAAGTTTTATGCAACAGCTCAGAGGTGAGAGCATTCACCAAGGGTAGAAGAAAACTAGGCTTAATGGCTCTAAAGATTCAAATTTTTCTCTCCAAACTGCTTGTGGAGTACTATATACTTACACTATCCCGTTTTTTGGAATGCACTTCTTTTAGCATTTTGTTCTATGCAAAAATAATTAAACATGCAACGGAGCAAGAAGTGGAATTAAAGCACTCTCCCTGCCAACTCAGCATTCTCACCATCAGGATCTTCACAAGACTGCAAGAAGCATGACTAAGGTCATTGGCCTCAAAACACTCTCTAGCTTGATAGAAAAGGAACTTTCTTAAAGAGTGGAAAGCCCTGTGACCAAAAGGATGGACTTGCATCTGCCCCTCCTATCTTCTCCATGAGCACTTAAGCTAAAAGTCTGTCACAGACAGGATAGGATCCAAATAGTAATTTTTTGTAATATTTCCTTGCCTCCCCCTTGCTGTTTCCTCATTGAACATTACTAGAAAATAGAGGTTTACATGAGAAAATGGTTAAGTAATAACCTCCCATTCCTTTCCCCAAACATACTTACATTATAAAAATGTTGCCAAGCTCAACTAGACATGAAAAATAATTGCAGTTAAAAGAGTGTAATTTAAATTTTAGTATAAGCAGACTGACCTTAACAGACCGGAGACGGACTTTATTTCCCCAGGGGAAGGAGGAAGTTGAATCCCACATAGGGTTAATGCAAGACTGCAGATAATTTAGGTCCCTATTTATGGTCCCGACCATATTCCCTAAATTACAGCTAAAGAGTACTGCATTCAGTGTATGTATGAATAGCCAAATCAGGTAAATCATTAGCTGCCTCAGCTTCAGGAAAGAACACGTCTAATAAGGTTACTTGCAAAATTATTAGTGCAAATGATTTACTGAGAATGTCTGTAAGAAGTCCAATTCAGACACCTCATGACAATGAAAACAGGGAAACATAGCACAAGAAAATTAAAATCCTACAAATGTTTCTAAACTTGCATACAAATTACCATATTCCATTATAATGTATTATTTGAGAACTATTGTCACAGTATTATTAACTATTATATTGTAATGCAAATGCAGCAAAAAGCAGAGACAGGATTTCTCTGCAAAAACTGATGATAGGTAATTTCAGAATTTTGCACACTTTCTCTTGCCTCCTTAGTGTTTTCCAACTTTCTCTGTGACTCTCTAAAATCCTGTACTCTCTACTGATCCATGGTAAAGCACAGACTATGAAGTTCAAGCTCAGCATAAACTGCTCACTCTGGAACCCTATGACTCTTGGAAAGCACAATAAATACATAAAGTGCTTCTGGACCCCAGACTGCTGCAATAGTAAGAGCTTACAAGCCATCTACTGAGATAGTTTGTAATGTGTTTTCACATTTTTATCTGGGGGTGAGGGAGGCAGGGGGAGAGAGCCATGGCTGCATGAATGAAACACTAATGGCCACACAAACTACTCCTCTGCTGGCAACAGCTGCCACCAAAGGAGAAGCTGGAGGAAGAACAGACCCATTGGGTAAATCCATTTGCTGCAAGTACCAAAAGGTCCAAATCTTCTGTGAAGCATGAAACAGACAAACAAATGTTTGATAGAAATATAATTTGAGAAAATAAAAGCCTTGCTCAGCTTAGCAATGAAATATACTGGTTATTTGACCTGTTGGAGGAATAAATCTGCAGCATGTACCAATTACATCCAGACTGTGATGTGAAAAATCTCCCAAAATGGTTCCTGAGAAAGCAACATAACCTTTAACATGAAAAAAATTACCATATACTGGGACATTGCATTTCAAGGGTCATTGTTGTTGCAGTTTCATTGCCTGCCTTGTAAGCACTGCCCAGACACTGTGTTACACTGATGTACTATTCTACTCCATGAACTGAGGTCCTGCTAAGCTTAGAGCAATCTTTTAGAAGTCAGCCATCAGAGTTCTTCCTCAGAATGCCGTTGAAAGGAATGATGTAAAACCAAAGACAACAACTGGGCATTAAGGAGTTGGAGCACTCTAGAAAATGCACTACAACATGAATCCACTCACAGAGAATTTTATATAGACTTTTGTAAAAAATGGGATTTTATCTGGTTATTTCTTTGTAAAGGAGCAGAAGAAAGTGCAAGAAATATGAAATGTGAAAGAAAAATGACGGTTCTTTAATGATATTTGGAAATCAGTGGACAGCAGGCAAACATTCTACCTCTCACAGAGACCATCAAGGTCTGCATAGTTCTGCCATTATTCTCTAGTTGTGTGAGCTCAGGGAAGCAATGGAGACCTGGTAAGCAAGAGCTAGGTAAACAAACAAACAAACTCACATACTGAAGCCTTGCTAATGCCATTACTATCCTCAGCATTTTTCTAGTGGTCATTCTGAAGATTCTCTCTCTTTGCTCTGCCTCCTGCAACATTTCACCTGTTCCCAGTCCATGAAGACCTGCTTCCATGGGTACCATGTATTGGGCAAATCCTGCCCAATACATCTCCTAAAGGCAGGCAAACAAGGAGCCCTCTAGCCAGTGCAACCACGCAATGCATCACCTTGCACAGCATCTCTCTTCCTCTGGACTTCTGAAAACTTTCTGGAGATCTTCATTTATTTGTCATGTCCAATACTGAAAGAAAGAATGAGAGGAACTGAAGAGGCGACTTCCATCTAGCTTCCTGACAGTTACAGAAATAATGAACAGTAGTAAAGCTGATTCATGGCAGGAGATGCAGAGCAAAGGCTCATACAATTATTGTAAGCCTAGGTCTGAAGACAAGAATGCAGAACTGTGTCTGCAAAGCACAGGGGGAACCCTGAGATGAAACCTGTTCACTGTTTTGAAACATGTCCACAGAGGTATTGTTTTGCTCTCAGGAGTTACAAAGGAGAAGGAAGCAGGGAAGAAACAGAAACCACATTAAAAAAATTCCCCATAGATGTTTCCTCAGGATTTCTGCAGCTACCGTCTGGTTTGAAATGAAGGGTTTAATTCCATAAGTTCACAAGTACAACACATTTTATAAGTAGGAACAGGAAGGGGAGGTAGTTTGGCATCAGGGTAAGAATTTAGGCGAGTATGCTGTTAGTCCGTGATCCAGACATAGAATTAACATCTCATGAATGAATCATGCCATACAGACTGACAATCTGACAAAGCTAACCTGAGCTACACCAAGAAATCAAATCTCTAGAACTATCTAGTCCTTTGTCTTAATCTGTGCCTGTGTCTGGCACCTCTTCATTCCTGATACAGTTTGTTTATGCAGTTATGGTCTCCAGGCTCACAGTGGTGAAGCAAGGGTGACAGTCATTTTGAAACAAGGAAAAATCCTGCAGCATGGGCTGTCTGAACACATTGGTTGGTGTCTGTGTCAGAGATGGTTGTGCTCTGATAGGAAAGATCTAAAAAGGCACTGGAGAGTGAAGTATCTGAGTAAGAGACAGAGCCAGATAGGTGAGCAAAGTCCTTACATTACTATTGGTCCCTGCATTAAGCCTAGCCTGAGAAGAGGAGTCGTGTACTAGGGATTAGATTCACTAGAAATAAGAACCATTACAGTTTGTGCATTACAGGGATCAGGCAGCACCTGTGACCAGCACTCAGAGCATATCAATTCTGCATTTCCACGCCTGTGGCACCAGAGGAAAAACAATATGACGGCTACAACTGAATCATACTCTTTTGATGATTCACTCACAACAACCCTAGGGCACAATAAAGAATTGTGGCTTCCACGGTCTGCTGTCTCTCATAAGGGCTGAAATTTCAGACAGCCATGACTTGAGTTCAGATGCATTGCTAATGCATCACTTGTGCATTGCTGTCAGCATGGGGAAGGAAGGAAGGAAGGAAGGAAGGAAGGAAGGAAGGAAGGAAGGAAGGAAGTTTCAAAGAGGTTTCATATCTGGGCTTTGTGAGGTGAAGGAAGAGGAGATATTCTAACATGCATCACCAAGCTACACTATATGACAGCACATACAGGTCCTTTGGAAAAAACACTACCCCAAACATCTGGAAAAAATGTTGCTCTAAGAACCTTAGCAGAGATGAAGGCTCAGAGGGGAAGAGAAAAGCTAGGATAAGCATGGTGTTGAAGATGACAGAAAGTTCAGGTGTCCCTTTACACAGCCAGACAGGTTTTATTTCATCACTGCCAGTGACATTACACCACTGGGGACAAAGCCACCCTGCAGACTCACTGTTGTGATCCCCAGTCAGGCATCATGCCTTTGCACTGGACAACAGTAAATCTCAAGCAGACCTATACAAAGAACTTTCAGCCTATAATTTGATATATCTGGTTTTCCTTCTTTTTTCTCCAAGCACAACTTGTCAGGAGGCTGGCTACAAAAATCTTTGTATGCTTTAAAGTAGTTGCATATGCTTTCCAGAGCCTGTTGTTCTATATGCAAGCACTGTGCTACTGTGGTGGATTTCAAACTATATCCTGTAGAGGAGTGGGCCACTTGTCTTGTGACTGTCCATCTCCAGAGTCACTGGGAGCAAAAGGGTGATGCTGAAAAGAAAAAGCAACTTGGGGCTTCCAACAGTAGTAGAGCTCAGCCACAACTTCCTGAAAGAGTTCCAGGACAAGACTCAGTCATAATAATAATTGTCCAAGATACAGCACCTTGCTTTTACTCTTCTGCAAAGCTTTACTTTCTGTTTGCTGAGTTCACCTTTCTGTTAGCTGGAGTTTTCTTAGCCAGATGCAACTATGTAGTCCTTGAGCTGCCCATGACTCAGCCACCCCCTCCAAGCACATCTCTCCCGCTGCACTTCTACAGCAGGTTCCCAACAACATCTTCTTGAGAAGATATTCCCCAAGATCATGTTTTCCTAACAAGAAAACAAGATCTTGGGGAATATCTTCTCAAGAAGAGATTATCAAACAGTTTAGTAGGATGCGGAGTTTGGAGTGGGGGAGGGAAATGACAGATGAAAGAAAAGGTTTGGGATGTGGATGCAATTTCCAGTATGAAAACAAGCAACATTCTGAACTTAGCAAATCAATTCAGTCTTCAAAACTCATGTTCCTTGAACATTCAACTCAAAGATTACCTTTTGTGGGTAGGAGGGTTGGCAAAGCTTGAGCGCTGTGAAACCCGCCAAATGCCAATGGGAATGACAAAATCACTCTTAAATTAGAATGTGCACTCATGCAATGTGGCTCATGCCACAAAACAACTGAGGAATATAATTGTTCTCATACTCCCTGATCGGTACCTCTTAAAATAGGAGGAAAGTAGTCTTTGCTGAAGAGATGGGGATTGCACTAAGTTCATATAGTAAAACTAATTCTAGGCACTCAGCCTTCTATCTTAGAGCAACTTGCTATTATTAAGCAGTAACTAGAGCACCTTGGTATTATTAAGCAATAACTCCTTGAAAATACAGCATCCAAAGTGAAAACAAATAGCTCAGAAATGCAAGGCATCCAGGANTATATCCTGTAGAGGAGTGGGCCACTTGTCTTGTGACTGTCCATCTCCAGAGTCACTGGGAGCAAAAGGGTGATGCTGAAAAGAAAAAGCAACTTGGGGCTTCCAACAGTAGTAGAGCTCAGCCACAACTTCCTGAAAGAGTTCCAGGACAAGACTCAGTCATAATAATAATTGTCCAAGATACAGCACCTTGCTTTTACTCTTCTGCAAAGCTTTACTTTCTGTTTGCTGAGTTCACCTTTCTGTTAGCTGGAGTTTTCTTAGCCAGATGCAACTATGTAGTCCTTGAGCTGCCCATGACTCAGCCACCCCCTCCAAGCACATCTCTCCCGCTGCACTTCTACAGCAGGTTCCCAACAACATCTTCTTGAGAAGATATTCCCCAAGATCATGTTTTCCTAACAAGAAAACAAGATCTTGGGGAATATCTTCTCAAGAAGAGATTATCAAACAGTTTAGTAGGATGCGGAGTTTGGAGTGGGGGAGGGAAATGACAGATGAAAGAAAAGGTTTGGGATGTGGATGCAATTTCCAGTATGAAAACAAGCAACATTCTGAACTTAGCAAATCAATTCAGTCTTCAAAACTCATGTTCCTTGAACATTCAACTCAAAGATTACCTTTTGTGGGTAGGAGGGTTGGCAAAGCTTGAGCGCTGTGAAACCCGCCAAATGCCAATGGGAATGACAAAATCACTCTTAAATTAGAATGTGCACTCATGCAATGTGGCTCATGCCACAAAACAACTGAGGAATATAATTGTTCTCATACTCCCTGATCGGTACCTCTTAAAATAGGAGGAAAGTAGTCTTTGCTGAAGAGATGGGGATTGCACTAAGTTCATATAGTAAAACTAATTCTAGGCACTCAGCCTTCTATCTTAGAGCAACTTGCTATTATTAAGCAGTAACTAGAGCACCTTGGTATTATTAAGCAATAACTCCTTGAAAATACAGCATCCAAAGTGAAAACAAATAGCTCAGAAATGCAAGGCATCCAGGAGTTAATTTTTCTAAGTAACAGAGAAGCAGAATCCACCTACATTTCTGACATCTTCCATTAGTAAGTTTTCTAGATGAGCAATTCACGACACTGAAGAAACGAGATCATTAGAATGTGAAATGAAGGGTGATAGATGGAGACCACAGCAAAGAAAATGATAAATCATGATCTGAGCTATAGATGCACAGTTCTGGAGAACATGGCTGCTTCTGACTCCACTGGACTGTGTTAGACCACAGCTTTCCAATTACATCCCTCTGTATTCTTCTGCTGTGAAATTAAACCAGGGATGTAGCCCTCATGAATGAACTACAACCAAGAAGCAACTAAGAAGTCCTAAATGTGCTACTGTATAAAGCAACGTGGAACCCACATCTACAACACTATGCACAATTATGATTTTTTCACCTTGAAAAGAATATAATAGAACTAGATAAAATAATGTTGCAATTCTGTTGGTTGAGAGTTACAAAGCAGCTTCCAGATGAGAAATAAATAGTTTAGATCTCTGCATCTTGGAAAAGATATGACTGAGGATGAATACGATAGAAAGCTTTAAAATCATGAATGGTATACAGAATTTGAATAGGGGCTGATTATTCATTATTTTTATGCCACACAAACTAGGAGGCAGCCAGTAAAATGATCAAGCAGCAGGTTTAAAACAAATGAAAGAAAGGATTTTTTAAAATAACACACACTTGAACTGGGGAATTAGACCATGGATTTCTCTGGAGGTCAAAAGTATAAATGGCTCCAAATGCAATTAGATAAATCCATTGAGGACAGGTTTATCAGTGACTATCAGACATGATGGTTCAGATGGAGCATTTGGCTCAGAAAATGCCTAAAATGCAGATTGCTAGAAGTTAGAAAGATACATTAGGGAATATTCACCCCAAACCTCCTCTAGCAGTGGAGTGGAAAACACACAATAACACTTAAAAGTCTCAAAAACATCTCTCACTTTGAAGAAGTCTGATCACTGACCCAGGCAGATTCACTGTGCTTGTGGAATGGCATGCCTAGTATCACAGATCATCTTGGGAGTGCCAACTAGAAAGAGATTTAAGAATAGGATGAATCAATTTCAGTGGACTGCAGAACAAAGGCAATTATTTGGATAACGCAATTGAGAGGAAAAACAGCTGCAGTAATTCTGAAGGAGCTCTGCCATAGACTTTCATTGCCTCCTTGAATATTGGGAAGTGTCTGTTTTGTGCAGTCTTCTGGGGAAATGAGGAGAACAACAAAGTGTGTTAATACCTACTTGAAACTTAATTCTGATTTTCTCTGGATTCTGTCCAGGGCTTCCTCCCACATCAAGGTGTAGAGGACAAACCCAGCAACACTTCACTACTGATTTTTATTTCAGAGAATTAAGCTGGAGATGTTCCTAAGCACTGGCACAGAGGGCTTGAATTCACAATGCAATATGGTGTCTCATGCATTCAAATCATGACTTAGAAGTATAGTCTCACTAAACGTCTAGATTTTTCTTTTCTTAGGGCATTTTTTAAGGCATCTGATACTGCCTTTCTTATCCCTCACCCACACTTTAATACAGGTAAGTACACTATCCTGCAGCCCTAGTTAAATTACATACAGGAGGAAGGCAAAGGAAACAATCCTAAATGCATCTGGGGGCAAGTTCGCTTTTGGTTGTTGAGGGGGACTTTTTAGATGCAGTGATTTTTTTATTATTTACCACATGCTTGGATTATCACAGATTAGGCTGCTTCCCTAGACAACAAAATCCTCTTTCTGATCTCACAGTGTCGTACGAATCACCAAGCATAAAACATATTCATGCTATAACGATTTTCTGATAATCTCATGACCTCTAACAGAGTGCATGATGCAGCTAGATATGGTACACATCACATTAATATTGCTGACAACTCACTTGACAACAGGCAGTTTACACATCATCACCTTTTTCCTACAATAGAAGAAAAACATCCCATGCTCATCTGAAAGTTCTTCTCAGCTGTTCAAAGCATTTTGGGATTGACTATGTTACACTTAAGTGTTTCAACACTACTATCACAGAATCAGAGAAAAATTTATAAACCATTGCACTTGTGATTTTCAACTTGTCTTTGGCAGCACAGAGAGACCAAGCATCACACACACACCAGACAGCTGTCTGCTCCATGCAGAACCCTGCTTGCCCAGTGGAGAGGCAACCCTGTAAAAAGTCATCTGTGTAAAGCATCAGAGTAACAGCTCAAGTATTTGAACGATGTGAGGAACCTATACTGTTACTTAATATACACGTACATTGTTTTCCTGATGCAACTTGCCATTGAGCTATCTTTGTTTTTCTCATTTCACTTCCTACATTCAAAATGTCACCAGTCATCACTTCCCAATAGGCATGTCACACTGAAAAAGGCCAGTGACTCCCAGACACTAATTTTTTTTTCCGACACATTAGGTATGTATGAAATCGTTTCAGGCCTGGTGTGTCTGAAGACAATGTTGTTCAGATCTCCATGGCCTTCCTGAAAGGTCCCTAGGACTGTCTGTGCCACATCACACTTCTCAGTCTCTGCAAGATAGGGTCATTGCCATCTAGAACTTCATCTCCTCAAGGCCAGTATCTCTTTCCTGCCCTTCAGATTTCTGCACTTTGACTTCTTAAGGTGTTTGTGAATTCTTACTAAACCTCCATCCCAAGCTCCGAAGTGACAGGGGACCAGCACATTATCACTAGGGGTCAGGCAGTTCAGCAGCCCAAAGAGCCAGTGCCAAGAACTCTTAATACTGGTATGGCCTCAGAATTCATTTGGTGCTTTTGCCTTCTATTTCATCCTAGACTTGGATAAACAATAACTAGTGTGCCAATCTGGGATCTTTGTTCTCACACGTAATTTCTTTCTTACTGCATTCTCACTAGATGGATTTTTCCTTTGCTTGGACTGCAAGCTCTACTGGGACAGAAGTAACTGTCATTTTTCCTCTCATATTCTGGGGAAAATCCAGCTGATATTGGCAACAACAATAGGTTTCAGTGAAAACCCTACATATGCAAGAACTATGGAATTAGGTACAATCGGACAGTATTTGGTCATAACATCTGTGACAGCCTTCAGAACCATCTGCTTTGGAAGAGTTACCAGCAAAGCAAAGAGACAGCACCCACACAGTATGATTCCGTGGACTCACATCTGCCTTCTCTCACAAGCTTCTTGCAGTCATTGTGAAAATGCTGAAACACATCTTTTCATGCCAAGATCTCTTGCCAGGGAAATGATGCTGCGAATGGCACAGACAATGCCGGGTGTAAGTTAACCAGAGTACGGGCTCAAGAGAGCCGGGCTGCTGCACCATGAAAGAGAAGGCTACCAGGGAAAACACAAATCTGAAGCAAAGTGTCAGCTCTTTTCCTCCCAGAACTGCTCAGCTCTGTGTTTTGCCAGGCAGGAAGTCAGAGTGTGCACTGAAAAGCAAAGACCTAATGCTCATAAAAAATTGTTACATTTCAGACACATTAATTTGCAAGCATCCCCCATGTGAACAACTTCTGCTACTTAAATTTGTCTTTTAAATGTAATGAAAATAAAACTGTTGCACATTAAGCCAAAAGAAGATGCTATATTATCTGATTTTCTTCATTGTCCCTGAAGTATCAGCCTCATCATAAACAATCCTTTTGTCCTCCAGGTACACCACAAACAAATATCTGCAGACAAAACCATTTCCAGCTCTTTTTTCATGAGTGAACGTTCTTTGCACCCTGTAGTGCATTATCTCTAAAACGTCTTCCAAAGATCAAATCCATCCCACAGTTCCTATAAAAGGTCACGTTTTGCAATGTAGCCTACAGAACAATGACATTTCAAGGATCAAAGAAAAGGTTAAAATATTCCTATAAATCTATTCTTGGGACTTTTAAGTATTTTCTACGCAAAGGGAAATGTCATTTTTCTTCAGGAGCAACTGAGGGCTCTGTGATGGGTAATGGGTCTGTTACGTTTTATATGATGAAAGAAAGATGCACTTCACTCCCCAACTCATGCAAATGAAACCTAATTTAATTTTAAACCTCATTTATTTATTTAGATTTAATCTAAAACTCCCACATCAAAGCAAACAGAAAAACAACAAATACTGCTGGGGCCTTAATAAAAAGAAATTGCGGCAAGCCAAAATAAAACTCAGAGGAGCAGCTTCTGCATAACGTTATAAATTATGGCCTTGTAGAGCACCCCAGCCCGTGAAATCCTTTACTCAGTCAGGCTGACGCCAAGTGAATGCTGAGGATTTAATTCAGTCACTTAATGCGCCGTAAATCTGAGCTGGCATTGAATTTTGAGATCTGGAGCTTGGTGGTTAGAATTACAGCAGCGAGGTGGAGAAGCTTTTGTGGCAAGAAAGCAGACGGTACCCTCTCTGGGCTCCCAGGAGGCCATTTCCAGGTTCTAAATGAAATGAGCTTATGACTCCCACTCACTTCTTAATTAGCACTAAATTACACTCACACAGACGGCAGATACTGTACACAAGGGAAAGAAAGTGGAAGGCTAGAAAAGACTGGGAGATAGTGAGAAGCCACACTGTCTATTGCCCCTGTTCACAGTAGCATGACTGTCTCATCCCTGCTGCTCGGGTCCCTCTGGCTCATGGTACATTTCTAACTTCACACATCCTTTACTTGAAATGATTTGTAAAAGGGAAACTGAATGGCTCAGTAATTAGAAGGAAGATATAAAACCTCATTGTTTTAGCTGAAATTTGATTTATTCACACCAGTTCCTAGTCAGGCAAAACTCTCCACAATAAAAATCTAAATACTGCAGAATCTAATGGGCTACGTCACTCTTGGCAGTCTCACCAGCGCCACATGGAGGACCAAACAATCAAGCCAGTCTTCAATTCCTGCACACCAAGGGTAAAACCCATTGGCAAGAGAAGCACTGTGCATTTTAGCCTGTTTTGGTGTTCACAGTTACAAAGCAGAACAGTTACAAAACAGAACTATTTAACTTTACAGTGCTGGCATGAAAATCTTCAGGAGCAAGGTATTGAGGGCACAAACCCGATAATGGCCAGAAGAGAAGCCTACCTCATACCTGACCAATGGGAATTCTTCAGGAAGCAAAACAATGTTCTCCCAGTTTCCCTTATGAGTATGAGATCCCTCTATTTCATATTTGTGGCTACAGCTTAGGTAACTGGCCTCTGCTCCTTCTTGTAAACATCAGTGTTGGGCTGGCATCGGTGCCAATAGTGGCTTTATGGGGCCCCTTAGCAGAGTCAGGCTAAAACCAGGACACCGGGAACCAAGTTTGACAACATTTTGATCACCCACAGCAACTTGCAGACCTATTTGTAGTCATCCAGCACACAGACCACAAATACTCCCAGACACAACCTCCAGACACAACCTCCACACACAACCTCCACATGAATCTGCAGATGCTTTCGTGTTACACAGACTGTTTTTGTGAATTCCAAATGCTGCATAAAGCCGTACTCAGAATAGCTGAGACTGCTGTGACCATATTCTACTCATAGTTCTAATCATCCATATCCTAATAATCTTCAAATTCAGTTATAGGTTACGTCAGAAGTTTCTAACTCTAATGGAGAATCCTCACCCTAGGCATCTGGGTCTGTGGTCATGCTCTTCTGCATGGCCACATAATTTTCATAATTTATTGAACTCATTCACTGTTGTTTGCTGTTGCTTTTTGTTGGGTTGGGTTTTTTGTGTTCTTTCTTTCATATTTCCTTTCTTTCTCTGGATCTTCTTTGCTTATTAATTACCAGTCACTGAATCATGCCAAAAGACCTTCCAGACTGAACTGCTGAAAGGTTTATTTTGTACTTCCTTCTCTTTTCTCATGTCTGTATATCCTCACTTACCATGCTAATTGTGTAAATTCTGGACATGTTCAGAGTTGCACTAGACTTCCTATTTGTGTCTTCCAAATGTTGAAGCATCCAATTCTGCTCTGTGTTCTTCTTACACTGATAGCTTACATCCACTTTATAATCTAGAACCCCTGCAATTCTTAAAACCCTTGGTCCTATGTCAAATCTTAGTAATCATAATCCACACACAGGACTTAACTGAGCTGTGACTAGGAGACAAAGGATTTTTAGCCCTAAGAGCCTCTTTTAGATACAGAAATAGAGTTGTACAATAGAGTATGTGCTTGTGCAAAATAAGTCATTGGACCTATAAGGACCTGTAAGACCAGGGCACACTTGTCTTTCATGCTGTCTAGTGCTTACAAAACATGAAGACACGAACAAAAGACTCCAGCCTTCAGCATAGTCCTAATAAAGACTTCCAGCTATTACAACAAAAAACCCCAAAAACTACAAAACACAAAAACCAACAAAACCCCCCCCCACACCTTCCCCCCAAAAAAACCCCAAACCAAACCAAATCCCTAAAGTTCAGAAAATGATGGTATTTCAGAATTGCCTTCATTACTTCTGCTAGATGACTTTGCTCTGTAATGCAACAATGTATTCTGTTCCACTTTCTAAAAATAAACAACTGGTCTATAGCTTGTCAACAAAGCTCCATTTTCAATCACCCCGAGAGACAAGGCAAAGCACGTCTTGCAGTGCTCCTATCTGTATAAGAAGGGTTTGGGGGCACTTCAAACTGAGAATTTATTTTGCTTTGCCTTAGAGTGATTTGCTGCCTAAGATATGACAGATTTGTGTTGACAACTGGACTTTACGAGTTTAAGGAAATCCTAAAGCAAGAAGGGAATATTTATTGACAAGCTTATGTCTTGCTCTGGATCCAAAATTCTCTTCCTTCTAGACCAGAGCACCCATTAAAACAATGAAAACTGGAGCTGATAACACAGTGGCTAACAGGAGAGTGGATAGTGTAAGGGCAGATCACCTTGCACAACTTGATTCAGAATACTACACGTCTGTCACAGAAAGAGTAATGATAGTTTGCTGCTTTCAACAGGACTTGTAGCATTTACTTTTTGTATTGAATGTTATACCTTCACCTTCTGCAGGGTCAGGTTGAACAGAGAAAAAAAGCACCAACTAGGATTTCAGCAAAGAAAAAACTACCAGGGATGCAATGAAAAAAAAAAAAAAAAAGAAAATCAATCTTTCCCTTCTACTAACGAATAAACCATAATCCTACCTGCACATAATGTAGAACATCTTTGAACTTTACAGTGCTGCCAGGATTAAAGGAGATTAATTTTTAAAAAATGGGAAAGATATTAAGATTCTTCAACATGTATAAGGCACAGGCAGCAGCTGAGCTATATAGCTTGAGCTGAGAAGCAATTTGCATTATGTGTGTGAGGGAAGAAGGCAGTTGCTCACCTGTGCTGCCTCATGATCTTTACAATCAACAGACATAGAAAAGACACACTGGTGAAGGCAAAAATTTGCAGGGGAATTCGGAAGACAGGCTGCCCTGTCCCCTTCTTTTAGAAAACTCCAAGAATAAATCAAAGAAAGGATGAAGAGAGAACAAGTGCAGGGAGCTGTCAGCACACTGCAGTTTTTGGCTGTTCAGTTTCCACACCAGGGAATCAGGGATCCATTTCATTTGCTGACCTGACCAAGGAAAATGACAGTGAAGGACAAGGACACGTAGGAGGGTTGCTAGCTTAGAGTTAGTAGTACCAAAGGTCTCAGAACTGGTCTGAATAAATCAGCACAATTAGACTCCAATTACAGTCTTTATGTGCTACCACAACATAAATATTTAATAAGAAGCATGACGACTAGAAGATGATTATTAATCTGCAGCTAAGCAGTATTAGTGAAAGCAGAGCTTTTGGACAAGACAAGCTATTCCAAGAAGTTACATAGGAACACAAGACCATAAATTTAGAACAAACACACCTGGCAAATTTGTCACTATAACTGCACATGCTTTGGAGGTAGAGATTCCAGGGAAGAGGCAGAAGAAACTCAGATATGTGAAGAACAAGGCCCCATCTGAGACCATCTTCTCCTTTTTGCTCAAAGAGATCATGGCATGGGGTGCACAGCAAGAGCTCCCTGGAGAGCATGGGTGAGAGAAGAAGGTCCAGAACTACAGGCAGGAGTGAAGGAGCTGGGAAGGTCCTCAGAAAAACTAGAGACCTAGTTGGAACCTGGAAACCCTTCAAATGCTTTTCATTCCAAGAATTACAGGGAAGACATAGACTTTAGTAAGACTAGTAGTTCTGATTCAAATGTGAAATACAGCCCTTATAAGAGACACTATAAGAAATATAAGGCTTTAAAAGATTTTTTAAAGGCTTTACAGAGTAAAGCAGATTCCAGCTAAAGCAATGTCCTTAAAGTGGCTAATGAAATTCTTTAAAATTCTGAGACATGAGATAAAAGACACAGGAGGATGTTGGAAACGAGAAGTTAAATTACAGAACTTCCTCAAAGCAGAGGAAATTGTTCTCTGTAGTTCAGAAGATAAAAAGCATACGGAAACTAAAATAGAAGCTTAAAAAAAGCCTTTTAAGTTGCAGTTGGTATGCTTTCAGCAAGGTACACCTTTTTCACAGTTCTACTTTATGTTTGTGTATAAATAAGATTTCTTAATAAAAAAGGTCCATTAGAAAACATAAACTTACAAGACTAATTTATTAGAAGAAGAGTTTACAAGAAATTCTGGGCCATTAGAAGTGCGAGTATCATGCAAAAGACCAGACCAAACAGCCAGATGAGGATGGCCATGTTCTCCCCTAGCAGGTAACATTCCAGTCTGATAGGAAGAGTCAAGACAGGAGGCATCTTGCATGACAGGACAGCAGCAATTGAACAAAGCACGGAGCACAGAAGACAGCATGAGCTGTCGAACACAAGCATGGTGCTGCCTGCCTTCAGGCTGTGCAGATGAGAGAGCATCGGGGGACACATCACACTCGTAGGGTGCACAGATGGCACATGCAGGAGTGTCTGTTAAAGGGGTTCCAAATGGACAGGCAAACGCAAATGAAGGCACCCTTTGCTTTTATTGACAAACCAGGGAGGTGGGCTGTGAGGTGCTGGGTAGTACCTTGGTTGTCATTTTGAACCTGCATTTGTAGGACTGCACCTCAGCCCTAGGCAGGATGGTGCAGGAAATGTACCGTGCTTTCAGGGAAGCAGGAGAGGAGACAGCTCAGGTTCCCACCCTGGATCAGCTCACTGTCTTACACTGACAGGTTCCTGAAGACACACAAATTTTCAAGGAAAGGCATAGGTTATCTGGAGATTGAAGACAAATTGTCATAAAGCTTGAAGGGAGTTCACTTGCTCCTTCCTTCCCTCCACATTTTGTTAGTCTCTTCAATGTGGCACTGTATCCTGGGCTGGGAATGTTAGAGTCAGACAGAGAAGCACAGCTGCACTATCCTTCTTCACCAGAGCTCTGGCTGCCAGGCTGCCAGCCAGGGAAGCCAGACTGAAAAGCTGCTTGCAGAGACAGTAGACACCTGACAAAAAGTCACCCTGGCTGATAAGGCACTGTTACAGCACACAGCATTCTTCTCAGTTGTCAGAAGAGGTCCTTCCTAAAAAACTTCTTGCCTAAAGGAAGGCATGCAGACTCTCTTTGTTTCAGGATGACAGAGAAAGCAAAAAAGCTGAAGAAATGCATTATGGAAAAACAATACATTCTATTATTATGACAACACCTATAGAATTATAGAATTTTAGAATGGTTTGGGATGGAAGGAACCTTGAAGAGCATCCAGATCTGAACCCTCTGACGTGGATAGGGACACCTTCCACTAGACTAGATTGCTCAAAGCCTTGCCTTGAACACTTCCAGTGATGGGGCATCCACAGTGTCACTGGGCAAACTGTTCCAGTGCTACACCACCTTCACAGTAAAGAATTTCTTCCTAACATCTAACCTAAACCTATTCTCTTTCAGTTTGAAGCTGTTCCCTGCTGTCTTGTCACTACTGGAAGGTTGCAATAAAATCTTCCTGGAGCCGTCTCTTCTCCAGGCTGGACAGCTCCACCTCTTTCACCCTGTCTACACAGGAGAAGACTCCAGCCCTCTGACCATCTTCTTCACTTTCCCCTGGACTTGATCCAGCAAGTCCATGTTCTTCTTACATTGGAGACTGCAGAGCTGGACTCAGTACTTCAGGTTGGGGTGTCATGAAAATGGAGTAGAGGGTGAGAATCATCTCCCTCAACCTGCAACAGCTTTTGGTGCAGCCCAGCACATGGTTGGATTTCTGGGCTGCAGCAGCATGGGTTGGGTCATGCTGAGCTTCTCATCCACAAACAGCCCACAGTCCTTCTCCTCAGGGCTGTTCTCAATCCATTCTTTGCCCAACCTGTGTTTGCACTTGGGATTGCCCCAAGCCAGGTGCAGAACCTTGCACTTGGCTATGTTGAACTTCATGAGGTTCACACAGACCCACCTCTCAAGATCCAAATAAGTTGTATCTCCATGAATGCTACTGACTGAGCTTGTGCTTTGGTGCTTCCACAACACAAGTACTTTTACAGAAATGCCAAGTCTCCCAGAGTCAGCGTTCCTCTTTCCAGAAGCAGGCTGCGCTATTTTGAAGTACTCTGCAGAACATTACATATATGTCTCTACATTATGAACTAGAAAAGCCACAACCCAAGATGGATTAAGTTGGAAAAAGATACTAGCTATGACTCCACAAACACAGGTCTCTTGGCAGTTATACTGCAGTACTGGGGAGACACTAGGATGTAGTATGGGACCCCGCCAAAGTTGTGTAACCTACTTCTAACAGCTTGAGTTACACACATGTAGGACTGGATACAAAATGGAGATTATTAAAATCAGACATTAAAGATGAATGGAACTTTTCTAAAGAAAGATGTTGTACAACAGGATGAGAATTTGTTCACTGGATAAACTTGTCCTGAAGCTAAAGTAGAGATGCCTGACCCATCATAGGAAGTTAAGGGTCAATAACAAATTAATGGGATCAGTGGCCCCATTAGTCTTCCCATAACGAACACCAGCTCAAATCAAACCTTCTTCCCGAAATACTTGAAGACATTTTATATCGGCAACAAATTTACCTTATTGAACCTCAGATCATATAAAAGTGATTTAAATGTACTGAACTCAAGAAACTCCCTGAAATGCAGAAGGCACTTTGAAACAGTACCACAGCAGAAGGTAGACTGATACCATTAATTAGTGCATTAACCTTCAACTCTTGGAGAGCTGAGTGAGGTCATCAGGGTAATAAATTTTGGGGTTGCCCCCACAGGCTTCGGTGGATATTTGCCCATTGCAGAAGTTACACAGTATGGCAGCATGCTGCAAATGCCATCATCCGCTCAGAAATAGCACACAGCTGGGACAGATGGGGATAGCACAAGCAAAGCTATTCTGAGTTCGCAGCCTTGGAGAAAAGGATGGATAAACAGAAATAGAATATGAAGTTTACAACAATGGAGGATTAAGAAGTGCTTGCAAATTATGGGACACGACATGCCCATTTCCTGCTCTGACTTCCTTTCCTTTTCTGGTTTGTAGTTACAATTCCAGCTTTTATCTGATCCCTTTCACACAAAAGTCTGTGCAAGCAGTAATGAAACCAGGCTTAACTGTTCATATTACCAAACTGAAATGACACTTTCATTAAGTCCAGCAAGCTAAAAACACTGGCTAGCACAGATTACCAGCTGCATTCCTACCTCTCCTGATTTCAGTGATTTCTGCAGTTAAGACACAAAATAAGATGCCTGAACAGCAGCTTGGGAGTTATATGTTCAGCCTGCTCATCAAGCACAGACTGGAGGTAGATCTTGAAAATATTTTATTTCCCATGGAGGCACTTAAAAGAAATAGCCAGATTCTCAGTGGGAGATGGATATTGCCCTCATGTTAACAACTTGCGAAAAAAAACTGGTGAAAAAAACGGACTTTAGGGCAAATGTAATACTTCTGGAAGTCAGGTTGCCATTATCAAGACGTGACTATTGTCCAGGGTGACAAAACATCTTGAGCGCACTTAAGAGCAATGAGGATATATTTTCAATCTCAGAAAGACTCATCTCTGTGAAGGGCTAGGGCTTCGTGTGTCTTGGTAAGAAAAGGAAGCATGAATTACAGCCAGACTGTTGCTTAGGGACTGCTTTAAACTAAACCTATGTTCTCCAGAAACCAAGTACTGAGGGAATTAAACAATAAACCCAAGCAGTATTTTCTCACTTATTATTGATTTATTCCCTTGTGTTGCAGGTAAGGAAAGGAAAAAAAGAAAAGGGGAAAAGTTAGAAATCCTGATAAGCAAATATTCCTCCACAGCTCACAGGCACTCCTCATATGGGCGCTTAGGACAATACCAGCAGTCAGCACCTTGCCACAGCTGTGGTTGGGTGGTTTTAACAAAAGGAAAGCATGCAGATCACCTGAAGGGTTGGGATCATGTGAGAAAAGTCTCTCTGTACCACTTAGCCTTCTACCAGAGCACATTCCTCCAATGGGACCCTGCCACATTTTACAGCAGAAGAAGGCACATTGCACACACCTGAACTGCTGTCAGGACCTCAACATGTTTTCCCCAGAGTGCACTTGGTTCTGAACACACCTCGAATCTGGCAAAGCCACAGAAAGCAATGCCACTGGTCCTCCCTCTCCACCAAAAATGATACCAACTGTGGCATTGTTGTGTTGGCTTTATGGAAAAAATAACTTTTAAGCTACTCACAACACAATACCTTGCTCATTAGCTCTGCTTGACAGCTGGAGCTCACCTCAGCTGTGTTTGCCTGGACATTGTCAATTCTGTGTATTTTACACTGTGAATTTACTCCAATTATTGAATGGGGAACTCGGGTGCTGAATGTATAAGTAAACCAAATATTCTTCAACAAAGCAACGTGGAGGAGACTGCTAAAAGATGCTGCTACAGAAAGGCCTAGGATTACACACAGACTCATGTCCCACAGAGACCTATATGCTAATTCAAATGAGATCTTAAGAATTTTTTACTGAGAATTTCCATTTTCCATTTAAATACATTGTGAATCTATGTTCTTTGCCAGTGAAATTGCTTAAAATGGCATGAAATTGAATGCCCTCCCAACAAACACCACCTCACAAGACTGATAAAGTAAATGCTGATATTGAGACTAGACAAGATTAAATTCTATTATTTAGAGTGTAACAGTTTGTAATTAGGGCATCACTGGTCTTTGTTGGAAATGTAAAATGTTTTTGTATGAAATGCACTAGAAGGATCATCAAATTCTATCACTTTTTTCATAGCTTTGAATAAAGATTTTATCATATACTAGGAACTTTCTTTAATAAACACCTAAACTATAAACCGATAAAATAAACCTATTAATATTGAGTAACTGCCTACTAATCTGCAGATGCCATACAACAGCAAACCCAAGATGCTGAAAAGGACAGAATGGTTCAATGAAAGTTTCTGCTCAAATATCACTCTTTGTTACAAATAAATTGCACTGAAGACACTGGACACCAGTGCAGCTTCCTAACTGGCTACCAAAGCCGCTGCTTGCACATTTGCTGTGTGCACCACACACAGCACACAAACAAATGAGACTATAGTGCCATTTGCTTTGTGATTTGCATTTCACAGTGGCAACAGGACAGGCCAAACAAAGCATTTCCTGAATAACAATTATTTACTCCCAGACAATTAAATCACTTTGGTTTAGCTTGTATTTATATCAGGGTGGGAAGCAATATGCTGTGACTGTTCAAGAACATGGATCTTGTTTCTGTTTTATAACATGGTTGTTTCTGTTTTATAATAAACTAGAAACCTATTTAACTAATACCTGTTCAAGTAATTAACCTATTATAAAGAAAAAGTAAGTCAATGCACCAAGGTTATGCATCTAAAAGAACTTTGCTTCTTTCATTTAAATTTCAAAGTTGATGTCAATGTTGTTTCGTATCTACAAAGATATCTACAATTATTTCATGCACTGTCAGGTTACTTGCAAGTCATCCCAAATACACCAGGGTTTACCAGGATACTGATTTCAAAGTGCATTGATATTCCACAGTCCTCTCCCTCTGTAGTATCTGGATGGATTGGATTCCCTAGTCTAGCTTTCAGTTATTAAACTTTTCCTTCTTCCAGATGAAGAGAATGAATACACAATGCAGACATGTTATGTGATCTTTGGCTTTTCAAGATTTGGTCTCTGTAACTGCAGATTGTCTCTGAACTGTGTTGCTCATTTTCATATGGACAGATTTCTGCAGTCTCACAGCTGTCTGTGAAGAGATGCTCTTGTGCAGGACTGACACACTACAGTAAAGCTGATGGTCTGAAGAACAGCACATTCTTATGCACTATTACTCTTTTCATACTGTGTTGCTTCAGGTAACTGAAGATAAGCTGTCCCAGGTTTACACCAACCTTCATGCTCGCACAAACAAAACTGCTTAAAATTTTCTAAGTTGAGTACTGTGTTTCAGTTAGAGCTTGTTGTTTGGCTCCTTCTGATTCTTTTGAAAATAATTAGCCACAATAAGAGCCCTTATAGTGCTCAAGAGCTGTCCTTTGTAGCTTGGACCTCTAGAAATTGAAGTTGCTTCCTAACATAATTTCAAAAACAGTATTTTAAAATGTTTAAATGCATCTCTTGTGTTATGCAGTATTATTACAGAGATTAAGACTGCTTTATCCTCTGTACAGAGAAAGTGACAGACACTCTTCTTATTCAGAGTGAAGAATCTTATAAATAATTTTGATACTTGATCCTTTGCTTAAATTGAATCCCCATTAGATCACCCTAAACAATTATCCATATTCCTGTTACTTTCAAACTCTAAATACAGTTACAGCATGTCTTATAAATTGCCTTTTAGTCAAGTTACACCTATGTAACCTTTTCAATGTTCTCCTAAGTCACTCCCACACCCTTTTTAGTCATCACTGCTGCTTCTCTGCATGGGGTTTTCACTATGAGTGTATAAGCAGATACAGATACCAAAGACATTTTGTATTGCCTCGTAAAGTGCAACAATTGAGCTCACTTATGGGGACACAGTACTGAAAAAGACCTATCAATTTTTTTTATTTACAAGCCATGCTGGACCATTATGGATAGCTCTGGTATTCAAGAATAAACACCTGAGGCTGGTGAGCAGAAGGGGAGTGCGCTGACAGCCAAGCTCTGAAATAAGGGCATGCAGCGAAGTCAAAAGCCTGATGGGTTTTGTAACAAGTTATGATTTGGACCATTTTTCTATTCCCCAGACAACAGCGTGCACCCACTATCTTCAAAAAGCAATGTACTTGTTGCGTAAGCAGTTGCTGTATTGGTCCCCCACTTTCTTAGTGACCAACCTTAGAGATAAGCTTTCCATTTCAAATACCACAGTGAGGCTGCTGTTACAGGCAAGATCTTGACACGCACACAAAGCCTGCTGCAAAAGTCACGTCACACTTTCCTGAACCAACAGCGCACGCTTTTTCCTTCTGATGCAGAGATTTCATTCACAAAGATACCTCATGGAGCCAATGACATTAAGAAAATTACTTTGGTTTCTGGTTGCCACAGATCAGCCCCTACCAAGCAACCTTTAGAAACTAAGCAAGAGAGCTCTTCCTGAAGCCCTGCATCCAATCCCACGTGCCAGCAGCTGCCCCTTGCCGCAGGCGGATGGAGTGGGAAAGTGCACATCACAATGAACTACAGAGCAAACCCTGCTATCTGATGAGCCTTTCTCATGCAATTTTTCCCCCTCCCAGAAAGCCAGGAAAATAGTGCAGACAATTCTCAGGGAGCCCCTTTTCAATCTAAAGAGAGCCCTTCCTCTCTTTATGCTGCTTCTTAACAGCCGGACAACTCCCAAAATTCAACAGTAGGAAACGCTTTACCTTTAACAAGCTCCAGCCACTCTAACCAGATTGTCAATAAACAGAGCATATTGCACAGATGGACTAATAACGCAACCCTAATTCAATTGCCTACAACCATCTTCTGTGCACACTCTATTAAAAGCAGCCATTCGGCTTGCAGCAGCTTAGAAACGAGAACAGGGTCCCCTTCTGAAGGAGAGCAGGGAGGAGCACTGACTTTGATCAGCTGGCAGCTGTGAGGCAGCTCCTCAGCACCACACTCACAAGTTGCCTGCAACCTCGCACCTGTGTGTGGTGGCCTGCAGCCACCTAAGTGAGGAAAGCAGCTTGCTCTTTATCCTTGGCTAACCTTTCAAGTGATACAGCTACCTGAACAAGAAGTCTGACAGCCTCACCCACCATCCTGCATCAACATCAGCAAACACTCAAGCCCTGTTAACCTGTGTCCTCCTCCTTGCCCTGTTGTCCAAGTAGCCCACATAGAATAAAAGCTCCCAAAGAAGTCGGTGTCCCAGAATTATGGTCAGGTCATGGCGTGACTCACTGGTCTTTAGCTTATATTCAACTTCTGCATTGATTTCCATATGCTTGCTTTCTCTCAACACTAACTAAGCAGCAGTATGAGCAAGGTTGAGGTATAGGAAAGAGTGACAGGAACCAAAACCCTCTGGTATTATTTTCAAAGTTTGCTCTACCTCTTTTAAAGTCAGACTGACAGAAGCCACAGGCTGATGCATAACATTCAGCCTTATCTTTTGCAGACAGTACCTTTGAAGTGCACAAGATTCAAATCAGTTGCAAATAGGGGACCTGAGGCCCATTGACAGCCATGCTGCTTGGGGCCAGGAAAGTCCAAAGAGCTGGCTCATGCTTCCATCTGCACTCCAGACTGAAGGGATGTAACACAGACCACGAAGAGTCTGGCTCTGCTTCCAAATGCCATTTCCCTGTCTGCCCTGGATTCAAAGTCAGAGCTACATAGTACCTGACACAAAGTATAACACCACAGCACACATGCACAGTGAGGACTGATTACAAGAAGAGTTTGAGAAGAGCTTTTCATGTCATTTGCTGTTTGTGTTTCCTGCCTTGCTGTGAGAGAATTCCAGAGCCTCCATACTTTTTCAAAGAGGAATGTATTTATGCAGAGCCATTACAGTTTTTACTTCTCCCTTAATGTCCTTTCAGGAATTGTCACGTGGCCTATACAGTCTGCCCCTTTGAGCATCCTTTCCTCCTCTGTCTGCTCCTGGATAGTGTTAGTATCCCTAGGAGAACCCATAGCTGCTGAGCACCCTTTGAAGCTCATGTGACTGGATGGTCCGTTGTGGCCAGCTGGGACCCATCCACTCCATGCTCATGGCCAAAAGCTCTCTCTAGCCCATGGCTTAGTGGGATTAGCTCCTTCTTTGCTACTTTTCCTACCTAATTTTTCAGATGTAATTTACTTTAGCATTACCCTGGGGCAAAAATTACTGAATGTTGTCATGGATGTCATCCAGGGTAAGGGCTTGGATTTTTGCTGCAGTTGTCTTCTCTTCTGACATCTTGACAAGCTGTTGGACAGAACTCGTTGAGAACTAGCAGCACTGTTTGCACTTCCAAGAGCTCTTTTACAACAGCCACCCACAGGAGAAAAGGCCAGTGGATGAGTGACTGAGCAAGAAGAGATTTTTATGTTAATACAGCCATGTCCATGTGTTTTTAAAGCAGAATGCTCAGGGGGAAAAAAGAGGCTGTGCATTTATAACCAGTTCTTTTGAAAAAGCAGCTGCAATAGCAATGGAAAATTCAATTTAGTCAAAGGAGGCATTGTGATAATAAAAAAATTAGTTGAATCCAGTGCCTGTTATAGCCTCAATCAGCTGAGCTAGAACTAAACATAATGTACATAGAGAGTTCTCTCAAGTCTGCCAGTCCATTCCAAAGGGGGGACTGAGTACTAAATACTCTGTTTTAAAGGATTAGGGCTCTCCAGATACTACCCCACTGCTGACCTAACCTGAAGCCCTGCTGCCTTTTTCAGCATAAGAAAAACTGGAAAAAATGTAATTTCAAAACAGGTGGCATGGAAGGAGAAAGCATTTAACATGTTCTAGGCAGAATCTTTCCAGCTCATTTCAGCTGTGATCCATGTAAAATCTGAGATTCAGTGCAGTAATTCACTGCAATACTTATGGACCTCAAACTGGTTAAAAATGAGCAAAGATAGAGATGTCTGGCAGATAGGAATTTAGCTGACTGATCTTGCATGCAGATAATGAGCTAAAAAAAAAGTTGTTGCAAAAAGAAAAAATGTCTATCAAAGTCCAAGTATGCTAATTATCAAGAATTTAATGGAAACTCACTTCCTGACAAATTGCATGCTAGGAAATGAGACAGACAGCTGAATATCTTAATATCAGGTCTCTCTGGGGGGAAAAAAATGAAAAAAAAAGATTGTTTTCTTCATTAAAAAAAGAAGTCTCATTGGAAAAGTTAGCTGGGGCTAGATGAGCTCTTGGGAAATAAGGCAACGCACTGTTCATTTCAAGAACGGATGATGATGCTTCTAACATAGACCTGCAGCCAGATCCATCCTCCCATAATAACCCAATTAAAGAGTTATCATTCATGCAAGGGAGACAGACTAGTTGAAGAGACACAACAGATAACACGACAAGTGAGCTAGGCCAGCTGACAAGTACTCCAATGAGTCAAGTCTAAGAGAAAAGTGAAGTTCTGAACACTAGTGAAGTCATTAGAGAGCCAACCTCTCCTGCTCCACGGTGTTGGCAGCACAGGTTACGCTGACTGAACTGACTGCCAGAGAACATGCAAGACTCTCTTTCCTTTTATTGATTTTTTCTATTGCTACGCAAAGTCCTAAGTAAAGGGCATTTGGTTCTGTGCAGACACTTAGGAATGGGTTCTTCAGAAAGCGCGACTGACCAGGCTTCTACACTCACAGCTATGGATAACCTTGGAGCTTTGCAAAAAGAGCAAACAGAGAGATGAAAATCCCATTGGTCAAGGAACTGGCTGTATCCATACCAATAGTTCTGAATTCAGTAACACTTGGCTAAGCATACAAAGCTTTTCAAAGGTACAGTCAGAAAAGGCTCACCAAGCTTTAAACAGAGATTAACGTAGAAAGAAAGGAATTTTAAAAATCACCCCGATTTGCTAATTTATCACTTGGTCATTGCGAAGTTCCACAATTCATAAACATACAGTATTAGAGACTCACAAGGTACTGTGGTTTGGGTGGCAATACAGAAACGATCAATTTCTGCTTTGTGGGTAGTGGTTATCAGTGGGAAAAGTAAAGTAAGGTAACACAAATCCAGTAATCCTCTTTCACGGAAAAGTGCAATCAATCAAAATACCTCCTGTTGGATAAGGATACACATACAAGAAGCTATTCCAGTTTGGTGGACACAGATGGGCTGGGTCATGAATCAGAGCCCTTAGTTTGAATTCAATGTTGTTCCCTGAATACTAGCCTTCACTCGCCTGTACCTGTAGCAAGAAGCAGGAAAGATGCTGCAGCAGCACCAAACAAAAAAAGGGAATTTTCATTAAATGAAGAAGTCCATACAGTAGTAGCTCTTCCCACCCTATCACTGGCCAAAGACTTCCTAAAAGCTCAGCAAGACTGACAATGCTGGTAAAGGGCAGATCCCAGAACAGCAATTACTTCAGAAACTTTCTAGGGACCAGCAAGCTTTACAAGAAGCATTAAGACATCTAGAAATTTGACTAACAAATAACTCATCCCTGCTACCTCCACACACCAGATATGATTTCCTAGAAGGAACTGTAATCCTCCAACAACCAGCATTAAGTTTCTGTTCAGCTGGGCAGTTTTAAACCAATTCTTAACAGTTCACTTTCATATGAAAGGATGAGAACACACTGGGTATCATATTTAGACAACTAAATACAGTTTTTGTCTGAGATCAAAGATGGGTTGAACAAGGAGGCTGTGAACATAGGGGATTAGAAAATGCTAACGTCCTCAGAAGCAGCTGTCCTGGATGTAAGGCACGAGAGAGGGAAAACACCACCAGCAACTCAGATTAAGATGAGTACATCTGAAGTCTCAGTCACAAACATCTCCAGCTGGCTCACAGAATTAAATGGGGGATTTAATTGGCACTATAGAAGCAACTGCATTAATTCTTATTTTCAAGGACAGTGATAAACCTTCAATTTCACATATAGCAAGGATATTAACCAGAATATCTCACTGTCTTTAAAAGGAAGTCAGGACTGTGACTGCAGAATAAGTGAAATCCCACACCTGCCAAGGGAAAAGGAAAAACTCCTATTCTACAACTGATCACTCCTTCCTCTGAGCTCAGGAAGATTCCATTCTCTGTTTATCAGTAACTGTTAGTCTGTCTTCACATGTTTTCCTCCTCTCCTAATCCTGCTCTGCTATGTTGGCTGCCAGCAACCTCTTTTGCAGGAGGTCAGTGTCAGTGTCCTGGGATCACACTGTGAGGTGCCAACACTTGGCATTGCAGCTGAACTGCTGGGACACATATGGTGGGATGGTACGTAACAGAGCTGGTTTACCCTGCCTAATGCTGCAGCAAATCTCTGGGACATCTGTACATCCTGTAACTGGTAACAGTACTGAAGTTACTAAGAACTAGCTACAGAAGCCTCCAAAAAAAACAGCGCAAATCTAATGGCCTTCTAAGGTGCTCAAATGATAGTCAGTATTTGATTAAAAAGAAAAAAGGCAATTTATAGTTTATAAATCCTAAATTCCAGTGCTCTCTGATGTGTGAGAGAACAAATTTAACACCATTATATGAATATTTAAGGAAACAAACATGAGAGAATCCAGTTGAAACTGCAGAGAGATGCACACCGTCACAACCACATTTGCTAAAATCCAACCAGAGCACCAGGTTTCAACAGCTCAGCTGTTTTTGAAAAGGGACCAGAACATCTAAGAAGACCTCAGGATCCAACCAGATTAAGAATGGTGCTATGGATGAAGAAGCAAGAGGAATTCTGAATAGTAACATTAGAGCTTTGGCAATCTTTAAATCTGAAGTCAGTTACAAATCTCTGTCCAGTACCAAAGTTCCTGGTAGTAGATGAGTGCTGGACAGATAAATCTATCCCTACCACATGCAACATCAGTGTGGCACTAACGTAGTTCAGTCCCTTCCGTCACAGCCCAGCTTTAATGTTTGGATGAGGGGATCAAGTGCACCTCCAGTAAATTCTTGGATGACACCAAGTTGGGTGGGAGTGTTGATCTGCTGGAGGGCAGGAAGGCTCTGCAGAGGGATCTGGACAGGCTGGATCATGGGCCAAGGCCAATTGCATGAGGTTCAACAAGGCCAGTGTCACATCCTGCACTTGGGTCACAATAACCCCATGCAGCACTACAGGCTGGGGGAAGGGGGGCTGGAAACCTGCCCAGCAGAAAAGGACCTGGGGGTGCTGAACAGCAGCTGAACATGATCCAGTGTATATCCAGGTAGTCAACAAGGCCAATGGCATCCTGGCCTGTATCAGCAGTAGTGTGGCCAACAGGACCACACAAGTGATAGTACCCATGTACTCAGCACTGGTGAGGCCTCTCCTCAAGTCCTGTGTCCAGTTTTGGGCCCCTCACTACAAGAAGGACACGGAAGTTCCAGTGCAGGTCCGAAGAAGGGCAATGAGGCTGGTGAAGGGTCTGGAACACAAGTCCTTTCAGGAGTGGCTGAAGGAGCTGGGGTTGTTCAGTCTGGAGGAGAGGAGGCTCAGGGGTGACCTCTACAACTCTCTGACAGGAGTGTGTAGCCAGGAGGGGGTCAACCCTTCTTCCAGCAGCAACAGGATAAGAGGACATGGCCTCCAGTGCCAGGGGAGATTCAGGACAGACATTAGCAGGGATTTCTTCGTGGAAAGGGTTGTTAAACATTGAAATGAACTGCTCATGAAGGTGGTGGAGTCACCATCCCTGGAGGTATTGAAGAAACAACATGACATGGCACTTAGTGCCATGGTCTAGTTGACAAGGTGGTGATCCGTCAAAGGCTGAACTCAGTTACCTCAGAGGTCTTTCCCAACCTAAATTNCTCTGACAGGAGTGTGTAGCCAGGAGGGGGTCAACCCTTCTTCCAGCAGCAACAGGATAAGAGGACATGGCCTCCAGTGCCAGGGGAGATTCAGGACAGACATTAGCAGGGATTTCTTCGTGGAAAGGGTTGTTAAACATTGAAATGAACTGCTCATGAAGGTGGTGGAGTCACCATCCCTGGAGGTATTGAAGAAACAACATGACATGGCACTTAGTGCCATGGTCTAGTTGACAAGGTGGTGATCCGTCAAAGGCTGAACTCAGTTACCTCAGAGGTCTTTCCCAACCTAAATTCTGTGTTTCTGTGATGTATTTAAACATGAAGGGAAAATTTTTCAAAACAGTGAATATATAAAGAAGGCAGAAAACAAACAAAGAGAGCAAGGGAGCATGGCCAGATTTCAAAGGTCACATTAGAAATTGTATTTCTTAACAAGTTCTTCATCAACATAGCTATTGCTCAGGGTGGAAGGGATGGTGACACATGTGAGGGGACACACAAATTCTTTTTCAGATCAGAGATAAAGACAACTCTCCACTCTAAATCTTGTTGATGTGCAAAGTTGCTGGAAAGACCAACATTTCATAAGGCAGCAGTTTCCCTTGCAGTTCCCAGCATTACCCTTGGGCAGCTAAAGTGCCTATTGATTCTTCCAGGGACCCTCACACCAAATGCCAATATCAGCCAGCTCCCAAAGCCCCTCCTCCTCTTTGAGTGGTTTTGAAGGAGTCTCTGCCATGGAAACGAGACTGAAAATAAAGAGCTGACTCTAAATGGTGCATGCAGTGAAAATACAGGGACCAACATTTGTGTGTGCCAGCATGCCCAGGAAAGACTAGCTAGCAGGCAGGACAGTCTTGTGGTCAGTGGAGATTTGCAGGAGTATGAAACGCAGATTTATGTGCCCTTATCTATGGCTGAGGTTGATGTGTTGCCTAGTAATAATGTGCTAGACTGGGTCACAGATGCATTCAAGTGGCTGGAGGCTTAGATAAGCAAGATGATAGGTGTTCTTTCAGTAAGCAAACCTCCCAGAGCCCACAAGAAGGTAGGCTATACTCTAGCCAGAGAAACAGATGGCTTCTCTCCACCCAAATATTCACCTCTTCATCCCCTGTGTGATCTCTGTGTCTCCATGGGCCGTGCACATGTCAGAATAATCCTTCTGCCTTTTTAGTAGCCAAGAAAGATGGGTTTGCTTTCATCTTTCAGCACAAATTCCAAGGGGAGACAGGCAAAAGGGAGGTGTAGGGAGAGACAACATTTTGACAGTATGCAATAGTAAAAAAAATGACGGAAGCCACAGACAGAGGAGCAAAGAGCCTCCCTGCTTCCCATGCACAATCACAGATGAAAGGGAATGGATGACAGATCAGGCAGCAGCAGGCTGCATGCAGAACAGACAGTGCACTGCCTCGTTCCACTGGGACCACCAAGTATTGAAGAGTATGCATGCAGTTGCTACATCAGTTGCAGGCTTTTCCTGAATTCTTAGCTAGCACAGATAAGGATAGTTGGCCTTTTTCTGATGTTACTGTAAAGGGTAATAATCTAGCTTTAAATTACCTATGCTGTATCCACATTTGGACTAGCTGACACTCTGGAGAAAGCAATCCCCCTGCCTCCATCGCAAAGTGGGTCATTAATTAAGGATCTTCCACTCTCCAGACTGTACCTGCAAAGTGGACAAGTGATTTTGCTGCAGGGCAATATTCAGCAGAGTGACCCATTAAACCTACTTAGCCAGAACAGACTAAGTAGCAGTTGGAATTTACAAATGGAGCAAGACCTCCAAGGACTTTGTGGGTGGCACAGGAAAATCATAGCATCCATCAGCTGAGATCCTCCGCTTCATTTACATTTCACAGCTGCCCAGTAATTTCTAGCATGGAAAACATGAAATAGCTGTTGAAAGATCCAGTCCAGTTCTCAGGAGATAACATCTGCACCACATTACTCAGTAGAGAGGCCAAGGAAGAAACTTCCACTTAAGGAAATCTCCACAATGCAGGAAATGTAGAGAGCATTAGGCAGAAGAGTCTGGGGCAGGTGCAAGTACATGCACCTGCTGGGTACACTGCTGCTATCAGTGTTTGGTGGGCTGGTTCCTTCTTTCTCAAAACAGTTTTGAGCTGCTTTGGAAAAAGGAGATGGAAAGAAGTTTTTAGAACTGGCAAGGGATGTTGTGAGGGTTAGTTATCCCACCAGGAATTGCTCATTCCTTCTTAACCCAGTTAACTGTGCCTGCCTTGGAAGCATCTTTCAACTGCGCGAGCTCAAGGGCTGTGGTGTCCCTTGAGTCCTTCCCCTTCCCCTGCCTTCCACCCCTGTGAGCATTATCACTGCTCTCCTCTCCAGTGCTTGTGACCTCAAACTTTGCTAACTTTTCTCATCCTCTTCTTCTATTCCATATCCAAACAGTTACCTGCCCTTTTCCTCTTCCTCATGGAAACAGTATCCTGGCCAGAGGTACTGTCACAATAAGCACTGTTTTCTGAAGCCACGTGGGAAAAATGGGATCATTACATGTCAGGACACGTGCTCAGTCCATCATTATGCAAGTCAGTGCTGGAGCCATTTTGTTTCAATTTGCTTCTCTTCAGGGCCCAAGGATCTGCTCACTCATTATACTAAATGAGGTGGTTTCCCAGCTTGAAAGTGCATTTTTTAAAATCTTACTCTGCTTAATGATTCTTTTTGTTAATTTTAAATAGATTTTTAGAATCATTCTTTCTGCTGGTAAAAGACCCACTGCAGTGGAAACTGTGTGTGGAGCTTCTGCTCCATGTAATGCATCCTTAATGACTCAAATATTTTTTTGAAAAAACTTCTCTATTTATGTACAGGTGAGATGTGTTTCACACTCCTGATAAACACAGCATGTCATTCAGCACAGGAAAACTTTTCCTTACAGGAAGCGAAGAATTAGAGATGTTGCATAGAGCACTGGAACACCTGAAATTCAAACTCATTCTGTCACAGTGTTGCAACAGGTATTGCAGGTGACAGGTCTGTTGCTCAGGATCTGGCTGTGAGGGAAATGTAACCTCAGAGATCACATCTTAGAGGTCACCAGCTGTGAGTCTGATCAGTCTGCTGATAAGCAGTGATAAGGCACAGGTGTCCAGGGAGAGTCCAGCTGTCAGCACAGGCCAAACCACTCCCTCACTCCTGGCCCTTCCAGAAGAAGGTCATGGATGTGTCAGCCCATGTCTTTCCTTAGAGCTGTCTTCAGTGAGGGCAGGGACTGTTCTGCCCTGGTGAGGGCGTGTTCCAACAGATGTTCCTGCTGTTCAGCCACTCCCCACAAAGGCTGTGGCGCCAGGGAGATGTGCTGGCACAACCACAGCTCAGCACAGAAGAGCCCAAACGGCCTCAGAAGAGTTGCTTCCTCAGACCTGCATTTTAGGGTGCAGCTAGGTTAAGATGAAAGCTGATAAACTGCAGGAGCAATGGAGCTTCCTTCATCTTAGCTCAGAAGAGCTTGTGCTGTGCTCTCCATGCTCAAGGGACAAGCCACAGACTGCTGGACATTAACTGCTGTGACGTTAATTGTTGCACATACAGAAGGAGGCATTGGAGACACTCTCCTCTTTGCTAACAGGGTTGAATACTATTAATAGTTTAGCCATACAAAAAATAGATTTTGAGCTGGCAAAAGATGCAGGAAGACTATCCATATAATGAAGCGTTTGTGTCACAATTTTACTCCTCTGCTTTCTTTTTGCATTCACTTGATGAGTTTCTAAGCAGAACACAGACAAGTGCTTTGGATCAGAAACTGTCTTGTCATAAGCATGTAAAGCACACACCACAACACTCACCTGAAATCGGTGCCAGCAGGTTCTACTGATACAAGGCATAAAATCTTAAAATTTGAACAAATCTGAAATAGTACCACACCCAGCCAGCATCTAGCATACATCCAAAACAAAAATACCTCAGAACCAAGATATTCCCCTTTTCAAGCATGTTTAGGCTCGCCATGGGGGATAAAAAATTGGGAACTCCATGGAAATCAATACAAATGCTTAAAAGCCCAGAAAATGCTGAAATCGAAGTGATGAGAGAGAGGGGACTACTAAGTGACATTCAAATTGCATGTGACATTGCATGCTACAGACACAATATTCAATCAATACGCAATAATATTTAAATAGTAGGTTCGGTGAATATTTGTTGCCACTTGAATAACCATATGTTCAAACGAAACAGCAAAAAATACTCGTACCCCTTCAGGTTTTAATGGGAAGTTTGTAGGACGATAATTCTCTCTTGGCCAGCTAATTTAATCCTTGGACTAAGAGTTCAGCTCACTTTCCCAAGGTTTGTATTTCAGACACTGTCTGCTTTTACACATAAAACTGGAGCTACAGTTCAAATTATTTACTCTACCTTTCAAAGAGGACTGTGTTTTAAAAAGGGTTGAAGTACAGGAGTGCAATCAGGACAAGCTGCGAAAGTTACCTTGTTTAAAGAGCATGGCTCACAATATTCCTGGGCAGCTGTTCTTCACTTCAAAGTGGAACCTAGAGTTTGTACCTCAAAGCTACACTGTATAAAGCTAGATTTCCTATTGATTGCTTCTGATAGCAATGGTAAGCACTAGAGCTAAGCTGCAGCAGTTGGTTAATTTTATTAAGTTTGGGTACTGAAAAGCCCCGAAGACTTAGAGAGTGGACTTTAATATTTCTGTTTAACAATTTGAATCCCTTACTGTCTCTCCTAATGTGTTTGTGCCTGTTTAATCTTCTGTAAACTCTTATCTCTGCCCTTCTGATGTATACAAAGTACATTTGAAGATGGCAGCAAACAGAAATGAAAATTCTTGGTAAACAGAATTCAATACATCCCTCGAAGAAATGTTTGCTGCCCACAGTCTGCACTGAGTGCAAAATGCCACATTGTGCAAGTGAGGGTTCATAGACACGAAGCCAGACTACAGCAAAAGCCCCACATTAAAACCTGCCTCAGGCAACCATTTATTATTTCAAGATACACCTCTGAAAAATATTGATGCAAAAATTGTTATTGGTTTTGCCACACGTTCAGTTTTTCAAAGTCAATTCCATTGTCTAAGCAAAACTGGGCACGTTTCTGGCTATTGTCATGTGAATTTTCAATTCATAGATTAAGGGGAAAGAAAATAATTTTGTTGCTTTGATGAAGACGCCTTGCACGTTTTGACAAACTCAAGTCCCTCCAGGGTGCTTACTGGCCATGAAGCTCTTTCATATCTCATTCATTATCAGAGAGAGACAGGAAAACACTTCCTCATTTCTCTTGCGAATGAGTAAATTAGTGAAAACCACAGAGACTGAGATTCATTAAAAGTGATGGAGTGAGACTGGCTGCAGCCGCTGCACAGTGGGGACTGGGCTGAGCTGACTCAGTGCAGTCTGCCTGGCAAATGCAGGTAAAAAGATTAACTGGAAATTTCTCTGCTGAAGCACTAACTGCTTACTGCAGCCAAATTCCAGGACAGCTTGATGCTGTAAAACCTGAACTCGGAGCCCTCAACTCAAAAGCTAGTTGAATGTGTCGTGTTCCTCAGCTCCATCACTGCACAGATTTCAGATGCCCATATGCTAGACCTGCATTTCCCTGCAAGTTTCAAGCCAATGCTATTACCATCACCAACTGTTATCGTTTCTACTAAGTGACAGCCGATGGCTAATATTTCTGAAGCATCTTTCCTCTCAAGTTTGCCAGGGGAAGAAAAAGCCCCCAAAACCCTGGGGATTAACTTCAAGACCAGCTGTCTCACATTACAAAGCAAGGAAACACTTGAGATGCAAGTGAAGTGGCACAAGCCATTTGAATACAAGCTAAGTCATTCCACTGAATGACTTTCATTGCTCTATCATTCCACTGAAAATTTGCTAAAAACTTCTGCTCTTCCTGAGATTTCCACTGTTGCTGTGTATCTCCATGAGCAACAGCATCACAAGAAACAAGAGTGAAAATGCTGATGGCAGTTCAGACTCCTGCCTGTGTGGTGCCTGGGCTTGCCTGAACAGAGTGGCAAGAATGTCACTGCCTGATTAAGGTTTTGTGTAGATTGTGGGTTGTATCTGCTAGTTTTCACTGGTGATGCTCACAAGAGTAGGATAATACAGGTGGCTGATAAAACCTTATGTTACAATTGTATGTGAATACCCTGAAATCCACAGGGAGAAGAATCAGAGTGAACTGTGGGTTACAGCAGCAGCCTTTAATTTCAGAAGTAGGGCAGCAAAGGAGGAGGAGTAATTGGAATCACTCTACTCTACACCATAATGTCTTCACACCAGCAGACAGCATGATGCATACCAGTCTCATAACTATGTTCATCCCTCAAGTCAGGCTCTAAGCTCTCTGCCAGCAATAACTGATTATCTGGCAGTAGGTTCAAGAGAAGCCTAAACCTGGCAGTAGAGGGACAACTGCAGTCTGTGACTTAAGCATACCCTGATTTCTAAATGTGGCACGCTACCTACCTACATTATGTTTGACTCAATCTACTGCTCCAAGTCTTTCAGTTTTATACCTTTTTCTTCCTAGCCCCTGCTGACCTCAAAGATGGCAAAATCAAGGCTCTGGCAAGTAATTTATTCAAGTGTAAGTCTTGATTCCTATGATGAGTTTTAAAAAGTTCACATGGATTAGACTGTCATAACATCCCCAACCAGGTGGCATAACCCAGTTCAGATGACTTAACACAACTGACTTCTAGCTCTACTTAGCTCAAATTTTCAGAAAATCTGTGTTCCTACTGAGTGTGATAATATATTGCACATGCTCCTTTTCCAATGCTTTCTCTTAGAGAAAGCTCTGATCCTTTTGTAAGCTGTTCTCCAGGGAACTGTATCACCTCATGAAGCTCAGACCTCACCAACTCAGGAGTCATGGGCATTTCACAAATTACTGGATGAGTGATGTGAAAATGTGAGATTTTAGAACATCCAGCATACAACTCAGCTACCTAGGCCCATTACTGGAGTATCCATTATTCTGCTGTGCTAACATCCATGGAAAACAGAAAATAACATCCATGCTGAGCCATGTGCAAATTCAATCCTTAGAAAAACACAAGGAATGGCAACACAGTCAGAGGAGAATGAGATAGAAACATGGTGATCACCTTGTCTTTCTACACAATTCAGCAAAATAGTCAGCCTCTGAGGTGGAAGGGTAAGAAAATAAAACCCCAAGGGTCTTGCTACTACTGGGCATCACAAGGGATGAAGCAGTACTTTCTTCTATTTTTGAGGTAATTACAAACCTTTTTCTCACTGAAAACTAGTAGGCACAATGCTCCTGGTGAAAATAATTCAAACCACCCCTTCTCCAAGATGACTGATAAGACAACAGCACTGTGAGGCTGACATGCAAGTGGGTGGGGATATGATGGGGAGGGAAGAGATGAACAGCTGCTCTCTGACAAGAATGCCTGATGTATGCTGCCAACAAAACAATGCCAACTACAGATAAGTCATCTGAAATAAGCAGATAGCAAAGCCATGAAGGCTAAAAAAGCTTATTTTCAGGTGGGAAGACAGAACAGTGCATGATTTGGAAGGTATGATGCTGCCCACATTTGCCCATGAGTATATCTCTGGTGCATGTAATGCTGTGCAACTCCCAGAGACACTACATGTCCTATTAAGAAATACATTACTTTGAGCTGCACAACCCCAAAACCACCTTTATTTCACAGCCCATTGCCAGTGTTCTTCTGTGTAGAAAGTTAGTCTACATGAGTTATTCTCTCACCAGTACTCAAGAGATATATGGGCTTCACTTCCATTTCATGTTTCGAAAGAAATACTAATTCTGAATTACATATAATTTCAAAAGAAATACTATGCTGAAAAGCAACATTTCACCATTAGCAGAAGTAGTTTTCTCAAACAATGTCATAAAACAGCTGCTGTGTTCCTTTTGAGAGGCAGCTATACTTCAGCAGTGGGAAACTTGACTCCCACATTGTCAGCAAAATCGTGGCCTTGCTCCAAATTGTGGTGGTGTCCTTATGAGGTGGATCTAGGGGCAATATGGAGCTGTTCTGCTGATTCAAGGAAATATACCCAAGAGAAAAATCATGTATTTCTGGCAGAAATGTCAGATGAATAGCCCTCCCTTGGAGCTTGCTGACAGACAGAAATGGGTATGTAGATCAGGGGCCACAGGTTTCCCTTTGTTCAACCAAACGCACCTCAGGTCTACAGAAAGATACCAATACACATTGGGAGGAAGCAATGGGTCTGACTGATGCTGTGTCTCTGCAAATCAAATATGAACAAGAAGTGACAGGAAAGAGGGTGAAATGAGAGCAATGTTTGAAACTTTCAGGCATAAAAGAGTTGGAAAAAGATGGTTTTTTTTTCTCTTTTTGCTCCTGTTACAAAGAAAGCAAAAAACACCAGACCTGTTTCGAACAGTTGGATTCAGTGACTGTACTCCACATCCAGTATAATCCACCAGGATTATGGAGATGGCAAAGAGCCCTGAGCTACTACTGGAAAGCTGCTATTTAACCACCTAGCAAGGACTCAGCTTTTCTTTTATTTGCTTTTGTAGGCTTGTGTTAGATGCGTGTGTAGCATCATTCTGCTTCACAAATAACGTCTGTACTTGAAACTCTGCTTATTTACTTACTTGAAGTGCTTAGCCTCTGAGAAAGCCTTCACACACCACACAGACTAAACATTTCATCTTTCTTTGTTATTGCAGAACGTTTAACAGAGAAGCATAGTGTGTGAAAGAGGGAATCTTGTGTTTGCCAATTCATACAATTGACCCATTCAATCTTGTCTGTTTCCAGCCCTCCAGCACTTAAGCTTATACATAAAAAACAGAAACAAAAGATAATCCTAAATCCAGCACTAAAAAAGCAAATATATACTGCGGCCAATTTACTCAACATTCACTTCTGAGGGATCCTCACAGACATGGACAATGCTATTTTTAAAAAATTCTCTGGCCAGTAATGAAAACCGGGACTGCCAAGAAATACATAATTCAGCCTTAACTCAAACTCAGTGACTTCATGCTAAGCTTTTATAAAGAAATAAGTCTAACAATTACAGAGTAATATGTATGAACTAAATCTATGTGTAATCTGTCCCTGGCTAGCCACCTTCTTTCAAAAGGGAAAAAAATACACCCCAATTAAAACTCCTCTCAAGTGCACAACTGTAACCATGACACTGCTACCACAAGGCATCTGGTTTCAGCAAGTTTCCCAGCTGTGGGCTTGTTCTGCATCAACTAGGATGCAGGGAGTTTCCCCTCAGTCACTTACATTGCATCACATGCTGTCAGGGTCAGGGTTACATGAAAAAAAATTCTGATTCCAGCTATTTGCTTTCACTACAGCTTCAATTCTTTCACTCTAAGAACTGAAAACATAAATTCAGTTCTGGAGAAGCAAAGCACAGAAAATCTGCAATGCAGACTCAGGCAGACTTTGGATGGGGGTAGATGACCAGGAAGGGATGCAAAGCCTCCAATTTAACAAGCCAAATCATTCCACCGTGAGCAGTGAAGGCAGAACAAAGTGGCTGCTGTATGACCAAGACTATACAAGATTGCTTTATTCCTGTTTGTGTTGAGATAGTCACTTGTTTAAAACCACTACCTCAAATATTTCGAAAGCCAGTGACCTCACCTAGCCACTTGGAATCAGCCTACGGAAAACTCATTCACAACTCTGCCAAGAGACCTTCTGGGATGAAGAAAGGGAACACTGATCCTCCATCCCCTTTTTCTCCACATGACACTGTTTCTCAGTATTTCATATCAATACTTTTTCAATCTCAGTTACTCCTCTGCAAGAACCTCTGTACTGATGCACAAATCATAACCAATGCCAAGTCAGAAGCATACCAGTAAAGCCAGTAACTTCCCATCTGCAGGATCCAGACAATACCAGCTACTGTCTACCTGTGTGTCCGCTGGCTTCCTTGCAGTGGCTTGTTTACAGTCACTCCTCAACTGCCAGTAAGCCAAAGAAAACGTCTTTAATGCAGTTCTGCTGCAATATCAGCCCTTTGCCTGTGGCTGACACAATTATTATGACCACAGTTATTTTTCTGTTAGGACTGAGATGAAGCATGGTGGTGTCATCTGAGCTCAAAGACCCACAAACTCACTCTGACAGTCTTTCACATGTGTCTCACCCAGTATCTTGGGACCATAAACAAACTCGCACTGACGCAAAAGCTGTAAGAATTAAAACTGGTTACTTCTGTTCAAGCTCACAGAGATGTTTTCCAATCAAAGTATCTAAAATCAACAAGTACTTGTCCAGTGTGGCCTTACATAATGTTTTTCCAAATAAAACTATTGGATGAAAATCTCTCTCTAGACATTCTAATTTAATCATAAAAGCATTTTGTATTTGACCTAAGTATTACGTCTGCTTTCATATATGAATAAAAAAGAAGAAAGCTGAAGGATGAAGAATTGACCATGTGCAAGAAGCTGGGGAGAAGATGAAGGGGGACAACCAATTTGGACAACACAGTCAGCATATGGAGATAAATTATACCCCTCATTGTTTCACAAGACTATCCCTGGCTATGCTAGGAACAGCAATGCAGAAATCTGCATGTATGTATTTACTCCCATGGCTGGGAGAGGATGACAGTGGGTTGAGAATAAAGCAATAAGAAATCTGGAAAGCTCAGTCCTGGCTCAGATGATTTTTTTTAAAAGAAAGAGACCAGGATATGAACGGTCATGCCCAATGGTTAGGATCAATGTCTGCAACTTTCGGGGCAGAACAAAAACAGGAACTGAACTAGAAAGTGAGGTTAAAGTCAGAGTATAAGATGAGGGAAAGGACAGATACAACACAGAACAACAGCCAGAAGCTCAGCTGTTAGGTTAAGAAGCCACCTTTAATTCAGCTTTCATTAATCACCAAAACCAGTTAATTGAACGTGCTCATCCATATCTACCACTGTTTAACTGTAAGGCCAGTTTACCTTGTAACTACTTCAAGTCTCAGCTGAGGGGCAACTGGTTTTAAGCACAAGGTTAACTGTTCATTGTTTAAAGAGAAAATAATTTACTTATTGTGAGGGAGAGGAAGGTGAGTGGTTTTGACTGGCATATTACACTTGGCCTTATAAGATACTAACTGCAGTTGCCTAATCCTGTTTATTTTTCTGTTGGGTGATGGCTACAGAGGACAATTTTTTAATCCTCTAGAGAGAGGGTACAGCTAGGAAGGAACAATATGTTAATTTACCAGTGCATTCCACATGGGCAATTTATGGCTAAGTCCAATTTTAGAAAAACATAACAGGGAAGGATATAGCATTTTATATATTAATTTTTGTAAGAGAGAGGTGGAGGGGGTAGCAATAGATTTGGAAGATACACAGGATCTTCAGGGAAAGAAGAAGACTCAGCTGTCAACAGGCACAAATTCTGGGGGCTGCATGCAGAAAATGGGTGCACCCACAGAGTGTGAGGGTGCCCAAAAGGAGGCGGCTGACTCAGCAGCTGTGCAAGTATCTTCCACAGCTACAACAAATACTCTCATTCCTGGAGGATGACACTTTCTCCTGGTGTGGTAGCTCTCTGAAAACCCAATTACTCCATCCAGTTTGATCCATATTAGGTACGCCTCAGCGACGGATAAGCTTGGCAATAACTCAATCTGCAAGAACTCTCATCAGAAGAGTGAGCCCCCAGCAGCAAAAACAATCAAAAAGCAGGCAGGAGCAAGGCTAATCCATTTAAGTGAGACTAAACCAGCCTTTATTATTAATAATAATAAAAAATAGGCTTAACTAGTGATGCTAGAAATTATCTGTGTCGGTCAAGCAAAGCACAGATCATGCAGCTACTGACTGTAACCAGATCTGTGGGTAAGGAAGCAAGAAAAAGAGAACGGGAACTGAGGATACTTGGAAAAAGACAATACACTATCAGCTCTCTGAGTCTCTCAGAGCATTTCATTGGCTTCACCCCATCAACTCAGAAATCAAAGAGCTTCAAGCATCAGACATTTGCATCTGCTCCATCTTCATCACAGCCAGACACAGCCTGCGATTAAAAGAATGGAGAAATAAGGAGCTTACAGATTCACTTTCCTCAGCTGATACAGTGACTCACAGCACCGAGGTATTGATCCACAGGTCTGGCCTCTGCTGATAACTACATGCCACAGGGGTTAATTTAACTCCCCACCACCTGGCACTGCCTCAGACACTTTGCAGGAACAGTTATAAATTATATAGCACTCCAAAGGTGCAGAGCAGGAGAGCATTTTTTCAGCACGTTTCTTTTGTTACCCATCCTCCTGCAAACATCTGCTCTGCTGCTTCCAAGTCATGTTTGTTTTCCTCCTGAACTTACATTGCAGTCATCTACTCAAGCACAAACTGCTCACAGGACACTGTAAATTAGAGTCACAGAAAGGAAAAAGGGTAAAAAAACAGCCTTCCAAAAGAGCTGGTCATTTTTATCTAATATACCACAGTACAGACATGCATGCACATGCATGCATATACACCAGGGAAAGCAATTTCTGCAAGGAAGCTTAAGTAAACATACAACTAATCTTCATCTTACAGAAATGCTTATGATTTTAGAAAGAGCAGTACCTTGAACAAGTGTAACAGTGAAAAGCAAAAGGACCCAGAGAGAATTTCTGATAGGGATAGCTCCTCCACTTCAATACGGCAGTGTTGTACAGCAATGGGCAATTTGGAAAAAAAAAGATCAAAGCCTCCTCATTTTAAAACTGCCTTCATCCAGTCCTAACTTGCACCTAGTTTAGCAGTAACAAACCATTTAAGGTCTAATAGACCTGGCATGAAATTTAGTCCAGTTCAATCCTTGCAAATTTTTTGATTGTATGAAATAGATGGCTGAGTTTTACAGATGCTCATCATGGTATCTCTCAGCAAAATTTCTGATCAATACAATCTCATGGCAGAACTGAGCATCTGACTACCCATTAAACTCTATGCTCCTAAAATGTTACCATCAGATTTACGCTCATGATCTTTCCTAAAATCCCATCTCTTCCTTCAGCCTATATACAAGCTACTGCACGAATCTCACTGCTATCACTGTATGTTTCTTAATCTAGGTAAATATTTCCCTTGGATATTACATGATATAGCAACTGTTATCATGTGCTTTCAGTTGTGCCAACTTGTGAAATGTTTAATTGATACATGGACAAAAAAGCTTTCCTCTTGGAGGGCGGGCAATATTCCATCCTTAATTAAAGTCCAAGGAAATAGAACTTTGTGTTTGGTTGCTTTTTTTTGTTTGTTTGGTTGGTGGGTTGTTTAGCTTTGTTTATTTAAAAACCACAACTTAGCTCATGTGTTTTCTCTTTACTTGTAGTGATCACCAGATCCTTTACCGAGTTACTGTATTTTCAGGTATTTCTGCAGTTTAAGACATCCTCTTCCTCCCATTTCCCTGGCACTCAGATATGAGTTCCAGCTTAAAATCTGAGAATTACAACAGAAATTGCCAGATACCAATATTTTACATTGGCATTTCAGCTTTTGAAATGCTTGGGTTAGAAGTATTAAAAAATGAAATTCTGTTTTATGCAGTTGGTTAGCCCTGCCTGCAGCCCTGCCACAGAGGCTTAGCTCAGAGTATAAAAATTCCCACATTCCTGAATCAGTGAGAGACTGTCAAGCCTGCTCCTCTATCTGTGACAGTAGTCAATACCAGAAAATTTAGATAAGAGTGCAAAACCACACTGGAGCAGACTATTACAGAATATTCTGCACACAGTATAACTTCTCCCTTCCCCATTACTCTTTTAATTTCAAGTGCTGTGCAGTTTCCTTAAAGATATAAAATTCTTTCTTTACCAGCAGTGATGATTGTTTCATGAACAGAGGTAACTAACCATGCCTGCCTGAAAGGGAGAACAGGACTTCCATCCGATAGAGAGTGACTACTGCTCTCCAGACTCTCCTGAGCTAATATGGCTTATTTCACTTAGGGTATGTCTACAATTAAGGGAAACTTAGGCAAGGTAAGCCAAATGAAGTACAGGTGTAAGCTTAAGGTGCATTAACTAAGGAACTCCCATACAGATGTTTTCAGTCAGAAGTCAAAATGAGTCTGAGCAAGCAAATGAGAACTCAGAGCAATTTATTTCTTGTGAGTGTTGAAGGGGTTTAGTAAGTTCTAATACATCTGAAATTCAACTCTTTTCATTAACTTGGTTTCACTTAACCAAGTACTCCTGGGTAGACAGGCCTGTGAAATCTGTATGTGACAGTCCTTGCTGAACCTTTACAAGTCTCTCATGCACTCGTGATTCTCCTGGACGTGGTATGTGAACAAACAGAGGAAAAGACTAATTCATCTTTGCCTGTAATTTTGTCAGATCCTATGCAGGTACTTGCTTGCTCAGGGCTGAGATTTGCCAGTAGCAGACAGAAAAAAAGGAGATACATAGCTCGAGATTTTGGCAATCTTCTGTATATAAGCATGTGTAAAATGCAGCATAACAGCCTTTTCATTTCATCTCATTCTTAACTGTGATGCTTTTAGAAACCAAAGTATGACATTTGTGGATTTCTTGATTATAATTTTATTGACAGAAGAAGATATAATAGTTACATCTAATGTATCCCTAAGGGTTGATAATTGCATGTAGATTGTATTCTGGGATGGGAGATCTGACATAAATGCATCTAAATCTCTGAAATAGACTGGAATCTGATGGGCCGGAAGGTAAAGGCAGGAAAATGATGCATTAGGTATGAATATAATATGCACTTTCATTTCATCATTTCCAGCAAAATGTAATAGTTACATTCACTCACTGTCCCACTATAGTCTCCTCTCAGAAGTATATAGCAAACAAACCAAAAGAGGGAATGAAGACTGTGAAAAAATACGAGTAGTGCTGGGGCTCTGTAATTTCTATAAGGAGACAAAATGTATTAACTTATGAACTCTGTATCATTCACAACCAACATTTTCTGAGCGTGGACTACAAATCAGAACATTATCCTTCTGGCTTTGAAGCATTTCATTAGACAACAGCAGCAACTGGAAATATCACTGGTCAATAATGCTGCTGCCTCTTCTTGGCTGGTGGAGAGCTGCAGAGTGAACAGGCATAAGGGCAAGAGAGACACATCTACCACCTGGTGGTTTGATTCCCAGACTAATGCAAAACAGCTTTTGCAAGGACACACCAAACTCCTGGGAAACCATGCACTTGTCTTTTTTAATTGACTGCAGGGTGAAGTTAGGATGTGTAACACTGGGGGTGAAAGGAGCATTGTGAGACATAAAGGGATAGTAAAGTATCACTGGGGACTCAAGGAAAGACCCAACCCCTTGGAATGGGAAGCACTACCCTCTCAGCTATACAAGAAGGGTTAGATTTAATTTCTCAGTGCCATAAGTGGTACTATACAGAGATGACAGCTAAACTAGTTTTAACTAATTATCTTGCGCATTAAAAGCTCTGCAGCTGCATTTAGCACCGAAGTTCTTATGTGGAAATTCACCTACGTACTGTACAGAACAAGTGCATGCTCACCTGCTAGAATACCAAAGGAAAGCCTACAGAAGTCAACAGGTGTCCAGATGCAAAACATGGTGTGTCTACAGGTGAGTGGCAATTCATCCCATGCCACTCCAGAATTCCACATATTCTCCTGAATGAAACCAAGAGGCTTTTCAGATTTTGCTCTAGACCAAGCAAGTAAGCTCCTAAGAGCTGCCAAGTCATTTACTGGCCAGGACTCTCACCTAGTCTTGAAAAGTGAAGTCCAAGCCCTGGTTTTAATTCAGAGAGAGGAAGAAACTGAATTGTGTCCTCTTACATTGCAAGTGACAGTATTGAACATAGAAAGGAGTCTCAGATTTTACTTGAAATTCCTCCCTGGAAACAGGATATTATTCCAATGAAAGTTTCCATAGTGCAAACCACTTTTGTTTGTCAAACCATCATTTCCTAAGCATTTATTTTTCTCAAAATGCCTTCAGGTAGCTCCAGGTACAAGATTTCTGAAATGTCCTGTTGCAGTCCCTGTTTCACTGTCTGTGCCACACTGCCCACCAGACTGAGAAGCAGCCTGCAGCAAGCACATGAAAGATCAGGTGTGAAGACAAGTGCAAAGTTTTGATCTAGCAAATAAAACTGCCAGTTAATTTAGTTTTCATTTCAAGGGATTTAAGAGAGATGCAGGTTTCTTCTATTTCAGTAGAATGTCTATCACTGCATTTGCTGCAACTCTCACAAACCAATATAAGAGAAGTGCTTGGGCTTCACTGTCAAAAATGTTTCTGTCTGTTGCAGTAACACTGACAGATTTAAAGGTGATTTCTAAGTGCAGAGATTTGTTTTTCCTTACAGTATATTACATAGTGTTTTTCAGCCTTTGCAATTTACAGACCCCTGAAGGCATTTTCCAGGGTAGGTGCAGAGCCTTATAAACAAGCTTAAGTCCACAGTCAATTGATTTTGCTTAGCTGCTTTTAACAGACTCCCACTGCTCCCCCTCAATTAGCACATGGGTCCCCAAGGGCCGGCTGATTGCAACCTGAAGGCTGCTGCTTTGCCACAGCAAGCCAGTCCAAGGGCTGTTTACATAGAACACAGCACTGGCCTGACACTGGTGTAGGAAGCTGTGCACCTCTACCAGGTTCAAGAAGACCTGTGGCAGCACAGCAGAGAAGGTAGTCAGAAATCAGGCCAAGTCAGAAATCCTTTTAAACACTGTACTTCTGGAATTGTAGTTCTGGAAATACATATAAGTTACAAATTAATAAGTATCAAGGATCGTGACAATCAGAGCATATCCTGTTCTGCTGATAAAAAAATCCTTTGAGTAGAAATGACTTGTCGAGCCAGCTAGGTTTTTTCCTACAAAAGCTTACACTAAAAAAGCCTCACCTAAACAAAGAAGATTGGGAGCTGAGATCCAAGTGAATCATCATCTTTACTCTAGAGAAACCCAACAACATGCACACATAACAGCATTAGAAAGCTACTGCCACCTATAGTTAACCACCGACTTTATCCACCCAGATCCCAGTTTGGAGAGGGATGCAGCTGCCTAATTGGCTCATACAATATTCAAAGGTGAGCCAAAACATTTTCCCAGTTGATACACACCCACTTCTTATTATCAAAGCAGCTTGTCAACATGCTTACAAAATAATGCCATGGGAAAAGAGCAGAGGTTAATCTGTAAAAGGGGCACAACAACTGATGACGACCCACAGCTGCTGCCTCTGGCAGCCAGGTCCATACAAAGCAGGTCAGCAGCTCCACTGGGAAGACTATGCTCAGGTTGGCTGAGGGGTCATAAAATAGACTCTCTTGTCTCAAAATCACTGTAATCAACTCTGACTAAGAAATAAGCAACCCTAGAGCTCCTGAGGCACTCAAGAACAAGAGGAGCACATCAGGACAAAAAAAATGCAGAAGCAGGCAGCACACTAAGTATGCCTAGAGTCTCAGCTGGGAGCCTCAATCTGTGCTTCCAAAGACAAAGTAACACAAAATAAAAGTCACCAAAAAGCCCAATCAATTTAACTTGTCCTTAAGGGCTGCAAGTGTCATAAAAAAAAATCCAGGTAAAATATGGAAATTACCAAGCTTCAAACCACTGTAATGTATTGAGACAGAGATATTTCAGAGGGAATCTGGTGAAGGAAACACAATTGGAAGAGAACCACTCAGGCAGGAAGTCCTGACTGCTTTCAAGCAGCTTCTGGCAGAATTCTGCCCCATCCCAGCTCCTTTGGCAATTTTATTGTGGGATACGGAAGGAAAAAAGGCAATTCTTAACTGTCAGACATGCAGCAAAAGATTATTCTAAAACATGAAAAGACCAAGAAGAGGGGAAGCAAGAGGAGCTCAGGAGAGCCCAGTGCTTCAGAAGAATCAGCTGCTTGCTCACCCTCTCGTTTGCTGTCGGTACCAGGTACCCAGCACATCACCTACAGACAAAAGCAGAAGGGTGAGGAGCTACATTTGAACAATAACAATGAGGAAAACTGCCCAAAACCTTCAGTTGCACCAGCCTGGTGTTTCCCAGTGATTTCCACTGCCAAGGGAAGAAAGATGTGGTGATCTGCACGCATCTTTTGCCTACTCAATTGTTACTGCTCATTCAAGCTTTGTCTTTCATACACTACCCCATCTTTCACCTGTCAGAATGGGGGAGGAATCTGATTAGCTTCTAGAAGCAGTTTAAGCAATAAGGGCATGGTAGACTGAATTTCTGGGCAGTAAAAGGCCACCTTGGGTACTATGACAAGGCACTCACTATGTGATTGCGTAGATTAAGGAGGAGCCTGGCTCTTTTGTCTCTCCAGTGTGTGTGCAGCTCCCATTAGCATTAATGCAAGCTGCGTACAGGCATTGAGAGCCTGCCAAACAAGTGACAAACAGCAGCTTTTCATTCAGCATACATGAGCAAAAAGGGGGCACAAGACACTCAGCCATCTATTGCAAGCACCTGACAACTATTTAAACATTGAGTCAAATCCAGGAGTTTTATATAAGAAAATGACATAGAAAACATTCACTGGGAAAGCAACAAGGATACAATACATACACTGCCACGTGTTTCTGCATGGAGAGGATGGATCCAAAATGATGTATGATAATATAAATAACAAAAACCCAGAACTATGGCTTTTTTTTTTTTTTTTTTACGATTGCCCAGGGCATAAATCCTCAGACTAAAGCTAAGCCAAGTTCTCATGAGACTAATATAAAAGATCCATTTTCTCCTCCAAACATAGTATTCAATTTTTGGCCTACACATTAGGTATAAACTTGGAATAAAGGTATAACCACTGTAAAAAAAAAACAACAAAAAAAAGAAAGCACCCCAAAACCAGCAACCAACCAACTAAAAAAGCAAAGAGTGAAATGACTCCTCATCTTTAACTCAACATTGAGACACACGTTACAATAGCAAACAAGAATTTCTCAGTCTCTAAGATGTGGAAAAAGAACTACCATATTTCCTAGAGCAGCCTTTCCTAGGAAATGCCACTCCTCTACTAGGAAGGTTTGAGCAAGTATCCACAGCACAACCTGACAACAGTAGAAATTTGAAGGGGCTGTCAGCCAGACAATCAGCATTTTCTGATCAATCAAGGATTATCATCCAGAACCTGAAAACCAGGAGCAGCCAAACCAGCATTTTGTTCATTTTGTGTCTTGCAGGTGCACTTAATGATTTTATGCACAATTTCCACCCTTGTTCCCCAGCCTGGGGCTGGGAGAGAATATTACCAATTAAAGGAGCAAATATCAATGGTTCTATGCTGTAAAAAGAGACATTACTACTAACATCTGCAGTTTTATGCTATACAGAAAAGTATTTCCTCAAATGATGATAATAGTAGAAATAATAATACAATGCTGTGTAAGTTTATTGAATACAATACATTCTACAAAGCCCTAGATAGCTTGTTAAATATTTAACAAACACAAATATTTAGTATTTAATAAGAACTAAATATTAATGGAAATAAAAAGTAATAGGCATTCTTCTGATGCTTCCAAAATTAATTTCAGTCAAATGATGCCCATCTATAAGAGATATCAGAAATGCTGCTCAAAACTGCGGCAACCAAGATGTTCAAAACTGTTGTAAGTCAAACGCTGGTAATTTTTTCATCAATTCATAGTTATTTTAACAGTGGCTAAAGTTAATTGAAACAAATTCTTAATAAATGGTAATAGATTTACCTTCCCACTGTCAGGGACTGTTGGAAGGATTAGTCGATATTTGCTCATAGCTTTCAAGTTGGAAATACTGTATGAATACAATTATAATATTCCTACAGAACCCTTCTTTAGCAGCTTACTCTTGTCTGTAATTAGATATAGTGATCAGATTATATTTTATATTACAGTTGCATTTTCCTTTATCAACATTCAGCAAGTGGCTCCAGAGGGCACCTATAGCCCTTTAATGACTTCACTGTTTTTCAGTTAGCAACTATCAAATAGAGTAATCATGTCCACAAAGAAAATTAAGTAACCTGCAGGTGTACACACAGCAAAAAGCAGAACGCTCCCCTTCTTAAATGGACTGGGCTTTGAGAAATTAGCTAATGATAATAGTTTAATAATTAAACAGATGCTCAACATGGCTTAGCTGCTTTATTCACAAAAAGCCCTGTAGGAAACCTCCCACCCTTGTTCACTCCACAAGTGAAGTTGGTGGCAGACTGCAGAGCAGCCTTCCCTTTTATTTCTCACCTCCTGGAAGTGACAGGCTGTGTTTCACAAGTTCTTGCCATGTATTTTCTCTGCACAGTCCTCCCTCAAATGGAGTTGAGGAGGCTTATTTCTAATGGAGACTGGCAATCTCCTACCAGTCCTATAGTAATGGGAAGGAAACAAATAGCAAAAATGACAATTGGACTGGTTCTCACCGTGTACTGAAGGATACAGTGTCAGAAATCATGTTCTCACTGCCTGCTCTATGTCCCTGACTGAAACAATTGAAGCAGGAGAGGAAAGGTTAGTGAGAAATACATCAGCAGCAGAATTGCACGAGGTTTGTGTCTTTGGAGAAGATGGGTTCAGTGCTGATTGCTCTTGTGGTATGGAGACAGTACAGCTGCTCCTGTATTAACTGCTCATATGCTTCCACCTACAAAATCACTGCTCATGGATACACATAGCACAGAATCTCTGGCCATGAGAGGCCAGTGGGAGCCTGAAATGGCATTCCATCACTAGCCTATATGCAACTGATTGTCCTTGCACGGCCTGCATTTCTCAGTGTCCTGCTGTACCTGGCCATGGAGGCTTTAACCAGACATGCAGTAAATATAACAGGGGAAGATAAAAAAGATGCACTTATCTCTTTTTTTTCCCCTCCTCTTTCCTCCCTCCCAGGCCCTGAAGCATGTACACTCTCTGTATCACACAACAAGAAAGGCCAGTCTGCGAGATGTAAAAATGGGAAGGAGTTTCATAATCTGTTGTATATAAATCCCTGAAGATCATGTGTGTGGGATACAAATAAAACCTCTCCACCTGTGTCATTTTTAGCAAAATCAAACTGCCAGTGCTTTAACACAACAACAAAAAAATTAAACATTTCTGAGGCAGCTCAAATAATACCCTTGCAGGCTGAATGTGATAGATCTTCTGCTCCAATTCTACACCTCTCCTTTCTTGGTCACACTATGAATGCAAGAGGGAGGCTGCACAGTATTTGTTTCCAGCCATCAATGAATAAGTGAAGTCTGTTTCAATTCCTCTAAACCAATCAGCTAAAAAAGATTAAAAACAGCTACCATTTGATGCTACTGTGACAGGTCCAGGAGAGGAACTGAACACAGCTGAAATATTTATCTTTCTGGAAGGCTTTCACTGTTTCAGGGAAGCAACATCACCAAAATATGAAGCATGATGGTCCAGGGCAGAACTAGGTTTTAGACCTGCTACAGAGCAGTCCATAACAGCCACGTTTCCCTAGTTTTAAGATTAAAGACACAGGAAAGCTGGTGCTACTAATTTCCAGATTTCCTGCTAATCCACCAAGTAAGACTAGAAGAACACTGAACCATCACTGTTTCAACCCAAAGCACAGTTTCAAATGTGTCACTTTAGCAGCCATTTTTAGTCCCAGGCCAAATGGCATGGTCACAATTTACATTCACTCTCACTAATGTAGAGCTTTAAATAGGGGTTTTCCAGCCTTAAATCAGTGTCAGCCCATTACTAAGGGAGCATATAGCACTCAGAAATTTAATGGATTTAAAGGGCGGATGTATTGATGGCTGTGAAGTGGAAACTCTTTATCCTGAAAATACTGTAACAGCTAAGACAGGTCATTATAATTTATTTGTATCAAATGCTAGTCTAGGGAAGGGCTGGCAGCTGCAGGTTCTGTTACTGGAAGAGATGTGGAACAGAGGTGCCACAGGAGCCTGCTGCTGTAGGCATGGCTGTTGGAGGTGACCAACAGCTGGGAACCTGTACTTGGATCTTTTACTCCTGCTAACCAGGAGTCCTTCTCTGAGTAAGGCAGACTCATAAATATGCCTTCAGGTCTAGTCTCCAAACTGTGCTACCTGGCTTTCTCCATACACTGTCATGAATGACTTGGGAGTGCTGCATGGGCCAGGCTAGACTGTGGGATTCCCATCCCAGGACAGGACAGAAATCATCAGCAAGCCACTGTTCCATTTGGAAAGCACCACATGGAAGTATGTAGTTTAAATTGAAAGTCACCATAGCCATTTTAGTACTCTTGGACATGCTGAGATGTCAGAAAGCTGGGACGCTTGCTTCCTCCTCATGTCCTTGCCAAATCTCAGAAAATGACCTTGATAAAACAATTTTAAAAGTAGGAAAGATGGATTTTTCAGCCAACTAGCAGCACATCCAATAACTATTGAACTGTTCTGGCTGTATAGGAGCCTGAGAGCATTTTAAAGCCCCTAGCTTAGTGATTCCCAGTCTCCAAATTGTTCAGTTCTGTATAACCTTTCAACTGAATTATCTGAGAAAAAATTGGGAGATAATCCCAATGATTTCCACATAAAACCCTGCTAGGCCCTGTGAGCATTAGAAGACTGGAGTGGGAATGAGAGGGAGGGAGGAAGACAGTAAATACTGCACACTTCATTTTCCTTCAAGGAGTACAAAATTTATAGTTCTCTTTTAGTTTTTTTTCCCTAAGATTTGTTTACTCTGCTTTGTTATCAAGTCAATTAGGATGCAAACCTACTGCCTGCCCGCACAAAAAGATGTCTACAGGCAAGCAGCAGACCTGCTGTTTCTCATTCCATGCTAAGGATGCTGCAAGTCAGCATTCTCTTATTAGATGCTCTTCCAGCAATAACCCCAGCACTGGCTTTCCCTGAAGCTATAATTTTATGCTTTTTGACCACGGAAACACTTTGTTTCTACATGAAAATATTTAATAGTTATCTAGTGATCAATACTTACAAGTTTAGGCAAATGCCTCACCTCTCAGGAAGAAAGAGATGCTAATTTTGAGAACTCTAGAGTATGTGGCATCCAGAACATGTCTCCAAGGCCTGCCTTGCCTCTTGGTCAGCAGTCTCCCTGAAGCCACTGAAGTTGCCACTGAGACTCTATCCAATTGCAAGACACGTGTGTCAGGTTAAAATCTAAAATTAGAGGTGTGGATGGACATACTATGATGCTCAGGTCAGTTCAATGCACTTCAAGTCACCTCTTGTTTTGTTGCTAGCATACAAGAAGTTATTCTAGAAGGAACTTGATACAAAAATACAGGGATGCTTTAAAGCTGCTACAAGAGGTACCAAGACTTTAATTCTCACATGTCACTAAAAAAAAGAAGCCCTTCCAATTTCCCATTCTTGGCTGTTAACTTTCATTTGTTTAGATGCCAGTACACTACACTTCATAAAAATTAACACTTTTTTTTTCCTTAAGCACTTACAAGCTTATTTTCCTCTTGCCTATACCAGCTGTTTATCTCCTGACTTGATGATTCTCTTTGGAAATGTGAGTTGACATCTGGGAATAAGCGGATGCTGTAAATTGCCAGCATTTCAGTCTACTTATGCAAGCAAAGATTAGCTCCTCCAACTAGAGTAGCATCTCTCCTAAGAATGCTAACATTATGATACATAACAACCCTCTTCTTTCACTGCTATTACCCCTTTCTTTTCATTCAAGCACCTTTTTCTTTGCTGAAGGCAAAGCAAGGCATTAAGACACTAGGCAATACAAATAAATATAATTTAAAGAGAAAGCTTTCCAGAAAGTTCTTTATATCACTTTCAATAGGCAGTAAGGAGTAGGTGTGAATGAAGCACAGATCCCAGAACAGGTCAGAGGACACAAGATGAAGTGAATTCATGGGCATTGCCTAACTGAGCACAGCAGCTGAGGAAGCCTCTGGTCTGGATCCAATTCTTTCCCAGGATAGAAAAAATAGGAAAGGGAGAGGCAGCTCCACAAAGCACCAGGTATTTCAGTGGCTTGTCCATTTGACCTGCCAGAGGAAAATACTCCATATTTGTTTCCCCTCATGTTCACTTTTAGCATTTTTTCACAGCTTTTATGATTTTAGGTATCCCATTCTTGGCTAACAGCAGGGGATGTACACATAGTGCCTATCCCCATGCCTCATGCATTCCCACAGAACTTTACTCCTGTGTCTTCCAACACCCAACACACAGGAGAATCCACCTTCTCCATCCTCTTAAAGGATGACATATTGAGATACTGGCAAGATAACACATGAAAGGTATCACAGAGCCAAAGGCTCCCAGTTATACTGTTCCTCCTTAAGCCAACTGGCTGCTAGCAGGATGGAAAAATCAACAGATGCACCTGAGCTATACTACACACTACCCACCCTATTTCAAGCTTTAAAGGTTAAAGCCAACACCTTAAATTACATGAGGAATGCAAGGCAGGCATGGAACTGAAGTGTCACATGCTCCCTTGAGAGAAATGCGTCTCAGACAAGGAACAACACTGTCAGAAGCAGTTTTACACATAATCTTTGCAGACAGAAAATCAACACTTTGAGGTTTATTCCATGACTCTTGGATTTGGGAGAATCAGTGGGTACACAGTGGGAAAACACTGTGGTCTCCCAAAATAATATTACAAAATAGTAATTGTTTGTCATAAACCAAGAGGGGATTTTTTTGTGCACTAAATTAAAACTGTCAAAACTTTTTTAAAACTTCCACACCCAAAACAGGGAAAACTGGCATTCTTCATAGTTGGAAAAGCTTTCTGAGTTCAAACTCATAAATAATAACCCTGAAAAAAAATGCCACCATGATGAGCAGAAAAGAAAGCACAGAGCAGCATGGAATAAGCTGTGTGACTGTGCTTTCTATTGAAATTATTATTTATCTACCATTGGATATGGAGTATAGTGAGGAATAGAAATGAAGAAAAGGCAAAGGAAAGCGAGTTGGGTCTCTGCCCAGAGAAGGAGGATGCTATTTAGTTGAACAAGAATCAGCTCCACAGAAATGCTGATGGATGGTTGGGAAATAATGTGCTGTTATGAAGGAGGAAAAATACCATACACAAGTTTTATGGGCTGTTATATACGAATGATCCTTTAGCCCCTGCTTAAAGGGAGCTTACTATTGTGGTGGTAACACTGTTGAGAAAAGGAGCTGATGCAATCAGGCCTTCTACCCACTATGACTATTCATTGCTATTTTGATAACTTTAGAGTGGCAGGAGCTCCAGCTGATCCCTCTGCTACAGAAAGGACTGCTCCAAATGCTCAAAGCTCAGGCCATCACATTTTAGAGTCTCCTTACAACCTTGTTTCTACACTACAGGAGGGAAGCCAAGTCTTATACAGACATCTGGAGACACTATGGGAAGCAAAAATCATGACCACTTAGGATTAAATGTATGCAGGTTACGTTACAATGTAATAGAATAAAACAGTTTTGACGTAAGGAAAAGGAAAGCAAGAGGCACACTTTGCTATTAAATTACATAAACACAGCTTTGATTGAACTGAGACTCCCCTATCAACAGATCAGCTTGCTTGCTCACTTATCTCCTCCTGCTTCACACTGTTCCCCCACACACTCTCTCTTCCAAAACAGCCTCCCTTACTCATTTAGCTTGTTCAACCATACGGGAAAATGTTTCTGAAAATAAACCAGTTCTGACATTATTCTGAGATTTTAAGTTCTTGCTTTACCCAACAGCCCAAGTTACTGCTCTATCCAAAGCAGAGTATTCAGATGTGTTCAGAAGTCTAGGGAGATTTGTCTACCTGATGAGTTATTTGATGAAGGGCTAAATTATTTGTGATTCCCAAAGCCCAGGAGACAGTAATCAAAGGAAGCACCACAGACACAAACTGTTCATGGAGCCTCTTTCATGTATTATGCTTATCCATTGCAAGCTTGCTGGTCACACTGATAGTTTTCCATTTCGTTTTTGCATTACTTACCTAGAGATGAGTATGGTTCTGAGCAGAGATCAAGAAATTTCTCCAGGAACGCATGTTACACAGAAAGAATCAGGAATTTTAGTGTTTTCCCTACTTATGCAGTGTATTTCCCACCTTGCTTGTAGTCACACTTTCTGACAGCAGCAATTTTCCACAGAAGTAGTGTGACATGGGGCTTGATGCTACACAGACCCGGAATTTGCTAATGCATTGAACCATTTGGAGAAGTAAGGGGTAAAAATCCTTTTTGAGCACAGACAGCTCTGGCTCTCTTCTCACAGGAAACAGAATAAAATGAAGGATAGTGAGGGAGACTGGGGGAAAAGGAAGAAGATTTCAAGGAATGAAACTGCGATGCCACTGACATTCACCTCATTCTTCTGCTTATGTCAAATAAAGGGAGATGGAAGAACAATCCTGATCCAAGGACTTTATTAGGTGTCTTGAAGTTGATAAAAAAAGAGCAGGAGTCCACATACACCTCTGAGCAGGGTCCAGCAACTAACTACTTGTCCTCCCACAAGACATGTATACAAACCAGATGGAAACTGCTTGCTGAACACACAAGTGGTAATCTTCTCTACATTTTCACTACAGGTGTAGGTATCTCTTCTGTGCCTATGTAGTCCCCGCTGCAATAGGGTATTGATCCTAGGTAGGTGACTCTGCAGATGGACCTTCTGCAGTTAGGCTGTGCCACAGCCTGCCCCAGAGCAATCTCATCCAGAACAGAGCTTGCAGCCCACGTTGGCTTCCATTGCCTTAGCCAGTAAGGTGATCACCAAATGCACAAAGACTGCTCCTCTGCCAAGAAACACCCCCATTCCTTGCAAAGCACTTGGTATGTCACAGGACTGTAATTAAAAAGTATAAGCATCAGTGCCTCCTGTTTAGTAATATTTGGATTGACGGGCAACAAAGAAGTTCTCCATTACTAATAAGAAAAATAACTAAAACCGCTGAAAAGGCCTGACAGCTCACCAACACAGGGCAAAGCTCTGCAGGAACAACTGTCCCCATGGGAACTGGCAAGGACAGTGCACAGAAAAATGAGAACTGTTTGAATTAACAGGGAACATTTGCTCTAAATAAAAGCTATTTTGAGGAATTAAAGCAAACAAATGTCAGCTCCATGTAGCGGCGCGTTGGGATGTGATGTGCTGTAATGTGTTGTGACACTTCACTTCATAAATTAAAGCTCTTTTTTCTCCCCCAGGGAAACAGAATTCAAGTGCAGTCAAACACTTGCACTTGGAAGGTCTGCAGGCTTGACACTTACCCGTTTGTTACTCCACTGATCCCCCTGAGAGGGAACACCTTTGTGCCTGCCCTGTGGGCTCCTCTGTCCTCCCTTGGCCCCAGGAAACAGCCACACAAGAAGCCTGGAGCTCACAAGCAGACAGCAATGCCATTGCCTCACCCCGGCTGCCAAGCTCCGGATAACACTCATCAATCGACAAGGTGAAACCAGCTGATGTCACAGCCAAAACTCTCGGTCTGAGCTTACACTTATCTTATATCCTACTTATCCATCCAAGTACACAGCATTCATTTGAGATATTTACTGTATATGAAGCTACCAGACAAGACTAACTGGAATGAAAGGCCAAAACCCACCCACTTAGACTATTATCCTGCTTCAGCTGGCATGATTCAGAGAAGAATGAGTGTGGGCTTAAGTAAGTGTCATCACTCAATTCTTTGGCACTGAAAGTTGAAGTGCACGATGGCAACCCTAATGCTAAACTAAACCAGTTCAACACAAGGGCTACATCTCCATGAGGAAAGAAGACAATTCTACTTTCATGATGCCCAGTACAGAGGAGCACACATACCCATCATGGCTCTTCGTCATACACAGGTCTTTGGGAAGACCTTCAAAAATAAAGAAGAAGGAAACAAAATGAGAAAAAGACACAAGAAATAAGATAGTCTAGGTGACCTTGTTCGTAAAAAAAGAAAAAGAAAAAAAAGAAAACACCCAAGCACTACTACTTTCTTCAGCACATTCAGCATTTTCTAGTCATTGCCTGGAAGGTGCCAATAATGAGCTCAGAGCTGTACAACCTACAGAGACGCCAAGGCAGTTCATTAATTAGATATGAAACCCAGAAAGTCAAAAAACACCATGAAATTACACAAGAACTCAACTTTAGTTCTTCTATCCCCTCTTACTTTCTGCATACAAAATCCAGAGAAAAAAGTCTTACATTTGAGCATTAACTCAAAATGGAGCCTGAGAGGGTTTTTTGACTGGGCCCTGCAAAACAAGAGGCATAGGCAACAGTAAGATGTAACAAAGCAGAGTAAGATGTAGTCACAAATCCCTTTTTAAAATCCTTGGTGTACAGTTACCATTTTGCAGTAATGAAAACTGAGGCATGGTTGTAACTGCAGCATAGCATGCAACTGCATCTCTTATTAATGTACTGAATATTTAAGGGTAAATGTAACATGTCAAAGCTTGTTCCAAGAGTGCTGTTGCATCCTTACAGTGCAGCTATGGCAAATGACTTTCATGTGAGGAGAGGTAAGGCTGCCTTCCTGTGTGGTGTGCAGAACAGGGACACAGTTACCTGCCAGAAGCTGAGACCTGGTGGGAAAAGATGATCAGAAAGCAGCCTCTGCACCTTAGCATGTCCACAACAGAACTTTGCCAGGCATGAGGGTGCAACTGTGTTCTGGCTTGGGCAGACAGTTTTAGAGGCAGCACAGTTCCAACACACCACCCTGGATGAGACCTCAGCCCTCGCCCCCTCCTGAGTGCTCCTCCCACTGCTGGTACCACCACAGCTGCAGGATAGCACCACCCATGGTGCCAAAGCCCCACAGAAGCAAGCTAAGGAATGTAAGCCAATGAATATGGCAAAGACCTCTTACATCTCCTCTTTCCCCTCATAATTCTCAGCCTGTGCAGAGCAGTGCCAGACGGAAATTCCAGCGTAAGTCCCAAAAACAGCACAGCCATGCCACTGAAGGTGTGTCCCTGCATTCATTAGCCTCGTATCTCACCCACCCCTGCAGACCAATTGCTTCCAGTTTTAGAGCAAAGCTGCCCACAACTACCTCACAAGTTTTCATATCATAAAGGCATGGATATGCTCTTTTAAATATTCAGGGGAGCCTCACCCAATACACCACCTCTGATGGAAAGAAAGAGCCTTTATCTGCAGATCTCCACAACATCTCTTCTATTTCTGTAGTTAGGCTGTTGGAACAATGAGAAAAAGCTTTCTGCCAAAAGCTACCAGAGGTCTTTCTTATGCTATGAAATGGTTTGTTAGCTTAAGACAACAAACTCCTTCTAAAAAAAGTCAACAGCAGTATTCTGCCTAAGTTTGGCCTTAGCAGGACTATCCTTTTCAGTTCTCCTTTCCAGCCATGCAGACAGGCTCACCAAAGAAAGATAGCTGCTTAAACCTGAAGCCTTTGATCTATTGCCTAAACTCTCGAGCAATAAGGGACACTTTGCTCCCACTTGTAAGCTCAGACCACTACTAGGCTCAGATAGATGCATCCTTAGAGTTCTCAAGGGAACATTTCAAAGTTTTAATGGCAGTGGCAGCTGCTCTTTATAAGCTGAAGGTAAAGACACTTCATTTTTTAAATGGAGGCAGATTCTGATTTATAAATATGAAAATTGAATGTATGCAAAAGCACAACCCTTCTTCTCTTTGCGCATACACAATTCAGATAACTGAACTGATCAGTCACCAAACTGAACTGAAAGTCATTATGCCAAAGAAAAGACCTTGCTTGCCTAACCTCAATGCAGAATGAATCTAAACCTCTATTTTCCAACCCTCTGAATATGAATAGGGACAGCATGAATACGCTGACAGGTCTTTTATTATAGCTAGAGGGTGTAGCAATAATTAAAAACCAAATCTTGTATGTATGCAGCTATGCAGCTAAAGACACTTCCCAAAGAAATACACTTCACTTTGTCTTTTTGCAAGATTAGGTTATCGAAATGGTATTTTTTAAAGTCAGTAAGACAGCACAACACCTGGGATTTCCACATAAAGGAAGCTTAGAGAAATTGCACTTGCAAAAGGGACGAATGACTGCTGTTGTTCTCCAAACTTCCCTGTATTAGTCTGTGCATGTAACTGTGTGCAAAACACAAGAGCTCAGCATTGCAGCTGAAATGTGACACACAGAGATAGGGAATTTCCAATTCATGGTTTCTTCAGCAACAATTCACTTCTACAAAGCCTGCATCCATGCTTCCTAGAGAAAACAGCCAGCAATACACTGGCATTTTGACCAGGTTGCTACAGGAGCCCTAACACTTGTAAGTTTACTGCTTCAATTAGGAGGTGAAACACAACCCTCACCTACATCATTCTAACTAATTTCTCAGCTGATCTTTTGAGCTCTGCAAAGAGCACATTTCTCACTGAACACTACAGGTAGCACAAGCAAGTGTGTGAACTCAAAAGGGATATGAATTATTAAAACGTCTGAACAACTGAGGTTGAAGGGGAAAAAACAGAGAGAAGAAAAGCTCTTTTTAAACTTAAGGAATGACAACATAGTTATTTTAAAGGACTCAAAAAGGTCTTTTCAAGGTTGAAACAAATGGTGAAAGAGAAAAAGCCTGCATATTGAGGGTTCTGGCAGACTTCAGATAAGGGCAAGGGCACATGGAGATCATTAGCTTTGGGATGGGGCTCATCTCCTGTGTCCAGAGAGGCTTTTCCCATGAGTTTCACAGCTTTGCTGCTGTCTGGTCACAATTCTAGAGAGAGAATACAAAAATAAAGCAAATTTATGTCCGACTACTTCAATTACAAATGTGAACATCAAGCAGCAGCCATACAGACTTGTGTCTCAGACAGTGCTTCAGAAAAATCAGTTGTTCCCAAGGTCTCTGTTAGTCAAACTTATCCTCATTGTGCTTCAGAGCTGTTTCCGCATGTGTCACCCTAGAAGACCTCACAGCTTTGTCTATAAATTGCTTTCAGCATATTTCTGACCAATAGTAACAACTTTTCCTGGCATAATAGTTTGTTTATCAATTTAGCAATGGCAGTGGGCTAATACCTGGTGCTAGAGCAGTAGCTCTTAGGCAGTATCTCAGAGCGGCTCCTTGGGTGTTATTTGCACAGACACCTGCACTCAGCAGGTCACTCTGCCCTGGCCCAGCAGGTCACAAAGGTTTTGCCACACTGCTAGAGAACTCATCATCTACATCTCACTTTCAAACCACAACCTCTTATCTGCTGCTAAATGCAATACCTTTTAAGATAATAACTGAATAGCCCATGTTAATATCCAACTCCCCCTTTTGTTAGGCTCCTGAGGGATTCCAGGCAGCTGCTTAATGCTTTCCTTCTCTAGGGGTTTATATTTTCCCATATGCTACTGAGCTGCAAGTTGAACAATTGTGTTGTACCACACATGCCTGGCAGAAGAATGAAACGTGAATTATTGTCTCTCAGTCTTTAAGACTTCAGTTTTTCCTCATTTTCAGAAGACTTTTTTTTTTCCCCTATCTGTCCTGGTCCTTCTTTTCCTAAGAATACTGTTGCCTGAATCAAGAGAGAAGCAAAGACAACCTATATTAGGTCAAGCAAATTGCAGCAGTGGGCAGCCCGGCTGGGGTCCTCATCATGGACAACCAGTTGTGTGCTGCAGACAGCTTTACCTGGGATTGCAGAGTGCCCCTGCCAGGCTCCTATCAAGGCACAGAGGACAAAAAAGTATCTCTAATAAGCTCCATTTTCCTGAATTGTTGAGGAGGAGGAGATAGAAAATCATTCCTATAACACCTCTGGAAAACTTGAAGAGGTTATTGCTATGGAAACTGCTCCAGCAAAGCAGGTGCAGAAAAGGGGAGCAGCAAGGGAGAGAGACGCATGGTGCATGGAATAGAAATTCTTAACACTTGAAATTAAACCCTGCACACCTCTGGCAATGCAATCTATTTTGGATAACATCAACAGTCTGCCCTTGGTTTTGTATCAACAAAACCACAGGTAAGTGACAATGAAATGAACATATTAGGCTGTGCAGGTGAGCACTGGCTGCAGAACCATATTAAAAACAATACACACCAGTATATATGACAGCAGAGAAAATCTTGTATAGAGTAGGACTACGTGTTTTTAACTCCAGCTGAACTAATGCAAACCTTACTGTGGAGCTTGTCAAATACAAGCAGGGAAGCAATAGAGTTTCTTTTCATCAGCCTTTGATGGTAAAATAAAGCTAAGCTGAAGGAAGCCTTTAGCACAAGAATGGAACAGAGGAGCTCTGATTGTGCCACACCAATGGCCGTGCCACAGAAAGAAAATACCCTACTGAAATGGGGACTGAAAAAGGAATTGTTCAGCAAAGAAAGAAAAATCAGTTAAAAAATGAGGTGACAAACAAGGAGCTCTTTGAGAGAGACTTTACCCTACAAAAAACCTGTGAATCCATATCAATGGCTTTGTGTCAGTTTTAATACTGGATATGAAATCTCTTCCTTGAGCATATATGCCTGTGTGTATACTTACATTTTTTCCTCCACAAGAGTGTGGCCCCAAGTGTCCCCAAGGATACTGTGAGTGACAAACACATCAGCTGATGGGTAAGGAAATGGCTCACAGGTTGAGCACAAAGGGTGATATTGAATGGGTTTACATCAGACTGGCAACTGGTCACTAATGGGTTGGAAATTAGGAAAAGGCTTTTCACCCAGAGGGTGGTTTGGGCTCTGGAACAGGCACCCCAGTAGAGTGGTCAGAGAACCAAGCCTGACAGAATTCAAAAGGTATTTGGACAATATTCTCAGGCACACAGTGTGTCTTCTGGGGAAGATACTGTGCAGGGCCAGGAGCTGGACTCAGTGATTCCTGTGAATCCTTTCCAACTGAGCACATTCTATGATTCTAAATGTAATATTCAATCACCACAGCAGAGTTTTGATAGGTGTTTAAATGTTCTGCTAAATTGAGGTTTGTGCCTATACAAACATATCCACAGTAAACTGGAGGTTTTGCACAGAAAGATGGAGTCCTTTCTGGTGCAACTATGTCATTTTGGTGAGCTGAAAATTTTTAGATGAACTCTTTCCTAATGGAGGATATATTACCAAGAAATAGGGGGGGAGTGAAGGACTACAACACTAAGAAATATTTTGAGGTCTTCGTATCTTCAAGAAAAGAAAAGCCAAGTCCCTGGGGTGGATTTAACAATGTGCCCTTAACTTGGCTTGTTTCCTTTTTGGCTGCATGAACATCTGTAATCCCTAAATTCCTGTCGCTATTCCCACCAGCTGGTGAAACTGAAACTGATCCAGCAGAGGAAGTCTGAGCCCCACCAGCACATTGAAAAATATAACCCCATTGGGCATGACACAGCTCCACCACAATATAAAAACCATGCAGTGCATTTCCAAACTTAAACAAATGCAAACCATAAACCATAAACCAAAACATTTCAGAGACACAGCTATAAGGCATGGATAGGATGAATTGTTTGCCTTTCCTTACCAGAGAGATCATGCAAAGGTAACAGTAAAGGTCTCCCTAGGAGTTTACTAGGATGTAAACTCCTCTGGGCTGCTAAGGGTTAACCTCAGCACTGGCAGCATGTTTTCAGTCAAGCGTCTAAGCTTCTGCTAGAGGGGAATTTTACAAATAAACTTACAGGCTTTGCAGATCAATTTTCGACTTGGTTTTATCACTCTTTTCTCCTGAACAGACCTACTGTATCTCAAGTTTCTTTTTTAGAAGCATTTTAAAGTTTTAGTGCCATTTTTGAAATAGTACAGGCCCCCCAGTACTTGAAACCACATATGGAGCTTTGGTAGAATTTGTATTTCCATCAAGAGTATTTAGTAATAAACAGCTATGAAAAACATTACCCTCAGGCTCCAGCACTGTGGAGCATGCAGTACAGACCTTCACTGACTGAATACTCAGCAAGCATTTAAATGATAATATTACATTAGAGTGGTGGCTGTAGCTGTGTAAATAATTGTGCATTGTCCCTGCTTATTGATTTATTTTCATATGTGCACACGTACACGTCTGAAAAAGCACTTAAAAAAATTCAAAACCCAGACAGCAATAATCTAATAAACTCCAAAGTGAATCAATAGACTACTTAACAGCAGAGAGATAAACTGCATTTAATAAGAGTTAGAGAGGATGGAGAGAAGGCTGTGCAAGATTTAGCCAGCAACACCAGAAGCACAGAGACTCAGAGTGAGAGAGTGAGAGGAGCCTGAGGTAGGTGGAGAGGGAGACCAGGCAGCACAGGGAGCAGAACACTTTTGGAAAAAACCTTTCAGTTTTCAAAATGCTGTTTACAGAGCAATAGGAGTCAGGAGATTTCTTGACAGACAAAAAAAATGTAACAGAACCCAGTAAATATTCAGGACAGGATGACCTTCAAAGGAGCTCTCAGCAGCTGATAAATTTAGTTTCTGCTAATGCAGGGGCTCTCATACAGCTGTGCAGCAGTCATCTAAAAACTGGGTCTCATACAGTTGTGACACGGAGGTTCCCTTGTGAGAAAGCACAGAACATTTTTATTCCAAAGTTATTTCTAGGGACTCATGGCTTTTAAAGGTATTGAAACTGAGGAACAAAATTCAAGTGATATGCCAAAATTTACAAAGCATCGGTAGCAGAGCTGAAAATGGATTTATTTCACTTGACTATCAGTCTTGTGCTCTGTTCACTGGCCATTTTTTCTGTTTTCACTGTGCCCTACAATCTTTAAGATACAGAACTGACTGCAGAAGATTACAGATTCCTGTATACCAGCAGCACACTAAATGAGAAAGTAATATATATGAGGGCATTGTAGCACAATCTCTTCATAGTATGTCTTTGACTTACAATTTATGCAGTTTCAGCAACAATTCATAACTACCCTCCTCTTAGTCGTGTCAGCAAAAAAGCCCAAATCGGAACAGACACGGGATCAAACTGTTTAACTCCCTCTTCCCATGTTAAGTCTAAAGTACCTCAAGCAAATATGGAGAAGTTGGAGGACGCCAAAAAAATATCTCCTTTGTTGATTTCTTCTTACAAATGGACATCTATGCACATCTAGTATACAAAAGAACACTGTAGTATTTCAGGAATTCTGATCTATTACATTTCTTTATTATTACTAAACAAAACCTTGCAAGGCACTGTCATTGTGACTCTGTGTTACAAGCTCTCCCTGACAGCAAGAACCTGAACAAAACTTTAAAGTGTTTAGAGAACTACTGAGTGGATTAATCTCAATCAGCAGAAGAAATAGATGAGATGCCACCTGAACCACCCTGTTTCTCTCATTTCTGGCACTCATGCTCTGATTTCCCCTTTAGCTCCATAGTCTATAAAAATTATTATTAGACAAACACAGTTCAAAGATCTTATCCTGAACCTACACTTTGAGTCACAGACAATCTGGTTTCATCCAGAGCCAGGGTAAGTCTTATTTTCAGTCTCATACTTATTAAGTTACCTCAGACCAAACAACTCCAACCACACCACTTTGACAGGATAAATTTTCAGGGCTAATATCCACACTCGAGGCCCATTATCTATGGTTGTAGCACCAAGGTGTTCTTCCCTGCAGGGAAGGTATGCAAAACACAGAGAAGATTTAGCAAAGCCTTCTGTAAAGTCTTAAATATATAGAGCCCAGCATATTTTAAGAATAAACTTTCTGAGTGTAACACTCCTCACTGTACCACACCCTTTTCTGCCAAACCTTAGCAGAAGGAAGGAGAACGGCGAGATGTCTTAGCTGTAGTAAGGAAAATGAGATTTTCCACTGCCTCAAAGATCAACTTCAGGAGTTCTTATAATCTTAGTCTAGTGAAAATTCAATCTTCTAGTGTCTAATAATGTTTGGGAATTTCTTGGGATGGAAAAGAAAATACCACATGGCATCAACCACATTGAAATGCTAGATCAACTCTTTTCAGTAAAGGAATTTCCTTAAGTTCTAGTCAACCTCAACACAGACAGTAAAAGCATTAAGTAACCTCCAGTACCCAGTGAAGACCTGTCAAACTACACAGCTGTGGGCCTCAACTTTTCCTTCCATCTCTCCCTTCCAAATAACATTTTACATTTTCTTATTCTCTTTCCAGTGATTTTCTAGTCTGCTCAAAGGAGCAGAATGAATGCCATCACCATTGACACCATAAACGTGTGGTATGGATGCACCTCACAACAACAGGGTGATGGGCTGGCAAGTAGGACCAATTACCATGCCAGGCAGCACAGACTGTGCTCTCACACAAAGTTCTCTCCTCCATCTTCAAGTCACATTTTCTACTGCAATGATATCTGGATAATGAACAGGTGTACTGACACTCACATCCACGGATGAGCTCCAGATCATGTTGCCTTTCAGCAGAGGTTATCCTGTCCAGGCTACTTCCAAACACAGCAGCCAGCACTTCTCTCAATGGACCTACCACTCCTTCCAGGTGTCTCTAAGCATTCAGAGCTGATTAACACTACAGATGATGACTCAATCAAAGACAGACTTTTAAGGAAATCAGTGTTGGGTCAGGAAGAGTAGGACGGGGAGGAACAGGGCAGACCACAAATCTGCTGCCGTTGGCATTGTGGTGCTTCATGTTGCAAAACCTCGGTTTTTCTTCTTTCAATCCCAGTCGCTGGCAGGGTGCACTACAAGTGGCATTTTGGAGGTACAGCTAGCTACTGAAAGAGTGAGAAATAAAAGGCTGTGGCATGTGAAAATAAAATACAAAAAAAAAAACCAAAAAAAAACCACACACAAAAATAAAAAAAAACAACAACAAACAAAACAATCGAAAAAAACAAAAAAGAGAAGGAGGAAACAAAGTTTTAGGTTAGTTCCTCTGGTTTTACACTGACAAAAAAAATTGGAAGTAACTTCTGTTTTCAAGCTGAGAGAAAAAAACCCCATGAACATATCAGCATGGATTTGCAATCATACTTTTCCTAGCTGTCTCATTGAGCAATCCAAAGTCCCAGCTACTTCTTTTCTCCCTGAGTCATACATATGAAGCATTCTGCCAAAAAAAGCAAGTGCAGATTCAACTGTCCTAGGGACTACTGGATTAAAATCTCCAAACCCAGCACTACCATCAGATCCTTTCCTTAAGAGAGTGTTAAACACATTTAAACAGTATAATTTTATTGCTGGGAAAGTCAATGGTTTCCCTTGCCCTGCCTCCATTCTCTTTTCCTTTCTTTTGGGGAACAGCAGGTGGTAAGAGAACAGTAGGTGCACAACCCTGCTGCTTTTCACTACACTAAAACTTAAGTGAATGTTGTATATACCAAATGGAAACTGAAAATCAAGATTGCTTCAAAGCAATGTAGAACCCAGCATCTTGTCATGAGGAGTTGATTGCACATACTCCTGTCTTGAGAACATAAAGCAAATAGGCTATCCTACCTGTTGTGCCATGGATTGAAAAAGGAAGGGGGAAAAAAAACCAGATACACAGCTTTTTGGCACAGAAGAAAACGACACTTGAATGCAGTGATTCAGTTGAAAGAGCAGTTCAGATTTACACAGGTAATTACAGCATCCAAGCAGGAACACAACCCTGTCTCACACTGAATCTCTTCTGTATCCCAACACACCCAGATAGGAGATGAAAAAAACAGAGGAAGGGGAGAGATATTTTGTAGTATGTCAGTCAGCAAATTCACAGAGAGGAGATAGAACTATGCAGTTAATACAAAGCAAAGGAACTATGCTGACACTGGTGACTGTATGGTTGGGAACAGAGATCCTTTCTCATAGTTAGCATGCAGTCCATCTGCAAGGAATAGTCACAGACTATTTAGCAAGGTGCTAGCCAAGTCTCTAAGCCATAGAAAACTAAGCAACATGCATACTTATGACTCCAGACAGCACAGACTAGAAATAAGCATACTCGAAAGGAAAGCTAAAAAATCAGTAAGTAGAGAAAAGGAGAGGCAGAGGATGCCTAGATGATAGAAGAAATGCATATAAAATGTTATATAGGAAAGAATTAGGGAAGAGGATTGAAAATGACAGGCAAGTAATGATAAAAAAAAGCATAGTTACAAGCTAATCACTTGCCACTGGAGCAACCCTCACCCTCCCAAATTCAACTAAAGCAGAGAAAGAAAAAGGAAAGATAAGGCAATGAACTATTTTCCTTTTACCAGGTGCTAAGAATTTTAAAGGAACAGTTTAGAAAACAGAGAATTAATTGAACCCAAATTACTTTTGTTATGTGCACTGAAATTAAAGACTACCTCAATTCCAGATGCTTAAATAGAATCAAGTTCATTAGTTTCATGTATTTTCTCCACAGAATTCTCTTCCTTTTAATTAAGTAATTCAATAAAATTAATTGCATTTGTATTTGATTAATGAAAATATACATTTTGTTAAAGCAACCATATAAGAAAAGTTTGGATTCAGGTTGTTCTCTAGCTGCTTACATCATTTCACTTGAAAATAGGAAAGATTTTAAAAACCATTCAGAGTGAAGAAGAGTAAGGGCAGGTCAGCACAGTCCTCAAGTCAGCCAGGGACACTTATCCATAGATTTTGCTTCAGGTTTCCCTGGTAGCACTGGAATTCCAGTCCACCTTATTTCCTCATCTCAAACGAAGCTGACAGCACAAATAGGGGTTGTGAAGAAACTGGAGGACATCTGTGGCTGCTACCTATTTCTGCTATATTCACTATTTTTGGTGATCACATTCATGACTGTACTGACATCTCACACTGAATGAAGTTAATTTGGTTTCCTAAGGCTTTTCCCAGTTCAAAAGCAATGAACAAGCAAACTGTCCATGCTCTATTGGTGGACAGCATTAGAGGACATCTAGATTAGCTGGGGAAAAAGGGCAGAGAACAATGAAGCAACATGCTTATTTCTGCTTAAAAACTTACATAATTTATTGGCCCTGAAGGTCACTGCCAGTTTACAAGAAGGATATGTTTTTCTAGCTTATCTAGACTAAGATAAAGCAATGAAATGCAGGAAAGAAGCTTTTCTGTACAGTGAGTCGTATCAATTAGCTTAGTTGATAGGAAATACAAACACATTTGATCATGCATCATATTCAAGGGGACTTTTTACTTAATAAAAATGCAAAGTATTTTTTGGAAGGATTTACAGCTCCTTTCTGTTCACTAATCAGCCATTTACTGGCCTTTATAAACCAGAAAGCTCCCTGATGTCCCAAGACAGCACAACACACTTGAAAGAAGGCAAGATTGTCAGTGCTCACTTCCAGCTCTGCTATGTTCCTTATCACTTACTTCCAGCTGCAATCCAGCATCTTTACAATAAAAGTGGAAAAAGGTCTCTCTCTGTCATCTTATGTACATTCTATCCTCTCGAACATAATCATTATCCTCATAAAAAGCAATTGCCAGAACATGGGCTCTCAGTTCCTCCGAGACTGGTTACCTGGCAGATGACTAGTGAATGTGGAGGCTCTCTGTGAGCAAAAGACTTGACATTCTTCAGCCCCAGAATGGAATTACAGCTGTGTCATGCCCATGGTTGACATGATTCAGAGCAGAACTAAGGAGCCTGAAACAAGCTAAGTTTATAATCTCTTGGTGTTGAAGCAAGCACACACGCTTATTGAAGGCAAATGTGCACAGGGCAATTTAAAAGGTCAAACACATACTCAATCCATCCAGAGTATTATCAAGGGGAAACTGGTTTCTTGAATTTGGATAGATTTTTTTATCCAACACACACCACATCAAGCCTACAGTGGTTTGCAAAAGTCAGTTTCATGAAGTGACTGATGCTTCCTTTCTGAAAAATCCCAGTGCCTCTGGCTGCAGTATCACTAATGGGCAAAGCTGCCATAAGCTGACATTGCTGCTGAAAGCAGTCCTTCCTCCCTATCCCATGTATTACCCTTAGGCTGCCCTGACCAAAACCCCATGTCAGCTTCTCAATCTGCTTTACTATAAAGTTGCACAAACTTTTACACTATCACAAGAGGCAAGCAAGGAAACGAATGGCTGGGGGCAGAAATTACTCCTGTCAGAGGCAAAGTTGACTGGAAGCATCTCAACAGAGTCAAATCACAGTGAATACCCAGCGAAATTATAAATACCTAGTGAAATTTAGAAATTGCTTTATCACAGGAAGTGGAAATTCTTCAAGCTTCCTCTGAAAGCAGTTCTGTCAGCAAATCTTTCCTCATATGAGCACTGTTCTGGTTACAAACAGCTACCTGCATACACAACTGTATACATGTAATTACATACCCACATGGTAGACCTAACCAGGATGATTCCAGTTGAGCCCAAAGCTGAGCTTCATCTCCTGCAAACAAGGAATCTGCTTCACAGTTGCCAGTGTATTTCACAGAAAAGCTGAGAACAGACGGCACTATAGCTATCCTTAATGAGAAGATGCTCTAAACCCTGTTTGCCATCAGTAGGATGTGTTTACTTAAAACAAAGCCACAAACAAAATTCTGAAGTCCCAAACCCAGCAACAACAACAAATAAAACCTGTTCCATTTCATATAGACTACATCATCTCCTGAGTTTGTGACAAGCATCGACAGATAGAACAGTGACCTTATGTAAATTGAGTCAAGCTTACACACAGTAGTACGAAATTATTTTCAATCAGGAATTGGCTGCTTTCCCACACTATAATCTGCACTTTTGAGAACAATTATATTTCATCCCAACATGGAAGCCTTACATTTTACATTACAGAAATTTTCTTGCAAACCAGCAAACAAAAAGCACCACAAAATTTATGCAAGACAAAAGCTAGTTGGCCTGAAGAACTGTTATGACTGTAACTTCCAAACCCAGAAATAATCATCATAAAGCTTATGAAGTCTCAGGCAAAGGAGAACTTCTGCATGACAGACAAATTGACATCATTTTGGAAATGGTCATTGCCCTGAAAACTACATTCATGCTAAGAAAGAAAATACCTTGTGACTTAGTTCACAGACAGCATTTCCAAACGACTCCAGCTGGTGCCCCCAGACAGCACAACAGCCAACACTGCTGACAAAGCTGCTGACTGCAAGGAGAGTCATGGCTGGAGCTGAACTGTATGGAACCACAGAACCAGGGAATCAGTCAGCTTGGATGAGGCCTCCTCGAAGTACAATTAATTAAAGTTGAGGTTGGCTATATACATAAATGAGATTAATGATCTTCCATAGAATCATCAGGATTAGGAAAAAATATAGGCCCTATCAACATAAAGACAGTCTAAAACCAGCAAGCCAGCCTAACTAGGCCATGTTCAACCTTTTGCAGAGTTCAGTGTTCCTGAGAACTCTGTATGGCCCCACAGGCTCTTTACCTGACAAGCACCTAATAAAATGTCCACCTGATTTAGTGACTATTTTTGTGGAAGGTATTATTTTGCTCCATCAAAAGTATCACACCTTCCTCTGCAGTTTCCAGCCACGACTTGTTTTCTTGCCCTCTTTCCCCTCGGCTCCCATTGCCCTCCCCCTGTGCTGCCCCATGCAGTTGGGCAGCACAGAGGAGCTGAACATGAGTGAGCTGAACAGCTGCTGACTTGGCAGAAAGATAAATGGCTGGAACAACTTTTCCATATCCTGGGACTCTTCAAATGCAAGGGCCTTAAATGGCCCTTCAAGCTGAGACCTTGGAATATGGGCCAGGTCACACAGACATTGGAAATTAAGGCTATTCACAAATATAATTGACACATGAAAAAATGATGAGTATTTTACCAGCAACTATTTTCAGCAGTGACTCTACCTGCATCTGCTTGCATAGAGTGGTACATCTTATATAACAACAGACTAAATTAACACTGCTGCATCTTTCAGAAGGTTGAGAAGATCTCCTCAGCTCCTCTGTGCCTTCCAGTACATGTGACCCTGCTACAGATGCATCAGCAAGGGAATCTCACTTTTTTATCATCATATTTTTTAAACAAGCTTTTATGCTGCTAATAGTGGCTCCTCATATAAAGGCAGAATAGACAACCTTAGGTGAGAATTGATAGGCATGCCCAGGATTGAATTAAATCAGGTATTAGATCACTGGTCCAAGGCTGACATTCTGCCCCAATGGTGGCAAGTCCAGAATACACGTATTTATTTGATTCTCCTGCCTTCAAGGAAGCATGGTGATGGGTAACAGGGAATGGAACTAGCACTGCTGAAGGTATAACATCAATCAGACCAGCATAGTGACTGTCCTCAGTATCTTTCCTATGCCCTTCAAAGTTAGAATTATCAATTGCTGAAAAGCTACCTTTGCCTTTTGGTATTCTGTATTTTAACAAAAAAAACCCCAAAGTTCACAGAAACTGCATTTGCAGAATAGCTCCAAACCCTGTAACCTACACTGATCCCATGAAAAAGACAACAGTTTCAGTCCTATGGTCCCAATACAAAAAATGCATGTCTAATACAGACAACATGCAGCAAAAAATCATTAAAAATACTACGAGAATTTTTTAGTACAACAACAAAGGCATGATACACTTGTGAGTGTCTGTGTGGAAGAGTATCAGTTCAAAGTCATACAGGCATTATGAAATTCCAATGGCTTCTGAGAAGGGGGTGGCATAGCATTTTTGTGAGCATTCATTCCAGTTTGACATGGACTTGGTCAACAGGGTAGCATGGTGTTAAACAATATAATAAAACAAGCTGGCTAGCTCAGCATATTAGCAATGGAAATTTGCAGTTTTATTTTACCAATCTGAATATTATTTAGACTGGAATCCAGCCAAACATTAATAGGGCTACATGCAGACTGGGCTCTACACCCAGTTTCTGAATTATCACCAAAGCTAGCCAACCAGATTGCAATTCCAGGATCGAAAAGGTTAATATTGTTTATCTTTCACCTATATTAGATTGTGAAGGATCAAGTCAGATTATTTTAAAAGGGAGATCTCCCTCATTTTTGCCAAATTTTTCTCTCTTCTGGGAATAATTAACTGAAATGAGTTTAAAACTCAAAATCTCTCACAAGTTCCAAACATACAAAATCCCTTTATAAATCCACCTTGACCACGTAATCTACTAACAAACCTGCCACAGTCACATAGAAAACTGCTTCTGGGATCTCTGTAGCTTATTAGCATGAAAGCTGTAGGGGAAGAAGAGTTGAACGCAAGAACGTCTCACAAAATACTCCTTTCTATTTAGTTAGAAAGTGAAAATACCATGAGCATATTTCAAAGAGTAAGAAATAATCCTTGTTTAGGAAAACTCCTTAATAAAAAGAAAAAGTGACTCCTTTTATGATTTTCTTTCTTCTACTCAGTGCATTAGCAAATACTTAGTAGTACCGGGTATTTATTTTCTTTATTTTTATTTCTTTCTTCAGCTCTGACATCCAGGCAGTCACCAAATGTATGTTCAGGCTCCACACTGCAAACAGACCTGCTGTTGAACTGTATTTTATGGGCCTTGTTTCCTGAGACACACCTCTTGAACCCTTAGCAAGAAGGATTCTCCTACCTATCAAGGACAACCTGATAGTACAGGTGGGAACCCTGGAACTGAGCAGTGAAAACCATAATGCTATTTATGAGTGAGCAAAATAAGGGAAAGATTAAAGAACACTTTAAACCTTGAAATTAACAGTGAGCTTGCCATTAAAGTCTGACAGAACTCAAGGTTGTGCTAAATTATATATATAACAGTGATGAAAAACTCCCTCCTGTGTCATTCTACATACTGTTTGCTCTCAGATGATTTTTGTACACCTTCTTCAAAAAAAGAGAACAACAAAAGACTTCTTGAAAGTCATCACAGGTCTTGAAAATTCATTATGCTTATAATCTGAAGCAACTCAGCCTTCTTTTCATAGCACTATCAGTATTTTGGGTTTTGTCACAAAGCCCACAATATTAGCATTCTGTATAAAGCTTAAGCTCCCAGAGTTGCATGATGAGAGGAGAATCTCATCTGGAGTATGAAAAAAAAAAAAAGAGCTTGAGTGTGTGATCATTAAGAACAAAAATACAAATTATGTGCATTTTTAATTATTATATAAGATCTGCAACTGCAGCATCCCATTATTATGGCAACTTCACAACTTGGGTTCAAAGGCTACAAACAGATTTCATTCTTATCCATGTCTGGGGCCTGAAATTCCTGAATCTCATTTCTTTTCATGGTAAGACTTTGTCCTGTCAACAGACCACAAGTGAAGGTCTCAAATGCCTAACTGCAATTCATTTAGGTGTGTATATATATATATTCTAACTACTATTACAGAACTAACATCTTTTGCCTCAAGCCTTCACTCTCACTTAAGAATCAAGGAGTGCATAATCAGCCAGCTGAAGCACAGAATTCATTCTTGCCATAAGTCTATCTCAAAGTGTGCAATACAGACCTGGAGTTATTATGTGATAAGAGTATAAATGTCTTATTTAATTTATCTGTATCTGTACTCTAATATTCTGAGTTTTTATATTCTGCTTAACAAGTATAGAGCAACAAGTCATGGCACAAACAAAACTGGAACTCCCAACCTAAGCAATGTTATGATTTGGAAAATGTGGCAATGTACAGATAAAGAATCATCTACAACACTGAAGAGACCTCTGTACGTGTGTGAGGCTAAATCCTCCATTTTTCAATGTACAGCTTGTTTAGACCCTGTTCCAGGTGGCACTTCTCATGTTCCGAATCTTCTTATGACCATCCCCTACTAGATGACCTGTTTAGCTGTGTAGCCCAGTTATTCTGGATGATAATGTAGCTCTTTAACCAACATGCATTCCTCCAAAGAGACAATTCTTGAAACTTAAAAACCTTCAGAGTTAATTGGTCACTGATAAATATGAGGACACCCCCTCCAGGACTCCCTCTCTGATTCAGAAGAGAAACCATAAGCACCAGATGACCCTGGACATCCTCACCAGAACACTCATTTAAGGGAGACAAGGCAGTTCAACCATCTGAGTGTCCAGGTAATCAGTATTACTTGCAGGGCCAAGCAGCTCAGGTGTCACATCTCAGTTCTCTGATAAATTGCAGACCTGCACTTCAAACACTGTCTAAATGCAAAGAGAGAGCGCATACCTGAACTGCCCTTTGACTTGAAAAGATTAAAATTACATGAGTAAAATAAAAAGGTTCTCAGAAGAAAAAGAATCAAATTATAGATTTAAAACTTCAGAAGTAAAAAAAAAAAAATACAAAAGATTACATATCCTATGGATCTGAATGTGTCAAATCCCAAGCAAAGAGAAGCTGTTCCTTTTTTATGAAAAATAAAATTGTATGTAAAATCTATTAAAAACTGTGTTGTGAGTTTCTTGGCTGGGGAGCAGCGTTTCTCAATCAACAGAGAAAATTATTTGGGGAAGCTACCAACTCCATGGCTGTTACTCTACCATTGTTAGATCATACCAGATACTACATACAGAAAGAAACTGAAAGGTCAGTGTTCTTTTAATGATCCTTTTACAGCTGCACAGAAGCAGGGTACACTGCATGACACAGAGTTTATCTCTTAGGTCACTAAAAAGTGCACAGCTTTGCGAGATGGATGGTGCCAGCAAAGCCATCACACAGGCAGACCAGGAAGGCAGACACTTTCTTGTCCCTGTATTTTTCATTTAACGACAAAATGCGATCTTTCCAATGTTCAGCCACAGAGTCAAGCAAGAGAGTAGAATAATTAATCAGGCAAGCCCTTTAAGCATCTCTCAGACACCAGTAAATATGAATGTCTCAGTGGAGCACAACCAATTTTAGGTCCCTGCCTCATTCTCAAATCTAAGTTCCCTCAGAGAACGATGTGCTCTCTATTGGACACAGATGTCAAATGTCAATGATCAGCATCTTCTTAATAGGAAACAGGCTTAGCTAAAGAAAATGTACAGACCTTTGCTACCTGCAAGGCAGTAATTAAACACTAGATTTGGGGTTTTTTTAAGAATCCTTCAGAATAATATAGAAATTAGACCACTGCTTAATCAATCAATCAATCACAAGCCTCCCACAAAATACACAGAAGCATTATGTGCTTTCAGAAACCCAGTGATAACTGTACATTTTGTTTTTAAAATATAACTAAGATTTGGTCAGTGAATTGATCCTTCTCTTACTGGCAGCAGAGGCACCTCCTCTGTGGTCCCTGCCACATACATCTTTCCTAACCATGTTCTCCATTAGGCTAACCAGAAAACATTTTCCCTCTGTTGTTTACCTCTGTCTTTTTAGCCTCTCACCTTTGACATTTCATTATTCTCGCTAAATAACATGGAACTATATTTTTAATATAAGTTTGCAAGTGAAGAAAAAGGACCTGTGCAGTCCCCTTTGGTGCAGATTAAAGTTCTTTGCTCTCCTGGGTCACCACCTAGCAGAGATCCATCCACAGGGGTTAAAGCAGACACTTAAAGAAAAACCCCTCTTTGTTGAAACAGGAGAATGAAACATGGAACCTTTACCACAGCTGCTCTGTGGAGTTAATCCATTAACTCTCCTTTCCCTTCTGCCTCTTTTCTTTCAATTTCTAGGTCAAGCTATCAGGTTTCATTCTGCTGACCAAAAGAGGGGATTTAACACAGCTTCCAAGCAATCGTGTGTTATGAATCAACCACAGCTTTTACAAAACTTACCACAGAGAAAGGCATGTTCAAAAGATGGCTGCAAGGAAGCACTGCAAGTGGTAAACTAAGCCAAGCAGGAGCTTCAAGGCAGAAAAAATCCAATGGGCAAGATCTTATGGGAGGAAAAATCCTGCCCTGCTGCTGGCTGAATTCTCAGCAGGCAGCAGCACCTGGTGTGGTAGTGCCTGCAAGCAGCCACAAACACCGAAGTGTGTGATGGTGCTCAGGGACTCACTGCAACAGCCCTGGGAAAGCTCTGGTGGAGCTAACAACAAAAGGCTTTCTCTAGCCTGTTTTTTTAGGCTCTTTATTTAGACTACACCCATCTGGGGCTAACTATCAGCCAGTCTGCAAATGGTAAAACCATGGCTTTACGTTTTTTTTGGGTTTTTTTTTGACAATGTAGGGCAAAGTGTAAGATGGGTGCATTTCCAGCACTTTCTGGTAACTCCTTCTGCCAGTATTTTATGATCTCTCCAACCCTGTATTCTGGCCACCACTGACTCTCCCCTTCTGCCCGTATTTCTTCCCTTCTTTACTTCAAAGTCTGTCAGGAGACTAAAAGGTAGAAACACCCTCATTACCATTCCAGACACAAAGTTGTCTTTTATGTCACCACCTAGACAATATTATCTTTATTTCAACACCTCTGAATACTCTCATTAGGCTGTTTTCTCTCAGATCTGTGATCTGTTTTCTGCTGTAGCTAAATGTCATAAAAAGCCAGCATTACCAGGCAGACAATCTTTCCCAGCCACCCCTCCAGTTGTCTTTGATGTAGCGCATTGGGTTTCTGGGAAATCCACTAGAAACAGAGAGGCAATTGGTGGACACACCTCCTTCTGGTGTATTTAAAAAAAATAAAAACTAAACAGTTGCTAGCCCCTCTCTCCCCTATTTGTAGAAATACAAATTTCTACTCTGAATGACAATTAGGTTTCCCCTGTTATATTCATGAAGTGCAAGGGCACCAGTAAAGTTATCAGTTACACTTTAAAATTCTGCATTTTAATCCAATTTGTCACCCTTAACACCTGCTTACTTTAGTTAATGTAAGAGCAGCCCTGTTTGCTAATTCGATTCATGATACTGGACTAAAATGCTGAGACTTCAAGATTTGCAGGAAAAGTTGCCTTTATCTCTCTTTCTTCTCAGGATAACATGCACAGGAAATAGTAGTTTTTGTGTTCCTGAGAAAACTGGTCTAACTGGGGTAAGTGGCCCCTTCAGATTCATCTTCTCCAGCTGACTAAACCATCTACACAACACCTGAGTTAAAGAGAAGAAAACTAGGTGTGTCCTCAGCAGCATCACATCCTTTTCTAACCTTATTCATGACATTTCTGATGGTGCACCTCCATCGGACAGACTGCCCCAGCAGACGGGCTCTGCAAGTTAAATTCAACTATTCAGTTATGCAAAAGCCTGCACACTTGTCCCTTCCACATGTTCATATTCTAATTTGAAATCCCACTACTATTGGAAATTAGTTTACTTAGTGCCTGAACTGTGAGATGCAAACCTGGCTGTTGGAGCTTTGGTCACAGAAAAGCTGTAACCTCCCACCTGAATATCTGTGTACATTTACTGATGCAAAAGGGGGCTTCAGAGGTTCCTGGTCAGCTTGACTTTTCTCCCACTGCAACTGAGCCTGTTAGATGATGCCAATACGCAAGTTAAAACCTGCCACCTTCCACCTCCCCTACAATTTTTGTTGGAGACAGGAATGAAAAATCACATGAGGAAACAACAGCTTTACTTTTTAAATTGGTTGATTTTTACGTCATGTTTGGCACTGGTATCCTTTTCCTTCACCATCAATATTAAATATAATTTGAACTATGTCCAGATGTTCCCTTCTTCACAAACAAAACACATGAGCTCATCATCAGGGCTTACCCTTCACTGGAGGGACTGAGAAATGTTAGCTATTGCACTATGTATCTGTCAGAAATGCTTATCAAACCGCTGGCTGTCCTGTCATGTCCAACAAGGTTCTGTATCACCACTACTTGCATTATTCCAATTCAAGCATTGAACTGCTGTGTAACTAAACTGAACAATCCATGAGATAGTCACTAAAGGTAGGTCTCTTGGCAGGATGTGATGTCTGAAAGACTTTCACCTGAAAGAGCACAGCTCCCAAGAATAAGGAGTTCTAACTCCTAAGGTCCAGCTGCCTCTCTTCCGCCTCTGCTGAACACAAAAGAGATTTAACTAATTGCACTGTGGAGCCCTGGGTGTAATCAGAGAACAGTTTGGATTGGAAAGGACCTTTGAAGACCATCTAGTTTATCCCTGCTGTTCTGAGTAGGGACACCTTCCACTGCATCAAAGCTCTGTGCAACTTGACCTTGAACACTTCCAAGGACAAAGCATAGTTAACTTTTCTGGGCAACCTGTTCCAGTGCCTCACCACCCTCTGAGTACAGAATTTCTGCATAGGATCTAATCTAAGCCTACCCTCTTTCACAGTTCACCCTTGTTGTGTCATTACAGGCCTTGGTAAAGTGTCTTTCTACACCTTTCTTACAAGATCCTTTTATTGTATCGGAAGGCTGTAGTGACAGCTCCCAGCGCCTTCCCCAGACTAACAGCTCCAACCCTCTCAGTCTGTCTTCACAGCAGAGGTGCTCCAGCCCTCTGATCAACCTCTGTGGCTATCCTCTGGACTTGTTCCAACAGGTCCATCCTTCCTGTTCTGAAGACTAGAGCTGGATGAAACACTCCAGGTCGGGTGTCATGAGAGCAGAATTGAGAGGGAGAACCAACTCCCTTGACCTGCTGGCCGTGGTTTTTTAGGCAGACTGGGATTTGACTGACTTTCCGGGCTGCAAGCACATGTTGCAAGCTCATATCTAATTTTTTCATCAACCAGTATCCCCAAGTCCTTCTCAGCTGAGTTGCTCTAAATCCATTCATCACCCATAATCTCTCTTCACTACCCAGTGCCTGCATTCCAGCCAGGAATTTCTAGTGGTTTTGAATGAAACAAATACGAGGTAGCATGGTATGATGAAAAGATTTAAAGAGGTGGCAAACAAATCATACTAGTCATCTTAAACAGACTAGAAATATATTTTTTTTTATCCCATCCACCATGCTGCTCTATTTTAGGCTATTTTAAAGAGTTCTGTGGTATTTTATTGGTACTATTTTCCATATGGCCTATAAAACCAAGTCACCTTAATATTCTAAGTCCAACTGTGCATGCCCTGGCAGCAAAAGAAAATTGTAACTGCTATGTTTTAAAACCTGTAACATCCCTACAATAGCTGTTAAACATATAAGAATAAACTTCTAGTAAAATTCCAGATACCCAGATATGTAGGCGCTTTCCAGGATTAGAGGCAAACGCATGTATTCTGGCAACATTCTTTTTCCAATAAAAGTGCCTTTTTGTGGTCCTTGTAATGCTGGAAATTACCTAATGCAGGCAAGGCTGTTATTTGAAAAAGATGTGTACAACTCAAGCTTATGGAGCTGTAACCACTTGGACAAATACCTGCTCCTCTGAAGAATCACATGCACTTCATCACTACTCTCTACATGTCACACAATGCATACAGTGAATTCTGCATATAATGAATTTGATGATAAAGGAAAAAAAATATAAAGATTCCAAACCATAGAAATAGTGAGAGGAGCAGAAAAAAGATAAAATTGGAAGAATGTAAAAGGTACTATCCAAGGGATTTATGGATTGTACAAAAATGCATACATGTCTGGGAGGCACTATGCGACAAGGCATTTAGATCACAGTATGCACAAATATATTCACATAAAGAAAAAGCAACAAGGCTGTGCATGCAGTGCTAATGCTGCTATTGCTTGAATTCTAAGCATAAAAGTACATGGAGGACAATATTCTTTTCAGCTTTTTTTTCACATTGAATGCTCAGATGGTAGAAAGGAGTGCTAGAAAGAAAACTCCATATATAACACCAAGATCCAGAGGGCTTGTCTTCTACTGAACTATAAAGACTACAAATCAAAAGTATTTGTCTTCATGTTTTTTTCTGAGGTGGACACCTTTTCTTACCAAGGTCATACAATAAATCAGGTAAAAAGGCTTCAAGGAGTCATTCTGTAAGCACCAAGCCAGTCTTCACTGGTAGATGCAAAATCACTTCTTGTCACATGGAAGCACTTGTGTGATAAATTTCAGCTTCTTACTCATGCAATTCTACTGATACAACACAGCTCTGAAAAACCCTACCCACTGTCTTCAGACATTTTATTCACCCTTCTTATGCTCAGAGAAGCCCCCCTTACAATTTCTCAAATGTATTTACCTTTGGGGGAAAGCTAGCCCAAGAATTTAATGCCTAGGCTGACAAGGAAAGCAAACTTAAGTGACTGAAAGCAGATTATTAAACTGGGAATACTGAGGTAACTATAGATCCTGTATATGTGAGGTCAGATCATTTATGTCAGATAGACACACATAAAGATACATATCACAGGGAAGCAAAAATGTGTGCCATTCTCACAGGTAACAATCTACCTCAGTTTCAGCTGGCTGAGGTTTCCTCTGCACCACAAACTTCACTATGGTAAAGGATTCAAAGCCTGTTATAGATAGCACAGGTGTTAAACACAAAAGCACAAGTACTAGAACAACATATTCTGCATAGTGCATTTAAACATAAGACATTATAAAGTGAATTTACTCCTGATTTGCTATGCTCTTCCTTTCTATTCTTTCAGAACAGAGTTTTGACTTCACACAGGAAGCCTGAAATATGAAATTTGATCGTAGGTTGGAAGCAAGAACTTCAATATGATGGAAAAGCACTCATTTAGCTTTCCTTGTGAAGTCTGAAATGAGACAGGCTAATTATACGTGGGGAATGTGTCTTATCCCTGAAGACAATGACTATTAAGGGGTTTATCAGAAAGAACATGTCAGAAACAGATTTTCCAGCAGTCACATTGAAATTACATGTGTAAAAATGTGCATGTGTTTCTGTCTAAAGCATCACCAAAAAGCCAGAATCTGTCCAAAAGTAATTGTCCACAGACATTTGATTTGAAGAGCACCTAAACACGAGAGGGTATGACAAACCATTCCCCTCCTATTCAACTATATTTATAAATGGGCTGGTCACTTCTTAGAAAGAAAAAAAGGAAAACAGCCAATTTCTACAGTCTACTTTCAGAAGACCTCTAGCTTGTGCAACCCTGAAGAAGATTCATTATTTGGTATGGAAAACAGGAGATGGGCAGTGCACTGGATTGTTTTTTGAGTGTTTCAGGTACACATAGTCCCAGACTCCAACTGTCACATAATTCTTGCCATCAGTTGAAAGAGATAAGCAGAATCATACTTCTGCAGTTTTTGAAAATAACAAGCCCCTTGAAAGTTCCTGGCTAAATGTCTGTTTAACTAGGGTCAAACTTCTCACTCTAAGTTTCAGGATATCTTAAGAGCTGCCAAAGATAGATGCCGAAAGCTGAACTCCAAGTTGTGTATTTGGACACCAAAAATTACCTCATACACACAGAACAGAGCCCACTAAAACCAATGCGTGAAACAGATGCCCAGTGTTCCTGAAAACATCGGGTTATATGTGGACCAACAATAACTTAAAACCAATTATCAGAGGAGGAATAAGGTTACTTTGCTTTTTGTGGAAAACAGTCAAAAAGGCACAGTGAAATCAGCACAGATTTATGTGAAAAATGCATGTTATAACTTAAAAATAGCAATACTACTGCATAAAATGACTACTGCCAATAAAAGCCTCATTTTTCTGAATAGCAGTGTATTAGTCATCCACTGATGTCTAACAAAGAGAAAACTGGACAAGCTGCAAGAAAAACCAACTGTGATGGATACTGAAGAGATGCTAACAAAACTGTTTCAGGCTTTATACTTACTGTGTCAGTGCTTTAACTCCTCCTGCTTTCAAAGACTCTTCTGTCATTTGTCTTGCATACAATTATATCTCAGAAAGTGGGTGCATTTCCTCTACCTTTCATCAATCTTCTGGCTAGGGATTTATGTAAGTCTAACAATGACCAAACAAAATGAACTGCTATAAATGGCAGTTGTATTCAAGAGATTAAAATAAAAATAAGTCAGTAATTCGAGTTTCAGAGAGGTATAAGGACAACATTTCTCTAGCAATTCCAGGATTGCACAAATTACCAAAGGAGAGATTTTTAAAGGAAAATAAAAAGAGTCAGGTACTGAAATAGTATCAAAAATTAATGCAGGTGAGAAGCCAGCATCTTTAGCATCTCCTGAGAATTTAAGCCTTGAGGGAACAGCAAACTCTGCTTTCCTTCGATGCACTGGATATAGCTACCGGACCCAATCTATTGCTTCTCATTCAGTTCCGTGCAATGTATCACAAGTTATTTAGCAGGGCAAGATGATCATTAGGAACAGGCATTGTTGTCAACTTAAATCAGCAAATATCTGCAGGAATGACAAAGCTATTGTGAAATAATGGAGGTGAAGCCCTTTTAAAAAGACTTGGTATTTACATATCCTTATTAATAGTAAAACACATTAATGAGCAAAAACTGGTGCAGCAAGGAACCGCTCAGATACTCTCAGGGGATTAATTAAGATAGACTTATTTGAAATAAAACTGTTTAAAAGGACACATGAAATGTAATCCAGAGCAAGGGAAATTCCCTGTTTAAAGAAATGGTTGTTTCTCATACCAACGATGAGCTTTCTACACTTGCTTTGTAAATACAGAATTACGATTCCAAAAGACATGGAAGGCCTGAATTGTAATTTTTCCATTTGTTGCTTATTGCCATATAATGAAGGAACATGTCAACCTAAGAAGGTGACCTTGCATCACTCAGCAAAATATGAAGTTCACCTAGGAAATGGTAACAATCATTTTGCCATCCAACAACGGTTTGCCTAAAATCTGCCTCTCATAAGGTCCATGTTTACCTCAGAACAGAGACCATCTTTGCTGAACATTACTGGATAAATGGTTGCTGCTACCAGCAATAAAATTTTGAAACTGAGGTGAATCAGGACATGACAAAAACATAAAGGACGTAATCTAAATGCTCATCTTGGAAAGGTTTACTTGAGGGACATCCCCAAAGATCCTAAATAAGATATGTTCTCCTGCCAACAAGTGTTGTGCAAACTGTCTAATTAGAAGATGCTCTCAGCTGCCAAACGCAGGCTGCTTCACAACCTGGCATTTCTGCCAAATGACTGTAAAGGAGATGTGTCCCAATCTTTGTAAGATGTCCACTGCAGTTTCCCTTGATGAAATGCTAAACATTCTTCTCCACAGACTCATCTAGGCAGTATTTGAGTTAATCTTCTAATTAATTCACTTGGCAATATCATTAATTAAAGGCAGATTCTGCCCTGCTTATTATAAGACCCCTAAGTTCCACTCTCTTCACCAGATTTAATTAATACTGGAGTTGGTTGAAACTCCTGCCTCTTCTATCCTACCAAGACTTATGTTACTCTTGCCATGAACTGCTCTAACAACCAGCTAGGACACATTCACTGGCATTTCATAGTATGGGGAACTGAAGGAGGGAGAGCTCTCAAGTCAGAGATGTCTCACAGTTTAGTGCAGAAGCCAAGTTGGAAGAAGAATAAAGAAAGAGATGATGCTCTTTGATGGCACATAAGTGTCCTGCATAAAATTTACAACTGGTTTCCCATGATGCCTCCCCTTTTATAGCATCATTATCACAGAGTAATTTACTACCAGCCTCACCAGTTGCATTAACAGTCTCTTGCAAGTTTATAAAAAGAAGATTGTAGCAAGAAATGTCAATTAAAAACACATCAAAACAGATGCACTGTGAGAGACATCAAGGTTCCAGACCCAGCTTGTAGGAGGAACAGGTGGCACACGCAGCCTCCACAACTTGTTCAGCACCCTTCAGGTCTGAGTAAAGAGAGACCTCAAATGACTCCAGAGGGACCTTCTTACTGGGATGAAAGGTGATCTCTAGGATGCAAGGAGAACAGAGGAGTATAATTAAAAGAAGATAGTAAATTGTCTTGAGGATGCAAAAAAAGCAGTAGACATCTCAGCTACTTGACACTGCAAGAATAATGCAAATTTCTTTTGTTAGGTACAGCTACTTCCTAATTATGTGAAGGTTAGGATCAGAAACTTCTTTCTGAGCTCAGGAAGTATACTAACAGCTACACACATCCTCCAGGTTATTGTAGATGTCAAATAAAATCCACCAATACTATGCTAATTTGCACAAAATTAATTTATGTAAATATAACTAAGGCAGGATTGGGATTGTGAGTCCGAGGATTCAGGCTAACCTTCTTTCACTCTGCCTGATTAAAGCAGGGATCTGAAGAAAGCAAGACGGGGTAGCAAATTGTTTGTAGCAACAGTTAACCTCAAGTGGATGTTATTCTCGGAGCAGGGAAGCAAAAAAGGAGTGGAGAAAGGGCTTGTGCTGACAGTGCTGATGGTCCATTAACTACAGCAGTTCTGCTGCCCAAATGATCAAACTCAGGTTTAGCAGCAGTACGTCTTCTCACTTTACAAGGGAAGAACAGAAGGGGCTTGATCCAGCTTATCAATTTTGAGCTTTTAGTCCAACTGACAAGAATCTACTCATTAACACAGACCTAAGATCTGAAAGAATTCATATAACTGACTTACCACATCACCCAAACATAACCTCCAGATTCCCTAATTGCACTTGTGTCTCTCTTCACATCACTTGAGCAAGAGAATCAAGGATATTAAGACCACTTTCATGCACTTGATTAAAAGAATACAAACTACACTAGCTGAAAGCCTTTAAAAGCCCTATAGGCTTATGAAAAAAGGTGAGGTCATTATGCTCTAGTATTCTTCTCAGCTGCCCTCAGTGGGTATCAGTCATCATTACAGCACTTGGAATCATAATGGACTCCAACAGTTTAATAATGATTGCAACACCCTTCCTAATGAGGTTGGTGCTGCCCTCTGATGTGAATATTCATAAAACTGGACTGGTAATGGGTTCTATCTTGATTAGCAGGCTGTGGGTCTGTCTCATGTTTGAGAGACATCTTTTGATGCAAAAAAAAAAATCAAATTAAATCCTTGTTTCAAGCTGAGTAAATGAATTTGACTTTAGGTGATCAAGAGGGGAAAAACTTCTAATTAGAGACGCAAGCAATCATCTTGTTCAGTGTTCTTTCAAAGAAGGGCTATAGGGACACAGAATCCTAATAAACCTTCCCTCAATCACTTTTTAGATAAATGTTAAGGATTAAAATTAAATGTAATTAAAGTTTGTTAATCTGATATGCTTTCCACTGATAGTCCTTCATTTTTTTTTCCTTTGCCCTGTTATCCTTTGCTTATTCCTGAGTCCCTCTTCTCTCTTACTACCAATATCATCTCATCCACCAGGGACAGCAGAAAGGCAAATTGCTGCTTGGGATATCAGACCCCAGCTGTAATTAAATTGATGGATTGGCACTTGCTCACACCACACTGCCCCCACACTGCATATGGCAGTCACTGCTGCATCTGTTTTGAACACGGGGGTTTTCACAGTTTCCATCGCTGCAGAATCAGAAGTATGCTCCAAGTAATTAACATACCAACACTTCTGTTCCCTTTTCTTGAAGGCATAGGTGGGTACCTAGTCCTCTCTTTGCAGTTGTTGACAATTTCACCTCATCACTAGAAAAGTATATGAAATTAGCCTCCAAATATTAGGATTTAAGCTTCTGACCATTAAGTTAATAGAAACACTTCCATTTTTTCCTAGGTCCAGAATGAGGCCATTACACACTCTGGGATGCCCTTGAAGCCAGCCGACCCACAGAGCTGGAATTCATGATTACCCTTACAAGTAAGAAGTTTCCTGTCAAATAAAACAAAAATTGCAGCTATCCTGCTGTTAATCTAGCCAGGCGGAAAGAGACTGATTTGAGCAAAGCTGCTGCTGGCTTTTGCAAAGAAAAGAAACCAAACATTTATCCCTTTCTGTTCACACAAGATGTTCACTGCACAACAGGAAAAAGAGGAAGACAGGTTCTTTGTTCACCAGTAAGAACTGGACTAGACTGGAGGAATAATAATAATGATAATGATAACAATAATAACGGTTTTGCACTCTAACATCAGAGTCACAGCAGAAAGAAGCCTGCAACAGGGAAGGGATTTCAAACCAAATCCCTCTAATGGGCAAGAGGAGAAACAAAAGAAAGAGCTGGAAGTGACTCTAAATGAAGGAAGGTCTTTCAATCACAGTACAAAACCTGAAAGAGATGCCTAGTACCTCTAAACCTCTAATAAGGTGTTAATTTGAGCTAGCTATCCCATTGCAGCTTCATGTAGCGCTGATCTGAATAAAGGGGACAAGACTGCCAAAACCACAGGGCAAACAACATCTAAGAGCCAGGTTTTCCCCTGCTCTCCTCCATTTATAATCAGCCAGAATTAACTTGGGCAAAACATGCCTTCCCATCCCTGCCTGGATGCTCCAAAGCGTGATGAAATAATGAATTCGTCACGGAGTTGAGGCCCCTGCCCTCGCAGCCCTTGCCTTCATTAGCGCACGCCGCGCGGTTGCCGGGCGCGGCGCGCTCCCCTGGCCGGCGGTGTTTGAAAGCCCCGGCACGTAGGTGCTCCATCGCAAGAGCGCTCGGTATCTCGGCGAGCAGCTGCTGTGTCACTGCCAGGCCTCTCCTGCGGCAGACCTGTCACTGGCCCCGGCAGCTCAGTGCCAAGCCCACGGACCACCGGGGGCCAGCAAGCAGATGGCTTATCTCAAAGTCTAATTATCGGTGCTGACTGAAAAGCCTGCAGCCCAGAGCAGCGTGGGGCAGGACTCTGCTGGGTTACTGTTTAGGGGAAATGGTGGCAAAATAGGATGGGTTAAGGATGGATGACTGAGATTTTCCTGACAGGCTTCCAGCGCACCACAAGATGTTAGGAAAAGCAGGGCTGAGTTCTGGTCTGGGTTCTGCTGACATCTGGCTTGTTGTGAACGACACCCTAGGAAATATGAAATGGCTTTTACAAAAACAGAAACAAAATCAAAATCCTCCTACCGTTCTTTTCAGGTTTCACAGAAAATGGTGCAGCAGGAATTAACTATACTTCCTTCTCTTTTGTCTGCAGTAAACACTGCATGCTGCACTGAGCTGCACAGACCATACTCGATCTGAGCTGACAGCTCAGAACAGATTCCACCCGTACCTTTTTTTTTCCCTGAGCTTGCAATGAAAAAAAGAACAAATAAGTGAGCTAGCAACTCAATTTTAACCACATCTGTTTCATTCACTATAAGAAAAGAACAGCAACATAGGCAGTGATATTAAAATGAAAAACCAACCAAGAAGTTCTGGGTTTTGGTTTTAAATCTAGGCAAATTTAGCACTAACTCTCAGCTCAAATTAAGAAGATAGTAAGGCTGACTGAAATCAACCCAGCATGCCAATGCCCCTCTGTGCTTGTCAACCAACCACCTCAACATTCTTGGGCTGGCTTGGGACATCCCTGTTCTGCACTGGACCTTGTTTGTGATGTTGCCTGCTCTCCAGTAGCAGCAGGTACTGAGTCTTGTCCTAGACACCACTGATCTCATATTTCTTCCTCCATCAGCAAAAACTCTAGGTTTCATCATCTAGAAAAGCGTGGATCAGGCTAACGGTCAAGGAACTCATTTCAGTTTGAAAAAAACAGAGTCTCCTTTCCTTTTTCAGACAAATGACAAGTTTAATACTATCTTATCAGTAACACTGTACCCCAAACTGTGGTGAAAACCACCAGTTTTCTTTCAATTGTGTCAGTTACCCTTCTATATCTGAAAATGCTAATAGCTGCTTTATTCCTGTTTAGCAACTATGACAATAAGAAATTCTCCAATGACGGAACAAAAGCCTCATTGTGGCAACTCCTACAAAGGAAGGGAAAGTCACAAAAGCAAGGAGAACTGCATTTATAAGACATGGCCTTAGTGAGACAGACACTAATGAAACTATTTAAATGAAAAAGTGAGGAAAGGAATACATATCTAAAACTCAAGCAAAATATTCCCTAATTCTGCAAATTAATTGTACTACTAATGATGAAGACAAAAAGGGCCATATGTTGTTACATGAAAAGGGCCATGTGCTGTTATATGACAACCACATGGCTGAGGGCATCCCAAGGCTTTTTAAATAAGAGAGCATTTGTATTGACATCATGAATTAACATTTGTATGTATTGCCTTCTACAGCCTTGAAGCAACCAACATTTGTTTTGCAACTCAGTATGTCACCAATTCCGTGTACTTCCCACTAACCTGCCTTTCTGCACTCGTGTGCAAAACAGTCTGTGACAGGCATTTAGAAACTCCATTCCACACATCCAGACATCACAGAGTAGGAGGAGAACAGCAGCAGGAGATTGCTCACCCCATCTTCAAGGTTAGGGAGATGCATGTAACTGAACACAGAAGGGGAAGGCAGAAGAATCCCCTATAGCTGAGTATCTGCTTACCTAGAATTTTGTAAAATGTGTTATGCTGATTAAAATAGACCATAAAATGTTAGTATGACTTGACAAATAAGCTGCTTATTCTGAGTGTGCCCCACAGTAAGCTGGAGCAACCTGAGCATGACATAAATCAGCAGGCTGGCAGCGTTCTCCAACAGGCTGCCTCCCAGTCGGGGGCTGGAAACGCTGCAGTGAGAGAGCTCTGCAGGACACAGCACAGATCTGCTCAGGCCATCTGAGGGGACATCTTTGAGCAGCTAGTTTGAGAGTAAGATGTCCAGAGCAGCTGCAGTTCAAAGGAGGCTCGGACCTGCCACACTTAACAATACACCACTGCTGCTGCTCCTATGACCATAACACAAATGCCTTTGGAGGTGTTCCCATGCTCAGCTACATTTAGTGCTTCATTTGTTTCTCCCGAGTAGTACAAACAGCCCAAACATGGGGCAAGGACTGGAACCTCAACACACTATGTAACATTTGTAGCTCTGGATTTCAATTTTACAATAAAGGTGACAATAAAAAAAGGAAGAGGAATTTAAACACTCAGTAGAGTACTCCTAATTATGTATCACCTGTGTCCCTAAGAGCCTGTATGACTTTAGAGTTCACAGTATCTTTTTAATAATTCCAGCATTTCCCACAATTGCACAAAATGTCACAGGTATGAAAGTATTCTACATGTAAAAAAAAAAAAGAAACTTATACTGGAATGCATAGACACAGTGAGATACAAAGCACTGGCTGGAAAGGACAATGGGTAGGATTCAGCAGACTGCTTTCCACAGCAATCACTATCAGATGTTTACAGGCAGATTCTGAAAAGCACATAAAGGAATTAACTAGCCTAAAGGAAACATCAATTATGTCCTAAAGCAAGAATCTTGGATTTTATTTTTTTTAAAGTGAGAATGATTGAAAAATGGATCAGACCAAAACCCCACCTTACCCAGTATCTCTCTTGCCCAGTAACAACACCTGGGCACAAATGAAGGGAAGAACAAGACAAGTTTATACTGAATTATATTTCTTCTGTATGCTCTCCTAGTTTCTAGGTATTTCCAGCTAAGGCATTTGAACTAAGCTAGACCTGATAACCTTGTGTTTAATAGGTCTTGGTGGATTTTTCTTTCTCAAATTCTTCTTTTCACTTCTCAGACTTATGTGAACTTTTGCATCAAAATAACCCATGGCACTAAGATCCCAGTTTACAGATGCTATGAGGAAAAAGAAACATTGACTTTCACTTGTTCAAGAACTCTATTAATGATCTCCAGTTCTTGTATGAGGAGATACAGTGAACAACTGTTCTGTTTCGATACCCACAATTTAAGAAGCCTATATCCCTCCACATAGTTTCTTTTTCACAGTCCAGAGACTCAGTCTTTTTGAATACAGAAATTGTTGTAAACCTTGAATTATATTTGCCACTTTTCTCTACATCTTTCCCAGTCTTTTTTTTTCCCTGAGATGGAGAGACTGATGATAGGAGGGGCAAAGCAACACAAGCCACACAAAAAGCTGGAGATGAAGATGCTCCATGAATTTATTCAGTGCTATAATGATGTTTTCAGTTTTATTCTGTGCTCCTCTCCTAACAATCACTAACATTCCTAACACGAAGTTTGGCTTTTGAAGCCTATTTGGTGGTAATTCTGAATGCTATTTATATTCATAAAAAACTGAACACCCTGTCTCAAATCTTATTACAATGCTCCGAGTCTCAGCAAACTTCTTTCTGCGCCATTCTTCCTAAGGTCAGTTTGGATGGTCATTAAGTTCAGTTAGGATTCTCTTCATTTCACCAGTGACTCTAACTTATTACCTTACATTCAAAGGCAATCCCTAAGAGCAATATATTAGTGTTTATCCTTTTTCTGCCTCAAAAAATCTTATCCTAAATTTCCTTGGGAGAAAAGGGGAGGGAGACTGGATTAATCTGCCTGCTTGTATTCTCCCCAAAGCTTGACAGATATTCTAGATGTGATACCCTGAGTGTCAAAATGGTGGTAATTCTGTCACAACTAGACACAAGTAAGCACTTCCATAAATTACACAGGCTACTAGTGGCCTTTGAAGACACATCCAAAAAATGAAGGAACATCTCTGCTCCGAAGCCACCTACAGTATTTAGCCTGTGTCCTGCTTATATGTAGCTCATGTTGCAGAGTCAGGACACCTCACTCTGCTAAAACCACAGCACTTTTACAGCAGGTCTTCATAAGAAGTCCCTGGTTTTAAGCAGCAGAGCTACTAGAGAGCTCCACTCAGGTGTTCAGCGATCACTATTCTCATCACTGTCAGCAGCTGACATTGGTTTTCAGCTCCAGTTCATCTGACACTTCATGGCTTCCCAGCTACTCAGTCACCTCCACTGAGCTCCAGTAGAAGCAATATCGTGAAGTGTTTAATCTCATCTCGTTTTTCCTCCCCAGCAGTTTCAGGTGGAGACTGTGAGACAACACACTTGCCAATAATCATTCCTTGCTATGTCACCTACTTCACTTATTTTACTGCTAGAAAGAATAAGAATTTTTCATCTTGCTCTGATTCAAAACACAGAAGTAAATAATTGTGCATTGAACTCTCACCTTACCAAGCCTTTGACTTCTACCTAGGAAAAACTTGAATATTTAGAGTTCTAGCCCATATATGTCTCCTTTTTTTTCCCTAGTCACTTTCATAGATCTCTAGGCTTTTAGAGACCAACCTGAAATCTTGTGAAGGCACTCTTATCACAAGATTAGCATTAATATTCCTGCAACAAAGAGAGATTTTTAAATCAGGTGCAGAAGACTGTTGTGGACACACCTAAGCATAATTCCAGAATCTCTTAATATAAAAATATAGCTAAACATTTTGACAGAGAAACTTTAGGAAAGACAAGTATTCCTCTCTCCTTCCCCTACCCTACTTTTCTCTGCAGATTCAAAGCAGCATCTCATTAACTCAAGTACTCTGAGAGTAACATTGTACAACATGCTACATCCTGACGGGCACCTGTGATTAAAGGTGCCTGATAAAAACATTTCATGGTAGATTCTTGATTGCCTCACACTTGGTCTGTAACAAAAGAGACATATGAAATCAATATTGCAGTATATAGTTCCAGCTCAGTAAGGCAGAATAGTCACATTCTACTTGCTTACACGAATATAAATTAATACAATCAATAAATGACTATAAATTGAAACATATTTTTGCAGAAGCATCCCGCATGGATGTCTACTGCCTATGCTCTCACAAAGAGAAATTAAGATTAAAAAAATCCATTAGTAAAGTGAGAATATTATGTCTATACTTTTACTGCTAATAGTTGTATTTCTTCTATGTTACTCCTTCACTTCCTCTCACTTTTGGTTTCTCCTTCTAGTAGCTAGGAATTTCAGAAGAATCAGCAAGTTTCATCACTGGATGGGCCATTAGTCAGTCAATATAAAATTCTTTTTTCAGTGTCAGAAAGTGGCCTTAATCTAGTAGAAACTGACCTGCAGAGAAGAGTGTAAAATATTCAACCAAGAAGATACCCCACACACATTAGAAATAGATAATTATGTGGCAAAATACCCTGATATTTAAAATGTCTTTAGGGTGACATGCATTGACTTAGTTTGAATGCGTCTATTGCTTTGAACATTGGCTAAATGCTACAATTTCCCAAGCACGCTACCCATTACCAAGAAATCCAAAGTGTTTCAAGCAGACACGATACACAATAATGTATTTCAGCTGTTCTCTCTAACTTTATTTGCATCCATAATGTAATGGAAAACATAGCTGTTCTAATTAAGATTTTTGCCTGTCATAGCAAGCTGGATGCCTTGCTCAGTAACAATTACCATGCACTTCTCTTCTCCCAGCAACAGTAGACCAGTCTCTTGTTTTGCCACTATCCTTGGCATCCTAGAGCTTTTTCGTAGTTTTAGGAGACTATCCCAGTTTTAAATACAAGGGAATGAAACCTGTATTTTGCAAAATCCAGTAAGTCATGTGGTGAACTGGAATCCAGTTGTTGCTGGCAGGTGCGGGAGCAGCTGGGCCAAGAGCACAAGCACAGTTCCTTCATTGAAGTCTCAGAATACTCAGAGTATCAGTAACAGCCAGCTCATGCAAGGTGACAAGCACACACCTTTCTGGAGAAAGAGTAAAGCTACAGTGCTGCCCTATCTGCTGGGCCAAGGCCTGGAATTTTGTGCAGCATCTCTGGACAGGTGAAGTCCTGGGAAGGGTTTGGGTCCAGAGTCTCTGGCAGGGCTAGGACTTTCAAAACTAAATTTCTTTGAATTAAGAAGCTAGTCTGTATAACCTGATTTGGATGAAAGTGTATGTGTCAAAATTAAATGGAATCATGCCTAACTTAAGAGAATCAAATTCTTGCACTGCAGAGACAACACATCCAAAGCCTGTCTGTGTAGGGCATGTTTGCTATGGGTAACCAACCACAACCATTTCTAAGTTAATTAACATTTGGTGCTAACAGATGCTTCATAACTGAGCTGCCATTTTCAAAATTCCTATTCTTATGCTGTTGTTGAGTCATTTGAACAAAGGAGGCTACAGGAGCAAAGTGTTACACTCAACAATAGTTTCACTGATAATCACATTCCTCTATCTGTTTTTCAGCTTTTATACACTATACTTCTGGGATACCAAACTTCTGGGGGTTCTTGAGACAAAGACTTATTCCTAATGCTGTAAACAATGGTGTTCTATGACCCGTGATTACACCTATGTAAACATAATACTCTGAGGGACTTCAGGCTGTAAGCTTAGAAACTAAGAAACATATCAAAAATCCAGTTAACTATTTTTTCCTGTTTTCTCTAAGATATTTCTCTAAGCAAAGGTCTTCATTTCCTTTTAGCAGAGGCTGAAAAATGACAGTAGAGAAAACTATATATGACCCTTTTTATTCTGTCTTAAATTCTGAATAAAGCTATGGATCCTTTTTTTTACTTCAGATTTTCAAAGCACTGAAGATTTCATTGTTTGTTTTGTTGGGTTTTTTTCTTTAAATGATGCTACCCAACTGTGAAGGGGATAAAGAGAAAAATCAAATCATATCTACAGACAGGCAGTGAGCCAAGCAACATGGTGAGCAAGAAAATGCAGTGGGGTTGTCTTCCTCACCCTACCTGATTTCATAAAATCCAGACTACACCCAGTCAAGGATAATCATGGGGGCAGGAGGTGGGCACTGAAGTGCAAAGCATATTAAGTTTTTGGTTTTGCTAGGACAGGTTGTTGGGAAAAGGCAGATTAGGAGGGCTACCCAATGCAGGATGACTCACAAGCTCACTGCTGCAATTCCCCAGGGATAAATGAACTTTTCTCTGATGAAATCAGAGTATGCAGAAAATTTACATGACTGATGAATAGATAAAACAAGAGTATTCTACTCATTTCTTTTCTAAATAAGCAACCAAAACAAGATAAGTTATCTATTCTATATGTACACCCCTTACATTAAAAAAAAAAAATTCAAGGTTCCAATTTTTTAAGTAACATGAAGTATGACTATTAAAAACATATTTCAGTCAATGAGTTACTCAAAAATTATTCTAAAAGTCATTATTGCTGAACTTGAACATTGTGATTCATCACCTTAATTCTGAAGATTTTCTCTGTTCCCTGAGTAGGCTTCCTAACCACTCCACTGAAAATACACAAAAGGCTTTCTGTAACTGCTTCCTTCAATTACACTTCAGAAGGATGAAAATACTTCCAATACTTCACTGGTCTTAAAAAAATGATGAAATCCAGGACAGACTTTCCAGCATAGAAATGCTGGCTTTACCAACTGCACAATGGCTTTGCTTTCCCTGGTTATGAAGGGCTACATTTTAACACCTTCCTACAGGAAAGTAAAACCTGGAGCAAAACTCAGAACAGATTCATAATACAAGCAATGGCAGCTCCAGAGGAGCTCCTGGCATTAAAGTTTACCCAAAGCTCACCTCAGCTTTCACCAGTATTCTCTGACTGCAGTAAACTCAAGTGGACAGAGGATGACAAGGCAACAGAAGTATTTTTTAAAAAAATTTGAAAGTAAATCCAAACATCTTGTAAAAGAATTTTCCCAATAAAGCATGACACAGAAGCTAGGTATCTTTGGATATTTCAGCAGGTCTATTGAAACAATCTCCACCTTGAGCAAGAAGTGACAGCAATCATCTAATCTTTGTGCTTGCAAGGCCACTGGCTCTGCTTAAGGAAAACTCGCAGTGGAGAACTATGGAAGTTCCATGGTACACAGCCACCTTAAAAGACTGACCACCATAAAACAAACCCAAATTCTTCCTCTTTTAAAATACAGCTGAAGAAAAGCAAGAATACTATAGCTCACAAAAGCGAATTTTAGTGGCAAGTAAATATGATATAAAGAGGAAGAAAGGGAAGAGAGAATACAAAGTTCTTGGCAGTGGGAAAAAGGAAAAGAGCCTGCATAGGAGGTAGTGCAATTCCACTGGGAATATGAAATGGAAAGGGCATGTTAAGGGAAGAAAGATGAGAAGCACATGTGAAGGGGGAGAAAGTGTAAAGCAGAACAAAGGCTGCATTTAGGTGAGAACAGAACTGTGTAGGTATTTCTTTTCAGATGGCAGGACACCAGACACCAGCTAGGTAGATCACTACTGTTTTTCTAACAGTGTCCTAGGTTTCCAACATCATTCATTGCTTTTTCATTAATGTGGCCTTTCCTTTACTGTTTTGCTTCATTGCAGCCAGGTAGTTCAGGGCACCTATGAAGGTTACACCTCTGACCTGAACTGGATGATTAAGAGATTTATTCATAGAGTATTTTATAATTATTATAGTGAACTCACTGTCCAGTGGCTGCCTATTCCCCATCACATCCATTATCAACACCTGTCAAATCCTCTACAATACAGCAGCTCTTCAGAAACAGGAATGTTTTCCAGACAGAGAGAACACGTCAGACTTGAGTACTGCACACAGATACTCAGCCCCATGATCAATGTTAATCATGTCTCAGCAAAATTCCATCACTCAATATGATTTTATATCTGCTTTACAAAATACAGTACACTTAACTAATATGTTTATCAGAATTGTGCAGGAGTAAATGACACTACAAACCACTTGTCCATATTGACATTTATTTTGTTCTAAGCATGCTAACAAGTCATTAATCTAGACTGTTTATTTGTAAGTAAACAGCTACACGACCTAAACTTTAAATTAAACCGAAGTTTGAGCCTGTATATAGCAATATTTCTTTTAAAAGATTAGTCATCAACACTGTATATTATGCAATGCTAGTGAATCACATTACTGTATACCCATATCTTTCATAATTTATTTTTCTAAATATTCCTTCTGAAAGTCCTAATATGGTCTACATATAAATCTTCTCTAGTCTGCTGTACTGGATAGACATTCCTGATTGCTGCTTTGGAATATCTTTATCTGAGTTATGCATCCATTCAATTGCTTTTCCAGGTTAATTTTAATTTTTAAGTAAGTTTAGCATACAAAAAATGCCAAAAAAGGCTAATTTAAAGAAAATGTTAGCTGTTTCTTTACGTGTGTTAGCATATTTAGATGTTGAATGGTATGCATTACAGGACTACTGAAAGCCCCCTCCAATAAAAGTACAGGAGGTATCTAAAGGTTTGCCTTTCTTCTTAATATCTTTCGTAAGTTGTGCTACAGGAATAAAAAGGAATAAATACTATGAAAACCCACAAAACTAATGAGTAGCTGGGAGGTAATACTGAAACAGCAAAGAAATTCAAAATCTTGCACCTATCATACCTAGATGTTTCTCATATATACATCTATAGGTATAATATGTGCATGCATATATATTTTACAGATGCTACAAAATAAAACTTGAATGGAGGAGCTAGAAATAAATTTTTAAATTAGAAAATTTCTTCTTTCAGGGGAAGCCCCAAGCCATTAGATGAATAATACACTTACAGTTGTTTTCACTGTTAAAATCAGATAAGGTTTTTGCTTCAGGGAACTAATGTATAGGAACTTCTTCAAAGTAAAGGAGTGAATGCAGGCACAAGATAAACTGGGCAGGCTCAGTCTCATAAATAAATTAAAGCACTGACCTCACCTAAATTCCTTTGTGGCAAAATGGACAACCTTATTTTTTTTCCCCTTGTTATGTCAAGGTGACTGATTTTCATTACAATTAAGTGGACTTTTCTTGTTCATATTTAAATCAGACATTGAAACCAACATGAAGTTGTTTCTGATACTGTCTACATACAACATTTATATACATTTCCAGAGGAAATTAGCTGTCCTTTTAGTAGAATCTCTCATGAAGATTTCCAAGTCTTCCCTACTTTCTTGCTGTCTCTGGCTCCCCAAGGGTTCCTGCTTCCTTTTTGTCTCTTTTAACTACGAAGAAACCTAAGCAACTCAGATACAGTCATTCAAATCTTCCTCCTTCCTTTTCCATTCTTATTTTGTCTTGTGATAACTCACTCTGATTCCTCTGTCCCTTCTTCTAATCCATCCAGATAAGAGCAGCTTCAAGCCATCCACTCCCCTTGTCTCTAGTCCTCACTGCACCATCTCAGACTCTTTCCCTGCTGCCAGTAATGACGTTTCACTATTCTCTTGCTTGCCCTCTTCCTTTCAACTCCCAGTTGCTTGTCTACTTACACTTTTCACTTCTATTTCTTAAATTTCACCTTTGCCTGACAGGTTTTTATAGGACATCCATTTCACTGAAAACATATTAAATCTTTGGTACAGCTGACTCCTGGAACCTAATGCAACACCCCCAACTACTGGTTTCATCTGTCAGAACACACCTAAAAGAGGTAAGTTTAGGGATAGCTGAAAAGGTCTGTATTTTTCCTTTAACTATGCCAGAATTTACAGGACCTTATGTAAGTTAAGAAGAAAAGCAATGCAATGCCAGATCATTATTGACCAGAGAAGGCCTTGAGAAGCTTGGAAGGTGGTAGTAAGCTAGAGCCCTATGGGCAACGAAGTATGTACTTATAGGTAGCTACACTGCATCGATGGCCATATTTTATTCAGGAGATCTTTGTGCAAAAACTTCTACTTAGTGAATACTGGGCCATATGGACCTGGCAGGGTAAATACCATCTGGGCAGATTAAAGGCATCTGAAAGCAATTGGGTAAATAAAATCATAAGAGGAGATACTAAGAGTAATAGTTTTTGTTTGCCTTAGACTGATAAATATTAAAAATGCTTGACCTAGTTGTGGGTGGACATGTTATGCCCTTGTAGGAAAAATAGACTAATTTATTTTCATTTTATTCAGACTACATATTTATGGTTTCTTCCAGTCCCATGCAGTGATGGCCATTTTCTGTAAATAGCACAGAAAGGACACTGACTCTCTATTCAGTGAGGATAACAGATACAGATAGAAAAACAGATACAATAGAAAAACATGCTCATTTTAGAGGAGGCAGACATCAGGCACGTGTTTCTCTAGGAAGAAGATTACTTAAAGCTGAAGTTATAAAAGTATGGCTATTCCTACAAGGCAAGGAAAACTTCAGATAGACTGTAGCTGAGCTCTTAATGATCATTTCTCTTTCATTAGCTGTGGGTAGGAAGAGTAAGTAAAGGACTGCAAACGTATTCATGATTGTCATTAGCAAAAATGGCACTGTGCAAATCAATTTCCATGAATCCTGCTAGGATGGGCTTTCTAATTAGTCCATCATTAGACAGCTAACTTCTCACCACTTCTTAGACATCAAATAGTCGATCACCAACACATCACCTGAGTTAACAAGAATTTTAATGAAAGCAAGTCAAACTGGCTTCTACCACAGAAATCAGACAATAGGCTTTGTTACTAATCTTTCCGTATCCTCATTTCTATTCGTTATTTTAGTTTCTGTTCTTGTAAACCTTTTAGTTTGCATCAATAATTTTTAACCTCTTTTTACTAAAGAATAGAGCAGCTGTAGCATGGAGGGGGTGGGGGAAAATGCTTCGATAAAGCCAAATAAGGTAGAAGCTGAGATTGCTTCTGGGTATTTCAGAGCTTTACATCTTATGATGCTGAAGAAAAATGTCAGCTTGCTGCTTGTGGTTTTAAATGGAAACAGCCTGTGAACAGCATTTGACTGATTGGCTCAGCAGTGTGGTTTAGATGAGCTTCCACCATGGCCATCCTGCTTCACACAGGGCACATGCTCCATTCCAAATGGTGGGGTCTGGACTTCAAAATCCTATCAACAGGCACAAAACTCCCTTAAGGTTACAAGTGACTTGACAAACAGATACACAAAGGAATAAAATAATGCTTAACAAAGATGAAAAACCTCTCCATGAACAGTGTAGTCATCTCATTTGAGTAACAACACCAGTATTTATATATTTTTTTTAATTGACGGGAAAATACTTTAAAGCCTAAATTCTACATGGACATGCCCTTAATTTAAAATAGCTGTTCCTGCCTGAAGGAAAATCTGCTGCCCTACTGTTCAGACACAAGTCTGCCCATACCGGTTTTCTGGTTTTCACCTCCCTTTCTTCTTTATTACCAACGACATTTACATGAAACAGCATTTTTGCTTTTAAGAGTTCATCTGTTCCTGCTGCTTATCCCCCCACCTGAAGTCATAATCCTCTGTTTGTGATGACATAATAATTTCCACTGCAACCAATTGTGATGCCACAAACAGAGGATTATGACTTTAGGTTGGAAATAAACAGCAGGAACAGATGAACACTTAAGAAACAAAGATCCTGTTTTCATGCAAATGTCTTTTGTCATCAAGAACAAGGTTAGAGAAATTCAGAAAATATACGATAAGAGCAAGCCAGCAAAATGAGTACTAAAGAGAAACTCTCCAAATTTTCCAGGAGGCATTCAGCTGTTCTTTCAAATTAACTTCCTACATAACTAGGAATTCTAAATGTTTCTGAAACATAGATAACTTTCTATTTGATTGAATTGCCAGCATAATGTGATCTGAATTACTGACATCATCTCACCAGCAGGGCTAAGGCACTTTGCCATAGGGGTCATGAGTGGATGAAAAGCTCCCAGATAGGGGGAACAGAGGGAAATCATCAGAAACAGGGCCAAGAGAGGTTTCTAGTGTCAAAGCTCAGCTGGGCTATTTTTCTCCCACTTCTTCAAAATGAAAAATTCTCCAATTTAAAAAGTTTCACTAACTGAAGAAATACTCAGGTGATCCAAACAGCATGAGCAGCAGAAGCAATTTGTGCTTTAATTTAGTTGGATCAATTTTGAGATTGCTGCAGTTATAATTACAGGGCTGCAATGAATGGTGAAGCTCCCCCTAAATTTAGTCTGAACACAGCCTATAAGATGCAGTCCAAAAGGACACACCTAACAAGCCAGAGCAAGTATTTTTGCTGTGGCTAATGAATGGATAGGAAAAAAAACGAATCCATGAAGAAGAAAATCATCTGAATCTATCTTTTCTCTTGGAATAAAATCAACTCCTAAGCAAAACAGTTTAAGAAAAATTTTCAACATTTTCACTATGAACTTTTTGCTTTAAAATGGCAGGTATTCTAGAAATAAATATTCAAAATACAGGCTCAGAAACATTTTCTGTGTTTTAAAAAAAAAAGGTTTAGGTTAATTGTATTTGTTTTTGGCTCAGATGCACTCATAACATCACCACAGTAGTGATCAGAACTACTCTCCTACTTCATGAGAAGTACAGCTCTGATGGATGGATGGATGTGTGTGTGTGTGTGTGTGTGTGTGTGTGTGTGTACGCTCCTCTCTCAAATAAAGGTTCCAGAAATGGGGGAGAATGGGTGTTAGGGGAGCAGGAACTGGCTGTTGAATGTGTGTGTATACATTTATTTATTTTACTACAGTAAGTATACTTACTTACCATACTGAGCATTCACCTGCTGTGGGTAAGTTTCCCATCTGGGACTTTTGCCCAGGTGAACCACAGTAGGCTCTCAAATGCAAAGTGTTGTGCCCCTCTAAAGGTGGGAATGTGGGCTGAGACACACCCCAAGAGCACACACAAAATGGGACAGGGTCTCAGAGTTCCAGTATCTTGTGTTGAAAGGTCACCTCATGTCCTGAAACAGATCTAACAGACTGAGGCAGATAACAGTAATGTGATTTCTCACTTGTTCTTTAGTTTTGACTTTTCAAAGATGCAGGGAGCTTGGCTTAGATCTCTCCAGCCTGGTTTTAAGCAGCTGACTGAATGCCTGAATGAAAGGCACCGTTTTCCTTATCTTTCTACACAAACAGGACCTCTGGAAGATGATTCACACCAAGTTCTGGATCACCCTTGTGAAGTGCCTCAATGACCACAGAAGGAAGGGAATAACGAACATTTATAAAGGGCAATGTCTACATGTGCACACCACTCAGCTCTCCAGTTCCCAAGCAATGTCATTCCATCCCACAAAACTTCTTGCCCATTCAGACACACAACAGATGATCTATGGTCTTCCAGTGCTAGCAGCAAACTTTTCAGCCTGCCACTCACAGCACTATGTTCAGACGACCATTCCATGGAGTGTCTGCTGAGAAGCAGAGAAAAAAAAATATCCTGCTATTACACTGTCACATTTCATGAACATCCTAAGGTGTAATTTCTGAGAGTATTTTAAATAAATTTTAGGCAAACTACACCTTTATCTTCTGGTTTCTATTGCATACATTTGCTTATTTTGGTTTTAAAGAAGTGATTTACCAACCTAATTGAAATTCAGAAAGAAAAGGATCCCAGAAAGAAAAGGGGGGAAAAAGGAACGTAAAACCAAAGGTGCAATTTTTAAAGAATTTCTTCTTTAAAATGTATTCCTCTATACAGCTGTTCCTTTAAGCTAACAACAGTGCTCAAAGAAGCACAGAAATCAAATCTCTAAAACCTGATGTTTAATTATTAAGTTACATAAATTGAACATAATTAAGTTATACCAGTTGGGCATGTGCAATGTGCATTTGAAAGATGAGGTCAGCAATAAAAAGCAAAACAGAATAGATTATAAGAAATTTCTATATAATATTCCACTTACATTAAATGTGCCAAGATATTCAGATTCTAAAACAGCCTTAAGTAGGTCCAGGAAACTAGTTTATCTTTAAAATTAATTTAATAGATAAAATTAAAAAGTGAAATATGAAAAATTAAAACATCTCTCCATTATTGCCAGTTTGATAAAATGGAATAGGAAGAGAGACAAATGAAACAATTTCACTCTCAAATTTGCTTGCAGTTTTTGATGTGACCCCAAGCCATAATTCTCAAATCATCCCAGAAGAAAAATTACCCATTCTTGATAGTCTCTAAAAGTCAGTTTTCTTAATAAAAGCATTTTTGCTTTTATTACTAGATCTCGTAGAGAATTGTTCAGAGAAATTTGGACCCAGTGGACTAAATCATAGTATTTTATATACTTGAAAAGACACATACAGTGTCCAAAATGTCTCATCCATAAAAGCACTTGAGACAAATCTGCAGTCCAATATGAAGTGCCAAAAAGAAAAAAAACCAAAACCAACAAACAAAATAAAAGTAAACCAAACCCCAAACAAACACCCCCCCACAAATAAAAGGGATACAAGAAATTATAAAAAATCATCTAGTCTATCCATTGTCCACAAAAGAATCAAGGTTTATGGTTTTCCTGAGAAAAATCCAACAACCAAGACTCCATGATATCCCAATCTACTTCACAATTTGAAAGAATTATTTTCTGTTAGAAGTATTTTTCCAACTTGCATCTATCTTTCTAGAGAAGTTTAGAGTTCTTTACCAATTCTCCTACCCACCCTGTACACAAAGAACTTTTTTATTTTTTTCAGTAGACTTTTAAGTGTTTGAAGATTATTTTTAAAATCCCCTCCCCCATCTTGTCTTCTTTAGATTAACCAGCCCAGATATTTCAGTTCTCTTCCAGACACCAAGTTATCTAAGGCTGATCACCCTCACTGCTCTCCTCTGTACTCCCACTGCTTCACCTCCTCCCAGAGGATGCCCAGGAAAAAACATCACACTTCAGTTTAGGCCTTAGGGATTATTTCACAAGGCTTCTTGTGTACACTCTGACATCCTTTTCACAAGTTTAACCCTTCAGCCTTGGTGGACCACAGACTAAACATTAACATCAGATCTTTTTCCTACAGAACTGTCCACTAGCCAGTTACTACTGAATAGTTATAGTGAATACAGAGTAGTTACACTGCTCTGTGTTCATGCATTTGATACCCTTATTACTCTAAAGTCTAGGAACTGATACTTTTCTTCACGTGGTGTCATCCCACTTTCCTCCCAAACCACTTCTCCAGCCTGCTAAGATTATGCTCAATTCTCACTGTGTACTTCAACATATTTGCAATCCCTCCCAAGTGCACATCATTTGTGAACTTAGTTCTGAACCAGTAATACTCAGGACACTCATTAGTGCTTTTCATTCTGTTACTATCTCCCTCCCTCCAAGAGTGACTCAATGGGTACAGCAAGCAGTCTGATTTTACACTCTTCACACTGGAGACTCAGCTCTTTTCCAGGTACAAATACTACATCAGGAATCTTCTGCTTTATTTCCCAAAATAGATCTTTGGCAGACGCTCAAACTGCCCACAAAATGATACCCAGATACTATTAAACATGTTACTGAAATTTATATTAGCAGAGACAAATGGAGCAATCTACCATCTCCTCACCAGAGAACCTCTGTCTCAAGCTTTATCTGAGAATGTACATTTATGTATGAGCAGATGTATCTTCACACATAAGGCAGTTAAAATGAACACACTAGTAACAAATTCAAGTGTCGAACATTCTGATAGGCACCAAAAAAACCCCCCGGTGTTTTAGTCTTTCTATAACCAGAAAAATCATGAGTTCTGAATACAATTGCACTGTGTTCATTGTACATTAATTTTTCTATTTCTGATAAAGATGAGGACAGACTTGGCTCTGGCTTCTCTGTACCTCAGGTGAATTCAGGCATTTGATTATGTCCACAGAAAGGAAGTACTTTGACAGGCTTCAACATGGAGATGCTAAACACATATTATATATGCATCCATCCTTACTACAGCTCTTGTTTTGATATTATCTGACTTTAGAGTAATTGAGAAAAAGGCATCACTTCTTCAGAAGATAAAGTGAATTAACTAGTGACAGTGCTTTACTGAGATTTTTTTTTTAATTAAGTCTGCTAAAGTACATGGTCAGTGACCACCTATGGCAGAACCAAACACAGAACTTGAGATACCAGCCACTGTTAAAGTAGTTATAAAGGAAATAAGTAATTTTATTTGTCCTGGAATCCAAAAACTAATCACTAGATTTTTTTTAAACTCAGGAATGCATCTAGCTCATTAGGATTACTATATATGCCATATATTTTTTAGCATGGTGTCAGGAAAAGACATCTGCTAAAACAGAATGGCAATAAAAAATTAGGAGGACATCTATCTGCCTACCTTAGAAAGCCAATACAGTATTGTTGAAATTCCCTCTCAGTAAATGATCATCAATTAATCTTTTTACATGGGAAATCTACAGTGATAAGCTTCTACTGATTTTAAAGTTAAGAATATAACTGGAAAAAAACTACATGCAGAATGCCTTCCAAAAGTGTAGCACAAGGAATATGTTTTGCTTCCCATGTTAATCTCTGCAAAATGGTGTACTGAGATAAGAAAGTCCTTGCTTAGCTCACAACAATGTAAGCATTGCAGTAAAAACTGCAGTAACTGTGGAAAAAGCTGGCCCTACTGATGCACTGGGAGCTCTTCATCTTAAAGAGGATTTCACACATTCTAAGCTTCTTCAAGTGAAGAGGAAATCAATGTTTACCACCCAGAGCAACACATGGAATTTGTTCTCATCCAAGCTCTGAAAAGTCATTTATTTTCTCTCCTTGAAAGAGCTCTACATCTCAGAAAGTTAGAATACACTGAGTAAAGTCTCTACAAATAATCTTTAATCCTCTATTTCAAAGCCTTCACTCTACCTCCACAAGCTACATTTGGGTGAATAATAACTTTTCTAAAAGAGAACTGTCTATTCTAAAAGCTTGTTTTTAACCAACTAATAAAAATGGAATCATTAATAAGAGGCCTTTGCTTCCAAGGGCAAATCCATTGGAAATGCTACTTTCCTCTGAAACACTCACTAGAAATTAATTGTTTCGCAATTTATAATCAAAGTACTGAATCAGATAAAAGTCACAAGCTAAATTTCTTGTCAATGATAATCAAAATATTGGAAAGATATGTAACATCAGCTATCACAAATATTAGAGAGAAACTTACATGTTAATAAAGCTGACATTGCAAATCCCTTTGCATTTAGACCTCTATCCATGTTATATTGCTGTTGTCATTTATGAACTTGTGATCCATTACAAATTTACAAGTCAACAGAGCGTGCCAGCTGAATTTAGATACAAATGACAGAGATCACAAACATCCACTGACCTTTCTGCCAGAGGGCAGGATCAGGAGGAGGCGGAGGGATTCTACTTCTCCATTTTAACTGCATGCCATAAAAGCATTGATTGAAAAACAATTCCTTTATTGTCTTCCCAACTAATAAAATACTTAAATTCTGGAAGACTCTTTCTAGTACTACTGATAAACATTCCAGGATTAAACAAACATCAGGTTCATACACCTGAGAAGTCACTGAAAGCTATTCTCTCTCCATTACCAACACATCGTTTGCTCCTCTGCTTACACACAATACACACGAAATACACAGATGAAGGATGATGTTTGAGGATTGTCTATATCTGAAATTGATCCATTATAAACAAAATATTACCAAGACTAATGCACCATCTGACAAACCACAGGCTTGCAGGCTGGCTGGATAAACTTGTTCAAATCTGAAACTCAGCCCATGTCCTGTGAGATCACCCCATTCCATCAGCCACTCACTGCCACTATCAAGGCAAGGAACGCGTGAGCCGACAGCCTGAGAGCTTCGGCTGCGCCAAGAACTCAGAGCTGCTGCTCCTCAGTGGAACTTCCATGTACAATCTTGACATAATTATCTACATTTAAAATCTCTTCTGCACAACGTTTGCAAATTTTTAGCCTGCTTCTTAAAATTCAGATGGGAATCCTACAGCTTGACAAGCTTTAATTTCTTCATCTCTTGAATGAAGAGTTCTGGATATAGAAAGAATAAATACTCAAAAAAATTCTCCATGTCTGCTTTAATGGACTAGATCACAGTTCCTTTGAAAACTACTGATGTTCAATTTAGCATGATCAGATTTATTTTTAAAATAGTTAGATTTACATTTCCAAATCATCTTTAGAGGGAACAAAATAGCATGGCAGTATTATTGGGGAATGCTATTTTATTAAAGCTATAAATCCCTCCAAAATAAAGATAAGTCATCTTACCTTTTTTTCCAGTGTTGAGAAGAGTAAAAATGGTTTCCAAAAATTACCAACTAACATATTTTGGTTTTAACACTTTATTCAATTAAAGCAAGTGTTTTGTTGCCTTTGTTGTTTCTCTGAGGAATAATAGGTGTTCTCCAAAGACATACAGGTTTGTAAAACCCATGCTCAAAGCAGTCAAATTCATGTCTTAAAATCAACATGTGCTCAAGGTACCCAAACTTTAACTGGAGTTATCTGCTGTCTGAAACACCCAATTAGCAAGTCTGCTTTCCTGAATCACCGTTGAAGTGACCCAACAATTAAAAGGTGCTCATATACCACACCAGAAAATGAGTTTACAATTTAAGTAACATTACTAAATTAGGAGTTAAATTGTCCAGAGATGAGTATAGATTAAGGACACTTTTCTGTTTGGGGTTTTGTTTGGTTTGTTAACTGCACTAAAAAGGAAGTCTTTCTACTACTGAGTTAATTTAGGGCATAATTTTCAGAGACATGCATCCACAGCATGTGCACATTACAGCACCTAATTAAAACACAATCAATCAACTGCTGCTCTTGCTCAGAAAAGTTAGAGCAAAATTCTGAACTCTAATTTCCATCAGGAAAAAAAGTACATTATGCCCGCCCTTCCTCCACACCCCCAGTTCTTTCAAGGCAAGTCTTTCAGTCTTCCCTTCCCCCAGCTGCACATGAAAATTACTCCTTTCCCTTTCTTTTTACATATATATCTTTACATATAAAAAACCCTTACTCTCCCTATATATATCTTTTATCTATAGTCTTCCACCTGTAATTTAGTTTTCTGACATGCCTAGGCTTTACCATTGGTTTCATTTAAATTCCACAGCCTGAGAAGAGTATATGTGTTACAAGACATAGAACCATTTGTTTCAACCCTGCCTGAGAACTCGAGCTGGGGGGCCAAGGAAGCAGAGTGCACCTGCCCTGCAGAGAAACCCCACTGCACACAGGGCCACCAGCGAGGTCACACACCACACGGGAACAGGTCACAGCTTCAAGGAAATCGTGGAAAATGCCTCCATCCCACCAAAGGGAAGAGAACAAAATATTTATGTTAGCTCTCTTCTCTTGGAAGAGATCTATAGTACACACACTATTTTTTCTATGTGTTAAATGGACACTCATTTGCAAAGTGAACGCTTTAACAAAATGCTTCAGTATGTGCCAAGGTTAAACTCTGTTGTGTGACCACTTCAACAGGATTTGCAAGCTTGCCTGTGCCTCCAGTGATAAGCTCCAAACACATCTTAACCTTCCTTTCAGAACAGCTTCCAGTGTTTACATCCTGCTTCTTTGACTACTGGTGCAGATTCCCTGTCTCACACCTCTGTTGGGCATCTCTTCCTTTCCCTTTACAATGTGTCCTTTTTCTTATTGCTTCAGTCATGGTCTTCCTTCCTCAGGTTTCCCACCTCCAAAAGTAGCCTGAACCTTTGTTTTCTCCTAACCTCCCTACCCTTCCAGAAACAGAAAGAAAGAGCAGAGAAATAGAAGCAATAATGTATCATAATTTAGCACTGGTACACAGGCTTAAGAGTCAGACTTCTAATGCATAGATGAAGAAAAAAATCCTCTTTTTTTGGTCACTTTTTCATCCAGTAGGCAAAAAATACCAATACATGAGAAGTTGAAAAGAAAGGAGAAAACAAAGACCAATTTCAAAAGGCAGTAAATATCTGTAACCCTGTCCCAAGTACTGTCATAAGGGATTTTGCAGCATGAGGAAGAAACATACACACATCTGCTAACTTTATATTTGAGAAACTAGGAAGCAGATTTGTTTCCATTTCATCTCCATATGATTTGGGTGCTCAGTAGGCATCTGTGTGTGCTTCAGGACAGATTTACAAATGAGCAGTATTTTGACCTTGGTAACACCTATGCAGAGCCCAAGCAAAAACTACACTGTATTTACTCCAGTGTTTGAGACCACTTGATTTGCTGTCATCACAAGCCTCCCACTCCATACTTCCATTCTCTCCTCAACAGAGACTATACACTGATTGCTAAAGCAAGGAGATGGGAAGGTAAGCCCGGTTTTGGGATGGATATGCAGTACAAAAGCAGCAAAAGATATGAGCAAATCAGATAGGAAAGCTTACTAAAACAGTCGCAGAGAGAAAGAACTAGGCAGCTGTAAGAGCTCAGAAATTGTGGGAGCAGAGAACAGAGGACTCCAGTCTAGACTGTCAAACTTGGGCTCAGGCAAAACCACTGCCAAACATTTTTCCCAACCATGTCTCTTGGTTTTTAGAGCAAGCCTGTTGTAAGATAAAATTCTGTTTCATGTTCTGGCCTCCACATTTTCCTTCCATGGGGTCGGAGGGTGGGGGTCTAGACACATACATAGAGTAACACTGCAGAAGGCAAACAAAGCTCCAAGATGCCAGGGCCTGGACCACTCCATGTGCTGCTGTTCTTACTGCAATTGTATGGACAGCAGCCTAAGTGCTGTGACCTGCTCACATTTGACATTAAATCACTCACAAGAATTTGGAGAGGAAAGGAACTCTATACCCTGCCACTGCCTCACAGTCCGATCACAATGCCAGGAGGTGTTTTTGCCATTCTCTGTAATGAGATATACAGTCTAATTCCTAGAACAATCTACAAATTTTGGCTAATAAATGCTATGCAAATACATCAGTCTAACACTCTAGTGATATCCTCAAACTTTCCAGCTCTGCTTCATGGCACATTTTAGTGTGCCATGGCAATATCTGATCTTTCATTATAGGTTATCAATTCATACTACGTTGATAAGAAGCATATCACCACCCACAATACGTGGAGTTCATTTTCTAAGACTATTTCTGAGTTTAACACAGTTGTTGCTGCTATGGAGGAGCACACTCAATGACCCAGCAGTCCCTCCTATCTGTATACTCATGTGCTCCCATACAATAGGAGTGAAAATGCTGTGCAAGTTGTGAGTCCCTTGCTAACACTTACCATGATGTCAACTCTCCTTTTTCAGAGCATGTGCTATTTGGAAGTGTTAAAACAATGCAATTCAAGTGCTAGTATGCATTTAATAAGATAAAAACAAGCAGTGAACATTACCCCTCTAAATGCATCACTGGAGTTTTCAAAGGCTTTTCATTATCCAGTATATTTAATTTATTTTTACCTAGATAGTTTTAGAACTGCCTTTCAAATCACATCCTCCTCTATTAGGGACATTCAAAAGCAATCCTTCAGATTTCTTTTAAAGGCTGTAGAACACTGAGACACATGGATGCAATCAGCTTGGTGATGGGCATGACTCCCAGAAAGCTACACTCCTGGGGCATTCTCACCAGTTTTACTTGGAGTTCACACATGCAGTATCTGGCCCTTAAGTGAGATCTTCCAGCCACATCTGTGTACACTGCAGGGAAAGCTGGTACTTCTGTTAGCAAATGGCAGCTGACCACTTCCCTGTGTTGTCCAAATGGGAACTGAATATCCACAACAAAGACTGAAATTGGAACAATTTTACTGGGAGCACTGGAGAATTATGTTAAGAAGTAGCTACAGAAATTAAATGTAATTTCCTATTCACATCTCTTCCCAGTTTTCACTTAAACATAGTGAATAGCTTTTAACAGGCCATGGATCATTATGCTGCACATAATGGACCTTTGCAGAAGAGTGCTGGATTATTCCTCCTCTCTCCTCTACTTTGGCAATTCTTTACCAGAGCCTTGGCTGAGAGGGTCTTACACTCTTCCCCTGGGAATGGAGCTGGGTTTTGTACAGTTTTCTGAGAAGCCCCCAGGACCACTCCTTTCTGCAGGCAGCTAGAAGATGTCTCTGCCCTTCCACATCAATGGCAGGTAAAGTCTTTGGCTGAGATCAGTAACTCAGGAGAAAGCCTGGGCTCCTTTACAAAAACACAGTGCTCGCATAAGGAGAGCATGCCAACCCCTTTCTAGGACAGAAGCTGCATTAGCTGGTATTTCTTTTCAAAGGTTTCAAAGGAACCTGACCCATGTAAAGGGTCAAAGCCAATTCTTTGTCAGGAAAAGAGAAGAACACGCTGCGAAGTTATAATTAATAACATTTGTTGCAACTTACTAGCATTTATTAAGCACAGGAAAACTGTAATATCCTATGGAGATTAGGCAGCTAGAATGGGTTTAGATTTTGTTTGGGTCGGTTTTCTAATTGCCTTAAATTTTTAAACTGAAAGGTGGAACAGCAGAGATGAGGGATATACATGGACATAAGTTGTCTTAAGAACAGAAAGAGGTTTTGAGAATGAGTTCCCAAACCTCACTGTGCTGCTCAAATCACAGCCACCCCACTGGAGACATGAACATTTCTGTATTCTGCTTGTGGTCAAGCACCAAATCCACTGGCTCTACATGGTCTGCACAAGGAAAAGGAACAAGGTGATAGTACCAGCCATTTGCATGGCAATGCTTGGTTAGCATGAAAATGTAAAAGAAAAACAAAACAAAACCAAGAAACAAAACCACCAAATCACAGACTAACAAACTGTGTCTAAATTTCATCAATCTACTCAAAGTATAAATGGTACCCTTGAGATCTCTCCAGGTGGAAATCAATTTAGTTAGTCCACTGAAGGGGGGCAAGGGAGGAATCAGTACTGCAGGCACACAGGCCCCCTAAATTGTTCCATTAATTCATTTGCTGACTCAACATGCAGTAGGCTAAACAAGCTTTTCCCCAAAGTCATGAGACTTCAGATAAAAAGAAACAAAATGAAAAGAGGCAGCCATGAGTAACATAAAAAAAACATAGAAGCAGACAAATGAAGACAGAAAAATATTTACTGTTTTGAAGGTAAAGATATGAGATGACAAGATAATAACCTGTCAATCAATACCTTCTAAGTGTTTTTGGAGAGGAAGTAAAATATACTATTCAAGATGTTAGCAGGAACACAACTCTGGAGAGAACCGGGTCTTGCTACGATGAAAAGCTTCCAGAGTTAGAAGAATGAGAACATGGCATACTCTTCAAAGCAAGAGTGCAAACACCCACTTCTGGATAAATATTCAGAAATAAAAAAAATAAGTCTTCATAAATATTCAGTAGAGACAATCTCACACTCCACAAGGACTCAGGAGAGAGTAGTTGACCAGACATGTCTTCAGCACCTCTTATATCTGGCATTAAATTAGTCTGTAAAATCTAATCAGTGCTGAAGTAGGGACATCGTGGAATAATTTTAGCACCAATACAAAAGAAGCTTCCCTGGAACCGTATAAGATCATTTTAGCTGAACTGCAGGCTGTATGGCTCTAAAACACATTCTCAGTTTATCTACAGAAGAGATGCAATAGGGACAGGAGCCTAAGGAAAGCAAAGGTAGCAAACAAAGAACAGTACTTCAGGACTAAAATTCACCTTACTTGCTCATAAAGCCCTGTTGCAGGTGGCAGTGCCAACAAGATGGATGAGTAATACCATGTGACTCTGGTAACTGGTAAGCAGATCTGGGAAAGGATAGTTCAGCAGTTAAGCCACTCTCAGGAGCATGAAAAACTTTGATTTCAGACCTTGTTCTCCATATATTATCCAAGAGGCACCAGACAAGCTACGTTACCAATTTAAAAAGCATTCAGTGCCAGATACTCAATCTGATTATGAACTTTGTCCATTTAATCATTAGGTTATGACTGAGTTTTTCTTTAATCCTACTATCATCAAGAGCCTTTCAAACCCCACTTTTCATATTCATTTATACCCCATATCCCTCCAAAGCATCTGGGCATTGCTTTAGAGATTTTAATGTAGCATTAATATTGTTCTACAGAAACTACAGAAGTGACTGTAGCTCGTTTGTTCCTTGGTGGCATGTACCTTCTTCTAGAGGAGGAATAGATCTAGATTTGAGCTCTCATGAAGCATAAAAAAACTGAAAAGAAGAAGTTTCTCAGAGATCCACCTCAGCCTTAAACTGGCAGATGCACATAGGACAAAGGATCCTCAGAGGTGCATGCACTGCTGAAGTCAGAGCTGTAAACAGCAGGCTCCAGCTATGAGTTTGTGTGGGTGCAGACAAAGCCCCTCTAAAGCAATGCAGATTCTTAGGGCAAAAGGGCTGCTAATACCTTTCACAACATTATACACTGCTCCTGCCCGGTTGACCTGAAGCTCTCTGATCAGTAGCATTCAACATTGCTCCAGCTCAAGTACTTTTCATGCCTATTCTTGCCTGTCTGCCCTAAGACCTTGATTTCCCAGTTCAAGCAAAACCCCATCTACAACTCTAAAGCCTGGCAAGTAAACTCACACATCCTGTGCTTCTGCACACAACAGCTGCAGATTTATAAGCTAATTCTCCTGCTAAAAGCATGCAAGATTGGCTCTGTGCTTTGTGGACTCAGCCTTACAGATCACACCATAAAGACAGCTAAGCAACTCCCAGCTGACTTCATGTTCTTTCCTGGCTCCTACTGAATGGGAAGTGAGGATTGTCCAGGTCCCATTTGTTTATACAGTTTTCATTCACTCTTGGACAGAAAACTTTGATGCCCATGCTTCTTCTATGCTTGCCCTCCTGCCTTTATATTTTTTTCCTACATTGCACAAATTTTTAGAATTAGAATTATCTGACTGCCTACATCACTTGAGTATCTTTATGATTTATTTATTAAATATATTTTTATTTAGATATATTTTATTTTAGTTTTTTATCATCTCAGCTGTTTAAATAAACTCTATTGGGAACTAGTGACACCAGAGGTTAAACACAGAAAATAAGGGGGTTTTGTTTGGGTTTTTTGTTTGCAGACGTAGTATGGAATATCAATTTTATTTGGCACAAAAGCTACTCTAGCACATCAGAAGATAAAATTGAGCTCCTTATGACAATTTTATCCAAGATGGAAAGTCAAAGCTTTTCCATCACTTCAAAGAAAAATTAATTTAATCTGAGCATAACTAAACAAAGTGCTTCACACTACCACATTACAATTGCTACATGTGATGTGATACAAAAAAATACCAGTGTAGTAAATTCCCTTGTAGAAAAGGAACAAAACCAAGAATAACCCTGGCTACAAAGGAATTACCTCATTACACATCATATAAGTCAATAGAAACAGAAAAGAAAACCCTGCAAAAGCAGTTTATCATCACCTTCCACAGAACATTGATTTTATTAAGAAATGTTCGTATATGTTCTCTTAACAACTTCAATTGGCCCTCTGTTTTCTATAGGTTCAGAGATACAGCAGGGTCACTGAGACAGCCTCTATGAAGTTCCATAATAGAAGCACTTGTGTGAGGAAAAAATAATTCCTACACGTTACCAGGGGAGATATTCAAACTCCTGCAATTTGGTATCTAGTTGTTTTGTATTGTGACCAGATAGAACTAAAAGGTTTTGGGTGGCAGGTGGGATTAGAAAATGAAGGTGTGAATGATTCACACAGAGACGTTTGGTCTGTTAACAATTCATTATCAAGGGCTGTCAACACAAGGGTGACTTTACATCGAGATACAAAGGCCAACCATCTCTCATTAACTTTTAAAGATTATGAGTGAGCTGGAAGCAAAACATGTGACAACTACATAGCAGTTGTGAACCCTGATTTTCCCAGTCTAAAAAATCTAAAACACTATGGATTTATTTGTTTACAAGGTTTTGAAAAAATCCATTTTACACATCTCAGCAGGGAAGAAGATCACAGGCTCCCCCTCCACCTGCCTCAGCTGCCTGGAGTGGAGCCTTCACAGCTGCAGCACTACATCAGGTCAAGGCCCTGGAGTAGGGACAGGAGGAGCTCTGCTCCCACCCCACCCTCTGCCAACACAAGAATACTTCCCAGCTACCTGCTGTGACACTGAACACAAAGCACAGCACAACCAAATCACAGATCTTGTTATGCTGCAGTTTCTGTCGGGATGAAAATACTTTGTTTCACTGCTACAAGTGCAACTGTACCCACACTTTTCGTTGATATCACAGTAATACTACAGAAGCACTCCTGAGAAGAAATTATTTCTGACCCAGCGATTTGCACTGTGTGCGGTACCTAAGATGTAGTCACAGAAAAAATAAAAGCCAGTGCACCAAGGCAGCTGGTCTGTGAGAAATTATAGCAGTGTTTGAACATGTTACTAAGCAGTATCATAATATGGAACAGAGCAAGTGGCTAAAGGTTTAACCAAAGCAGTTTTAGAACAACAGAAACACTTCACGTTCTTTTAATGTCATCTAGGTATATACAGAAATTCTAACACGTATCAGTGGACCAAAATAACAGCCATCTTAGCATACAAAAATATTGGCTGGCATAGTTAAGTGCATGATTTTGTTTTTCAAGTACTGTAGGAAAAGAACAATAAAAGGAAGAGGAGAAAGATGAGAAGGTGGCATAAATTCTACACAAACAAACCTCTCCACTCTTTGTACAGAGATTTCAGTAGAGAAATATTTTTAAAATATTTAAATAACCAGATGATAAAACTGTGACCAAAAAGCAGCACTGAGTTCGCAAACATTAAACGTCACAAAGTCTTGCCCACTTTCTTTTGGTAAAATTACTGCACTAAGTGAATGAGAGGGATCAGATAGATGCAGTTTTCAACAACTGCAGGTCAAATGCATCTAATACTCTGAATTAGACGTACTCTGAAGTACATATTTTTGTCCCTTATCCCTTGCAGATATTACATTCTCATTTGTCTATCTTGTGTCAGAACACATCTTTTCAGCAAAAATAGGAGACTAACACTGAAAACCACATAAGAATATGGGTGCTGCATTCAACTGGCTGGCATTTAGACTTACAAGTATTTTGCCCAAGAGGAGTATATCTAATTTCTGTCCTATGGAACACTACTGTCTTTCACATAAAAGCAATACTCTGAGAAACAGCATACAGCTGTTTCAATACTATTTAATTTACCTAATAGATGAAGAGCTTAAAAAACCTGAATCAAAGAGAGGGCCAGGACTGCAAAACATGATAGATGTAAAATAAATTCAAGCTGTGCACTATAAGTTTTTCTTCTTGTGAAATGGATTATTAAGAATACAATGGGGCTGTCAGCAACATATTCATCCAGTATGTGCCCTTTTTAAAACATTCTCTTCTCAGTGTTTTTGCTCTATCTTTTGAGCATGCCCTTTCAAGGAAAACATCAGAGCTGACAAAGCTGAGTTGTCATCTACACATACTGCAAAAAGTCTAAATCCTTCTCACTTCTTCTCTTGTGAAAGCTATAGAAAACCCTTACACATAGTGTAAGATAGATATTTTTATATGAGCATATTTTAGCACTCACAAAGGCAAGCTCATACACAAGTCCAGCAGAGAGAAGGCAGATGCTGTTAAAACCTTCAGACAGAGCCCTGATGATATGCCTCGGCTCTGACCTGCAGTCCAGACAGCTACTGCAGTTCTGACCCCCTGTGTTAAATTTATCTCTGTGTCCATTTCTCTTACTCCTGGACCAGCAGAAGCTGTTGAAGGCCAATTCTAGTCCACTTCTCCACCACTCCTCTGACATTGTACATCACACCTAATTTGCAAGCTCCCCAATTCTGTTATTCCTCTCCTGAGACTCATTTCAGCAGACTGATGTTGTGCTACACTATGTACTACCTAGCAACACAGAGTATGTTGTGAACCAAAAGCAATTAAGATCTCATCTAGAACCACTGATCTCATTTCAGCTAAAAAAAAAATTCATTTCATATTGGATGCTGCACCTCTAACACATTAGTAAGAAAGCAGCTATGAGAAACCAAAAATTTGAGGGTGGGATCAACTGAACCTAAATTCAGAGCCTGGGTTTTGCATTTCTCCCGTTACTACAGGAACACAGTTTCAAGAAAACTGTGAAGAAATTCTGTAGGTGTGAAGTTTTCAGACCCACGTATTCTTACTGCCACTAAATCCATGACCAGCTGCAGTGATCTTGCAGTTTGATGTGAAATCTGTTGTCCTTTTTTAGATGCCACAGATCATGCAGGCTTTGAGTAATGGATTCTTTTCATATCACTAGACCATTTTCTGCCCCAAACAAGCTGAAATAAGACAGTTAAAAACAATGAGCTATTCCAGCAGCTCTTCTGCAGCATCAAATATTGGACATGAAGAGTATTAACTCTGGTTTCCACAAAGCAGCAGCCTGTCTGGTCTCACAAGAGACCTGAACTCTACTTGAATACTCACAATTCAAATATTTAAATTAATTTTTTTTTTAAACACTGAAACACGGGAATTTTTCTACAAACAAATTTTAAATTGGCAACTGCTATCAGTGTGTCACTATGGTGGGTTGACCAGCCAGAACTTTTACCCTTTAAGCTTGGAAATAGCCACTGAAAGTTTATGAGTATTTCAAAAGTCTCATGAATAGTCATTAATGCAGAGATCCTTTTCTTCTGACTGTCATTAGAAATTCAAATTCCAACAACTGCCAACCTCCCTGCAGTCTCATCTTAAGGGAAAGCAGAGATAGAACTGACTGTCCCCAAAGAGTTATCCAAACAGCTCACCTTTAAAAGGTTGTGACATGAAAGTGACAGAGACAGAATATTTTCTAATAAAAGGAACAGAAGGCTGAAATCATAAAATATACTCAGTGTTTGGCACAATAATTTCTGAGGTAGAAGAAAACAATAGGATTTTGATTGCTGTGTAACTCTGCTAGTCACAGAAGAAAAAGATAGGAAGCACATGCAAATAAAACAAACATTGTTTTAATTTTTAGCACCTAAACCAAGGATTGTGTTCATCAAAAAGGGCTGGTCCCAAAGCTTGAGAAGGAAGTTGTGACTAATCTCTTTGCAGTCTCAAGGATCCAAATTACTGACATGCTCTACTGCTCTTTTACACAAGAAGTTAAGAGATTGTAACTGCAAGAGGAGATACTTAGTACAAGAACCAATAATTTAACTAGCCTCAGGAGGACTTCTCATCATTTCATATAGAAGGTTATATGGCCCTGACTGATAAAAACAAGGTACTAGACTTGCACATTATGACACAGGATGAAAATACAGGAAGCAAACTTATCCATATGCATTTTTAGGAAAGCTAGAAGAATCCAGGGTTCTTCTGAAGGCTGTTCACAGGCTTCCGATTATAAAAACACCAAGTCATTGATCAGTTTTATGATTTTAAATGGAAATACTACAGCTGAGTTAAAACAAAATGTCTGTATCAAACATTAGAACTACTGAAGGGAAAGTTCATGGTTAAAGTAGGCCAGCATCACTGCTTTCAACACTCTCTAAGGCAGACAGGGAATTAATTTGGGAGGTTAAAGCACACATTTTCAGCTTTTCAAGTTAAAAAAAAAAAAAAAAAAACACTTGAGTCCTGGACACTCATCAGTACTCTACATCTGTGTGCTTGGTTAGAATCTCAAAATACTGCCAAATTCATCTACAGTCCAGATGTTTGACAGAGCTTGTCAGCATTTAGCAGCTAGAACGTCCCATGGCTGAACCTTTACTATTCAGCTATTAAAAATACTAGGCAGTGCCTAAGCTGTAATGTTTAAACTTCAGAAGAAAAAACTAAAACTGCTTTTTGTAAGTTTGGACTTAAAAAACGTCTGGTCTGGAAAAAGCCTTCCAGAATCCTTAGAGTACAGGCTCTTTACAAAGTGGTCTATTACCTACTTTTGACAGCTCAGGAGGCAATTTATGCAACTGAGGTGCAGAAACGAGCCGACAAAGTTGATTCTGACGCAAAAGAAATTAAAATGTAGAGACCTAAAGTCCTGATTGATACAGTGAATTGAAAACAGCAGCCAAGTTAGCTGACTCTGCGAGACACTCTGCTTAAACACTTCAAGTCATTTTAATAAACATTTTAAGGCATCAATACCACCAGTGAGCAGCAGGAGCCTTGCAAGTGATACAGAATCCGTTAAAACTCTATTTATATCCTACCTGCAGAGTGACAATATAATCACATTCTAGCTTTGTATTGATGTTCATTACAGAGACAGCACTACGTGACCAAAGATAAGACTGACAGTGGACACCTGCATGCAGCTGGAATCTTAGAAAAGGTAAGTAAGATTTGTTCCCCTCAAAACCTTTGCTTTTATTTTAAACTGGGTTATTTAACTCTTGCTTCTGCAAGAGTCCAGATTCTACGCAGTTTTGACAGAAATGTACCACCACTGTTGGTAAGGTTGATTTTCAGATTAGGGCACAACTTGAATGTGTTTAGAAACTGAGCATACAATAACTGAACATTAAGAGATTCCATGCAATAGAGACTCACAGAACAGGGAAAAGATGTATCCTGGAAAAAAAGATGTCCATAAAGCTCTTAGGAACTCTGGCCTATTAACAAAAGACTGAAATCTCACATGTGTAGACTGTGACCTTTGAGCAACAGAAGACAATACCAAAACTATTTCTGGTGTTATTAAGAACATCAAAAGTAAATCACTCATGTCACCACTTAGTTAAAAAGTGGCATCATTATGATACAAACATTCTATGACTTTAGTACCTCAAACCACTTCTATAAACCTTGGTTATAAATATTTGGAACTGTTTATAAAGCACAATACTGGGTTGTGGATCTGCAGCTGTACAACATCCCCATAGAGTCAATACAAGGAGATGAAGAATCTTTTAGGAGATAATCAAGAACAGTTACATCAGGCTTTATTGCTTTATTGTCTCGCTTGGGAAAACTTTTCTCTTTCCTTCTACTGATTGTGCAGAGTTAAGGGAAATAAAGCAGTACAAAGATGAAAAAAAAAAATTGTTACTTAAAGACTAAAAAGTTTATCTTAAAATTTCTTCCTTGCCAAATACCAAAACATCAGGACATGAATACACTGGTAGCAACACACATAAATTAGAGATAGCCACAACTTGACAAGAAGTCTTTGTTTTCCCATCTTGGCCTAATTTGTTCATTTTTACCTGCATCACAGGTGCTCAGAACACATGGACTTTCCCTGGCAGGGAGGATAACCCTGCATTTTGGCAGACAACGCTGTCATGACAAGTCCCCAGAGAACAGCATGGGCACAGCACATGGCAACATCTAGCAGCTGTGAAAAATCTGTATTGGCTGGCTTCTCGAGGTTCAGTGATTTGCTAGTTACAAACAAGCTGTGACTTTCAGGATTAAAGTTTATCATTGCATCTGGTATTTTCTGATGGGAGAAACTTGGAGTACGTCTTGGGTGAAAGGTCTCTCATGTCTGATTACCAAGATACTGTTCCTTTTTGTGGTTTGGCTGCCAGGAGCAGTAACTTGAATTTGACTGGTGAACCAATGCTCAGAATTTGTAATTGGTGGATACCTATTTTTGGGGCTAATTTTAAAACTAATGAGCAATTCTCTGCATGGAAGTCAGGAGGAATATCATCAAGCGGCTGATTATAATGGTTTTTCCTTCTCATTTCTAACAGCTCTCCCAACAGTACAGTATCTCTAAAATGTCTTTCATAATGTCTTTCAGTCCATCTACTCCAAGAAAAAAAATCCAATATTCACATGACCACAGACTGTGGAGAAGCAAAGTAGGACACACTTCACAGCAGAATAAAAAGACAGAAGCAGAGTGATGTTTGCTAAAGCTTCACTATCAGTGTCTTCACTATCAGTGAGGGAAAGAAGAATAGCAAGCAAGGAACAAATTACAAGTTATTAAAAAAGAAAAACCAACATAAAACCAGTCATGAACTTTTACTGTTGATTTCTAACAATACATCAAAGCAGATCTGTAAGCCTATCTGCAGTACAAAAGCCAGTCCCACCTACTGTGCTAGCTATTGCTACAACTCTAGTCTTCAGTACAACTGCAGAAAGTGTTGCTATAGGTATTCACATGCACAAGATCACTAGAACTGATCTATATAAACAGTTTTTAATAGATCCCTGTCAGGTGACTGCAGCCTTGTCCCTGTGGAAAGCTGCCATACAGGAAGCTAATCTGCTCTAGTTCAGCTCACAGGAGCTTTTGCATCAAGGGGATTTTTTAAAGTGATGCAAATTAAAATTTATGGCTACTCATCATTGAATCAGACTTCTGCACCAATATGTGCCAGAGACTCCAAGAGACCCAAAAAGCTATTTAGCAAAAGCATCAAAATCACATGTTCTTGACTTTGTGGAACAGGACTTGCTTCTACAAAAGTAAAAAGAAAAAATAGGAAAGAAAAAACCAAAAACTACTTAATGAACAGTCTACACTAAAAAGCTGCAACACAAAAAATGCAGTAGGTTTGATTACAGTGTGTGTTCTGTGGGATTTAAGTGTCACCTGAAGCTCTCCAATACTTCATGCACAAGCCAGAAGTCACCTGAATACGATGTCACCTGTGAACTGCCTTTACTTGTGGGTAAGAACTGTGAACAGGTGTGAGACAGAATGCTGCCTCCAATGTATAGATTTTTTTTAACATGAGCCTTACAGCTCTTAGCAACAATGATTTGGCTGCTTCATGAATGCGGATAATTCTATAAAAGAAATAAGGCTGCAGATTAAGGGAGAAGAAAAGATTGCTAACTTTCCTTTGAAATCTGTCCCTAATTTGCTTGCTTATGGAGGACAAAAAATTTAAATTCAGTACATTAAGTCAAAATCAAATCCTACAGGTTACTTTTCCTAGTGCATTTTGACCTTGAAACATTTGTCGTTGAACAATTTGTTTCCTTCCTCCCTCTCTGCACCCTCCCCAGCCTTCAACAGTACCACCTCTGATTATGCTGTATTATTTTAACTTCTGTACTTCAGATCTCTTTCAGCTTTTGGTAGTCTCCCTATTTGTGTCATGGCAACAAGCATGAGATGCAGGCTCCAGTCAGTCATAATTGCTCAAGTCACTTCAATTATCTGGCCCTACACAGACCTGGAAAGTCACCGTTGGATCCCTTAGTCAATATACATAAAGCTGTGCCATGAAGTAACTACGTCTTGAGAGCAGATGCATCCTGAGTGATGCTCAAGCATCAGAAGCCACAGGATCTCAGGTTAATGGAATCTCTGTTTTCACACACGCTGCGTCTTTATCGCATTCCTCCTTCATCTTCCTATTAATATGCAATAGCAAACAGGGCCTATTGTAATTCGTAAAGTAAGTCAATCTTCAAATTCTTGATTCATTTGTGTAGACTTCACAGGTTTCAACTCCTGTCTCTGCAGGGAACTAAAGACCTTCACTCAATTCTCTATTATTAAACACCAATATTAAAATGCTGCCATTTGGTCTGAAAGTGAGAATAGCACAGAAACTCAGTTATTTGTGTTGCTGCATAACAAAGAGTTATGAGTCTTAACAGATAGACATAAGAAGCTTAGTCAAAGACTCTGCAGAAGTCTAAATTTTCCATTTCCTTCTCTATAGATTTAAACACTTTGGAAAATGGTTTGTTTCACGCTGTAATACATCTCTATCTCCCAGATGGAAGATTTCAGGTTAGACAAGCAAGATCATTGCCTCAAGCATCTGCCAAGACTTCTGTATACCCAGGCCTCCCATAGTTCTCCAAATACCCATGCCAAGCAGCCAACTTCACAGCTGCTGGTTGCTGAGTAGGTCATTAGACTAGGAAATAGCTAGACAGACATTCAGTAACCAATTGCTTACAGGAAAACATTTTTGAAGAGCATTCAAACAAGGAATAGGACAAGTACTGTCCAGAGGCAAGTGAGTAAGAACAACAGCCTGAAGAAACCATGGGGGCTAAGATGTGTCATAAGGACATACACGTTGATAAGAGAGAGACAGCTCATATGACATCCCAAGATCAAACCAAAATCATATTATTCCATTTTTATATCTGCCAGAACTAAACCAGAAGAATACAGAGAAACGGGAACAGGGCAGAAATTAAAGCAAAAAACTCACCCATCCAATTTATGCAGATCCTAAGTTTTCTTCTTTGGTCAAACTACTATAATACATTCCAACAATGTGGCTGCACCCTAAAGTACAGGAGCACTGACAGCAAAGGCTTTTCTTTCCCTGAAAGAAACTGGCAGAATCATGTCAAGTATAAACAAAAGAGTCCATCCTCAATATATGTTTCTTAGCATAAATGCAAGGCAAAGTTTAACTTTATTTTGCCTGACTGAAATATCTAACCCATTTAAAGAAGGTTTTGAAAGCAGATGCTGGGAAGCTCTAAAGCACTGTATTCCCTACTTACAGTGACATATAATTAGATCATTTGATTAAAAATCTTAACATCATTTATTATTTTATTAAGGCTACTTTTAGAAAACCAGACCAAGAGGTTGGCTCGATTAGCCAAGAGCAATACAAGCACATTTGAAAAATCAGAGACTTACCACCACACAGATCTCTGGGAAAATAAGATGATCTCAGATGGAAGAAACACAAAAACTAAACAACTCCTCAGCTGTTTTAAGAACTCTTATACTTAAAACAGGCTGGAATTTGTGACACTAGACTCTGGTTTTCCTAGCTCTGCAATCATGGCCTTCTCTATGCCACTCTGCTCTTCTGTTTTCATATGTATGAAATTGATCTACTTATCCTTGGTATCAAGCCACCGATTTGACAGAAGTGCTGCAAGTATTACTTTAGTGTTTGGAAAAGTACTTAAACACTTTCATGTGGAAAGTGCTGAAGGCAGACAGAGGATTACATGACATTCTCTGCAGCTAACCTGCTTTTAAGGGAATATTAGGGTGGGGATTGCTTCTAGGCAGAGAACTTCTACATTTAGTTTCAGCCTGAAAGCACTTCAAACATCTGAGCTTGAGGATAAGGCACTCACTGGGGAGATCTATAATGGAAAAGCTGAGCTGAAAGTACTGTATAGAAGTCCTGCTGGTTGATACTACCATCTTCAGACAAAGTCTTCTATGAAGACTGAGAAGAAAAGACACAGTAAATTACATTGCAGATATACCTGTAACTATACACGGTTCAGCTTTCCCTCAAAAGCAACACATGGGAGGAACAGCCTAGCTTGCAAAGATCATTACTAACGTTTAGAGAGAAAGTGCAACGCCCACAGTAAAGTCTTAAGAAAAAAAGTACTTTCACCACAGCCAGAGTCACTTGAGAGCTTTAAATACCCTGCATTACTTTGCCTCTTAATAAAGTTCCCTTTCATCAGATGAAACAGCTACTTCTGTGTCCTTGCAGGAACAGAAAAAACATTAAATAGCCCGTTCCATGACAACAATCTCCTAAACAAAA